>VYZX01024617.1:0-179358 GCA_013401335.1 Brachypteracias leptosomus
CTCCGGGGGATGTGCGGGGATACCGGCTCCGGTGGGGGTCAGGGATGCTCAGGGAAGGGTTGGGGTTGGAGTTGGGGCTGGGTGGGGTCGGGGAACAGCTCTGGGGGACCCAGGGGTGCAGTGGAGGGGATCCCAAGAATGCAGCGGAGGAGCCCCCCGAGGGATGCTCAGGGATGCTGGGAGTGGGGTGCAGCCCCACTGGGGAGAGGGGGTTCGGGGAGCAGCTCCGGGAGATCCAGGAGAGCAGTGGAGGGAACCCCAGGGATGCAATGCAGGAAGCCCCAGGGGTGCACTGGAGGGAACCCTGAGGGATGCTCGGGGATGCTGAGAATGAGGTGCAGCCCCACTGGTGATGGGGGGGGTGTGTTGGGAAACAGATCCAGGAGCCCCAGGGGTGCGTGGAGGGACCCCCAAGGGTTGTAGAGGAGAGAATCTGAAAGATGCAGTGAGGGAACCCCAAAGATGCAGTGGAGAGACCCCCGAGGGATGCTGAAAGTGGTGTACAGCCCCATTGTGGGGGTGAGGCAGGGCCGTGGTTTGCTCACAGGGCAGCAGAGGAACCCTAAGGGATGCTCTTGAGGTTCTGGGTGGGGAGCCCTGGGGATGCTGGGCCTGGTGCAAGCACCGGGGCCACAGTGGGATGCTCAGGGGCAGCCCTGGAGGCGTGGGGGGGATGCTGTCTCCAGGCCAGGGCTCTGTTCAGCCCTCCTCCAAGGGTTGTGTGACCCCCATTGCCCTCCTCACCAGGGGAAGGTGCATGTCTGGGTGTGCTGCGGGCAACCACCTTGGTGCAGGCTGAAGTTCAACACTCTCCGGGGTGATGATACAGCAGCTCTGAAATGTCTTAGGGCACTTGATTACTGGCGAGCTGTGGGAAACACCAGCAGATGAGCCCTTCACCGTATCCACCTCGGGGCCCCATTCCCACCTCCTGGGATCTGGGGAGGGCTGGGCTGAGCCCTGACAGACTTTGCTGCACCTCATGGTGTAACCATGCACAACTGGGACGAGGGGCTCAGCCTGAGCTGCTTATTCCTCCTCCTGCCAGAAAAGCAGCCCAGAAAAGCAGCCTTGATCCCCCACCAGCAATGCCCCGGCTGCTCTGGCCAGTGCTGGTCAAGAGCCACCCATCTTGAAACGATTACAGCTGAGCGCTCCGGCAGCCGCCTGGAATTCCTCCCTGTAAACCCCGTCCCTCGGCGAGGAAAGAGGCCGCTGAGCCGCGGTGAGCCCAGCAGAAGCCATGGCCCACGCTGGCCATGACCCCCCACTGCTTGGGGGACAGACAACTGGGACCCTCCCAGCACCCTGAGTGCTCGGTGGGCTTGGGAAGCCACCGCTCGCCCATCCTGAAGGGCTGGCTGTTAAAATTAACCCGCCCGTGACCAGGTTTGGAAAGCCTTTTCCCGGGAATGACAGGAATGTCTTTATCCCGGCCAAAGCAGCGCTTGGTGCGAGGCTGTTCGGGGAACCCGCTGCCAGAGCCTGGCTCCGCTGTAAACAGGCCAGCAGCCATAAAAACTCCACAAATTCCTCCGACCCCCCCTTTCCCTGGGACCAGGTGAGGGTCCGAAGAGCTCTGGGGATGCACCGATCTCCCCCCGCTGCCGGAGCTGGGGGTGCTGGATCCTCAGTGCCGCGGGCCGGGGCGAAGCTCGGGGCCAGGAAAATGCCTGTCACCGACGGCGCTGCGGTTTCGTGACCGTGGCCTGGAAGAATTTGGGCGCTGGTTGTTTTTCCTGCTGGAAAGAGGAGCAGGCGGAGAAGCCCAGTGAGCCAGCGTGGCAGGGCTGGGCCAGCCCGGGTCTTGGGGACAAGCAAGATGCCCTGTGCCATCCCTTGGCGTGGGCTGGAGCCATGATGAGGAGCTACCGCGGGCTGCTCTGCATCGCTTGTTTATTTTACCGTGAGGAGCTTAATGTAGGAACAAAGAATCAAGGCTGGGGCTGGGTGCCATGGGGGTTCTCTGCCACCCCCCGTGCCCACCCCTGTGCCAGCTGTGAGTTAAGGCTGTGCCACCACCCGTGCCACGAGCTGGGGGCTTGGGGAGGGTGCGTGGATGCAGGGAAGGGGCCGAGTGCCACGCACAGGAGTGTGAGTCCCTGGGTGAGATGCCTCCAGCACAGCCTGGGAGCTAGAGGGTGGAAGTTGGGGTGATGAGAGGCAGCCAGTGGCCCCACATGCTTGTTTTCCAGGGCGGGAGGCCAGGGGTTGCTCCTGTCTTCCCTTCCCCTCCAGTCTGGCTGGCAGGAGGCTGGCGCTCAGCTGACAGTCACGGGGAAGGCATTAGGCAAAGCAAAGGATAGTTTCCTCACCCTGTTGCAAGAGAAGACGAGGTGCTTTCCCCTGGCCCTCTCCTCCTGCAACCCTGCCCCACGTCTCCCCCCCAGCCTCAGGGGTCCCCCACCATCCACAGGCACAGCATGGAGGAAAACCAGCCCTGTGCCTAGTGTTCACCCATCTCCCTCTGCCACAAAACCCACCAGATCCTCCAGTGGCTGGCTAACTGGTGTCCCTGTCCCCCTGGTCCATGTCCCTTGGTCCCTGCCCCAGCAACCGTGCATGCCTGCGGCTGTGGCGTGGGGGGATGCTCAGAGGATCACCCGCCGGTCCAGCTGCTCTGCCCGCCCAGCTCGTTGGTGCCGTGCTTCCAAGTGCTTGTTTTGGACCTTCTCGAAGTGCTGCAGCAGCTCTGTGTAGTCAATGTTGGAGGCCGTGGTCCTCTTGAAGCTGGTGCTGGGTTTGGTGCTGTCCCTGTGGGGAGGGAACGAAGAAGTAAGGGCAGGAAAGGGGCAGGAGATGCTCAGCACGAGCAGCACCAAGAAGAAGCTGAGCCCAGCACATCCTAAAGATGCTGGTGCCCCATTAAACACTCTCAAAGACTCGTTTTTGTTCATCAAAGACATGAGATGGAGTCCAAGAAGTCCTGGGACAACAGAGAGGGGACAAGGGACATCTGGCCCCACACAGGAGGTTTAAAATGGGATGCTCCCCCCTGTCCCAACCCCATTCTGGCCAAAAGCAGTAAGACTGGCTGGAAAGGATGTCAGCACCACGTGCCTCAGTTTCCCTGCCTGGTTTCATGAGCAAGCTCAAAAATATCCATATGCTGTGGCACAGAGACGGGCTGGTGGCAGTGGGGACAGTCCCAGGGGATGTCCCTCATTCCCCCCAAAGCTGTCCCCAGGCAAGGAAGGTTGGAGGACCAGCCCTGGGGGAGCCCATGGGAGGATGGCAGGAGGCTCTGGAGGCCCCAACATCCCCTCGGGGAGGGGGCAGCTGGGGCTGGCATGTTATAAAAGCCGGCTTCGGTGTTTGAAGGAATGTAGGTCAGAGTTAATCAGATGCTCAGGCCGTCTGACAGCTCCGGTTGCTCGAAAAACCCCCACTGCCCGGGTTAGAGGAGGGGGGGAACATGTCAAGGGGAGAAGCACGTGCAGCCCCCCACCCCTCCCTGCTGAAAACCAGGGCTGGGCTGTGGGTACGAGCTCAGTGCCAGAGGCCAGGAGGGATAAAAGCCAGCCCAGGGGAGCAGTGAAAAGCCAAGGAGCACTGGCGGTGGGGGGTTAATTCAGAACCCTGCCCATCTCCGGAGCTCTTTTTGTTCCCAGGGCTTTGCAAAGGCAGAGGCAGCTTTATCATCACTCCCTGCCCCCCCCCTCCCCCCCCACCTCCCTCAATAATTAGCCAGAGCAAATCCCACCGCCTGTGTCTAAGGACACCCTTGGGCAGGGAGCTTCATGCTCTGGTTTGGGCTGGTCCCCAGCATGATGCCACCCTTGGACATCACTCCTCAGGGCTCCCCAAGGCCAGGGCTGGGGATGGAGCAGCCAGCCCCAGGTGTGCAGGGGTGACAGAGTCCTTTTGGATGCCAGGCTGTGGGGAGGGGGGGGGAATGCTTTGGGAGCACCCTCCCACCCCAGCTGCCGGAGTCTCTCTCCATAAACCTCCTTCCCAGCTCTGCTCGTTTCCATAGCGACCCCACAAGTGAAATTTTCCATCCCGGATGCCAAATGCCTGTGGATGAGGCGCAGCCCTCCCAGGGTTACCAAATATAGACACAAAAAACCCCCCGGAGCCAACGCTCTCGGCCACGGGGCAAGGACCAAACACAGCCCCAGAGGAACCTGGAGCGTGGGGCCAAGCCCAGCATCTCAGGGATGCTCTGGGATGGCTGGTCCAGCCCCAGTGCTGGTGCTGGGGGGTCCATCCCCACGGCACTTACGCGGTCTGCATCAGCTCTGGGTTGGGCACACACTGGAGGCGGTGGGAGAGGAGCTGGAAGGCGCTGCTCTGGGGCAGCAGCATCAGGAGGCCGTAGAGAGCCTTGATCAGGTAGGGGTTGTTCTTCACATCCAGCAGCTGCAGGCGGAGATCTGGAAGAGGAGAGGAAAAGGATGGCGAGGTGGGTAAAATGTGTTCTGTCACCAAGCCCCATAAGCAGGTTCCTGCCGACCCAACTGATGGGCCTGGGGAGGCTCCAGCCGACCTGAGGGGCATCCATGTGGCACCTGCAGCCTCTCCCCTCCCATTAACTCATCCATCTTTGTGTATCCTACACATCAGAAGCCCCTCTCCTCGCCACAGCCCCCAGCTGGGGAAGGCAGAGGCTCCTCAGTCTCCCGTTCCTGCTGCTTGCTCATCCCCAAGCCCATCCATGCCTGAGGACACACCTGCAACATGAGATGATCCTCAGCTTCTGCACAATTAGCTGAAATACCCTCCCCACCCTGAGCATCACCCCTCCTGGGGACAATCTGGAGAAGGGATCCTCTCCACTTGGCCCTGATGGTTGTGTTGGGCTTCAGCAGAAGCAAAAAACCACCCTCCTGCTCCATCCATCACCGTGTTCATGGGTGGAAGGGTCTTCTGGAGCCTACAGACAACCAAGGTCCCACCTGAGGGGGACAGGGTGAAAGGTCCCTACCCCAGCACCTCACCTTCTGGTTGACACTAGCACCTCTGGTGTCTCCCAGCCAAGGGAGCCATGCCCAGGAACGCTGCTCTATGGGGGACACCTCTGTCCTCTACCCTGAGACTTGGAGATTAAGGTGAGCTGAGTGGGAATCATCAAGAAATAATTTGGGGCTGAGGAAAACCATGTGGGTGACTTGCATGGTGGCAAAGTTCACATCAGGATGAGGTACAGGGTACCATAGGAGGGAGTGTAACCAAGTCCATGTCTCTGTTGCCCAGCTGCTCTAACGCTCTTCCCCAAAATATTCTCCAGCCTTGGTCACCCCAAAGTCCTTTCCAGGGCATTTCCCAACACCCTCAGTGGTGTCACCTCCAGGGAGGAGCCCAGCGGCAGCTGAACGCCATCAGGAGAAATCCTCCACAGACACAGGTCACCCTGACACATTTCCCCCCACATCATCCCAGCTCCCACCACCACATTCCCGAGGCCCCAGTCAGGTCCTGGCTGTGATAACCAACTTGGGAGGGGGGAACCCAGACTGCTGAGGCAGGGGGGTAGATCTGGAGGGAGAAGCAGCTCTGGGCTTTTTTAGGTCTTAATTCTCCGTCTCCAGAGAAAAACCCACTTTCTTCTTGCTGAGTGTCCCACCAGCACCCACGATGCCACCATGTGTGTGGTAGCCACACATGGCTCCCCTCATCTGACACCCCACCAGAGATGCTCAGCGTGGTCCAGGCCCCCCCCTTAATCCTTCCCCCATCCTTTTGTTTGATGCCAGCTCCTCTCGCTCCCTTAACCTATATCTAGGGGGCAAGCTGCCCCCCCCGCCCCGTGCTGCCATCTCGCCCGTCTCCATCGGGCAGCTCCAGTGCTGGGCAAACCTCCCGGCAAGAAGTCTCATAACTTCTGCTCTATTTACTCGTGCAGCGGCTGCTGCTCGCCACGGAGAAGCAGGGAGGGGGACGCGCCTGGAGGGGGTCTTCTCCTCCTTACATGTGAATATGGGGCACTCGATGAGCTGCACCAGCTTGTCCACCTCGGTGAGGAAGTCCACGGTCACCTCCAGATCCCCGCTGGAGGTGGCCGTTAAGGAAGTCACCTTGGAAAAGGGTGGCCCGCTGGCAGCAGATGGCTTGCCTGGGTGATGCCTGGTGTGAGCTCCTGGCATCCACAGCTCCCGTGGGAAGTGGGCAGGTAGGGAATGGGCAGGGCTGGGAGGTCTGCTGGGTGGCCAAAGGGTGAGGGAAGGTCTCCTGGGAGAAGAGCCTGACCCCACCTGGCTCCAACCTCCTCGCAGGGAGGTGTTGAGAGCCAGAAGGTCTTCCCTGAGCCTCCTTTTCTCCAGGCTCAACACCCTCAGGTCCCTCAGCTGCTCCTCACCACACTTGTACTCTAGACCCTTCCCCAGCTTCGTTGCCCTTTTCTGGCCATGCTTCAGCCCCTCAATGTCCTGGGAGTGAAGGGCTGAAAACTGACCCCATGATTCGAGGGGCAGCCTCCTCAGTGCCCATTCCAGAGGTAAATATAAATAAATACATGAAAAAGAAATAGATGAAAATTATCTGCTGCAGGCAGATGGTGAGCTCACCAGGAACCACACCATGCTTCTCATGAGGGCAGGAAGCCAAAGTCTTCATCTTCCTGGGAGGAAGAGGATGCCGAGGAGCCTCCCCTCCCAGGCAGAGGAAGGTCAGGGCTCAGCCAGCACACACTTTCCTCTTTTTACACCACGAAAGGCAAGAATGACAGCAGGGGAAGGGAGCTGGCGTGTGCCCAGCCCTGCCCTCTCATGGTGGGGCCACCGCCCCAGTAATGATGGGCTGGAGGCAGGAGGCTGGGCTGGCCCACAGCATGACCTTGGTGGCCACCAAAGGACCAGGGGCCAGCTGGCCTCACAGAAAACCCCACAAAGGATACAATTTCTGGATGAGGTCGTAGGCATGCTTGTAGTTCTGGGTAAGGAAGCAGAGGGACACGGTTGTCACGGGGTTGTGACACCAGGAGCGGTACAGGCAGCAGAAGAGGTTACGGCTTTCCTGGGGAGAGAGGAAGCCATCAGAGATGGACCACCAGCAGGAGCAAGGATGTGGCACTGGGAGCCCTGGGTCCCTGCCACCCAACCGGCTGGGCTGGTAAGCGCCACCGAGACATGAAGAGATGTTTCTGGACCCACCAAGTCCACCTGGCACTGGCATGAGCCCACTGGTCTCAGGAGATGGCAACCAGGCAGGTTTTGGGGTGGCCTCAGGGCTGCTACATCAACTGCAGGGCTGGAGGACAGTGGCTGTCCCACCCAAGGGGACACCACTGCATCACTGGCCTTCAGTATGAGGAGGAGGAGAGGTCTTCTTCCCTCTCCCTGCCTTGCTTGGATGTCTCTGGTGCTGGTGGCAGCTGCTTGGCAAACCCTGTGCGTGTGTTCCCAGCAGGGACAGCTGAGGAACCGGGGGATCTGCTCCTGCTGTCACCTGCCCCCTGTCCCATGTGGGGATGGAGGTAGGGACATGTGACAGCTGCTCAAGGGCTTGGGGAGCCCATTCCCATCCCAGAGGAGAAAAGCAGGAGTTGGGCATGTCCTTTAAGCCCCCCTCAACTCCTGAAGAGTGGAGGAATGAAGGGGTAACCCTGGGAGCCTGAGCTCCAGCTCTGGGACCTGCCAGGTGGGACCAAGCAGCAAGACACATCCCCAGGTGGCTGCCAGGGCCACCATCCCCCTTACGTCCCCCCAGCAGCTGAGCCTGCTCCTACTGCCCATACTGGAGTCCTCAGGTCCTTCAGTTGGTTCCTCAGCTGGAATAGCTCAGAGGACGTCAGCAGGATGGTGTTCAGGGTGTGGACCATGGTAGAGGCGAACTTGAGGTCCTCTTCCCGAAGCAGTATGTCTGCCATGGAGTGGAAGATGTTTTCTGCGTTCAGAAGTAGACAAAGCTGCCTGCATATCACAGAGGAGAGAAACCAAGGGGGAAGGATGATTACTGAGCACAGCCAAGCCCCTGACCTGAGCCCACACATCACCCCCTTCCTCCAGAGAGCACCAGGGTTGACAGATCATAGAATCATAGAACCATTTGAGTTGGAAGAGACCTTTGAACTTCTCCATGCTCCAGCTCCCATGAGATCCAGTGCCGAGGGGCTCTGGAGCTCCAGCTGGTGAAGGCGGAAGGTGCTCCCGCTCCACTGGACACCCCACCAGCAGCACTCTCCCCAAAACACGGCGTAGCCAGCACTGTGGCCCACGCTGATCAGCCTGGCCAGTCCCAGCAGGTCACGGCAGGAATGTTCTGCCTAACAAACCTTGGGGCATTCTCAATGTTTTCAACCTCTTAGACCAGAAACCAAAGAAACAGATTTTTTTTTCATTCTTTTCTTCCGTGTTTGTTTGGATTTGGGGATTTCCTGTTTTTCTCCAGGCTCCTGCCTTCTTGGGCGGTTGGTCTGAGGACACCTGAAACACTGCCCAGAACTGGCTCAGCTTGTTGGTGCTTGCACTGGGGAGGCTCGAGGGAGCCCACCCAGATCCTCACCATCCCACCTTCTCCTGAAACTGGGATTCTGCCCAGGTCCTCACATGTCTGTCTCGGTGCTGGGGCAGATGCTGGCATCCCCCAGAACTCTCATAATTCCTACCAAGCATTGATGCTCATCAAATCATCTCAGCTGGCAACTGAATCCCCCCTAGAGGCATCTCAGAAGGGTTTAAGAGGCCCAACAAGGAACACCTGCTACGGCAGCTGGGTGGGAGGCATTTGCCACTTGCTGCTTGGTTGATCAAGGAGGCACACCTGGACTTGCCCCTGAGGTCACATTTCCACCTTCTGGGGTGAAGAAGAGGAAGGAGATGGATTTCCAGCCCTCACGTCCACAGGGAAGGACCAGTGGAAGGCTAAATGGCTATAGAATCATAGAATCATTTAGGTTGGAAAGGACCTCTAGTATCATCAAGTCCAACCTTTGTCCAACATTTTCCTGATCCCTAGAAGTGCTTTTTGAACACAAAATGAAGACACCAAAGGCCACATCCTAAAGCTTGGTGGTTTAGGGATGCAGGAGGTGGATGGGGAACAAAGAAATGGACTTTCCCTCCAAGACGTGGAAGAAGAAGCCCCCCCCATCTTCCTCCCAGTTCTACCAAGCAGTCCATCCCCTGCTGGCCCAGCCCTGACTCCCCTCCACGGGCAGCTCCCACATCCCTCGTGCCCACTGGTGGACAATGAGATGCTCTGTGCAGGCTTTTACATAACCCACCCCGCCGCTCGCCCCGGACCCCGTTAAAATGGAACGGGCCGTGATAAATAAGCTCCTTTATCCCAATTATTCTTATGTAACCGGCTGCATTCATGGGGCTGGAAACGCTTCCCCGATCCCTCGGCGCTTGGATGCGGGACTGGCTGGAGGAGGGAGAGAGCTGGGAATGGGGAGCACTGGGAGGGAAGGGCAAGGCAGAGAGAGGCCCGACGGAGCCAAAAGCAAATCAATAGCTCAGCGCTGCTGCAGGATCCGGTCCCTGCCAGCTGTGCAGAGCTTCAAGCTCAGCCTGGGAAGGTCTAAGCCCAGCCCAGCAGATAGCTGGCACCATCCTACCCTGTCCCAGTAAGAGGGGATAACTGGATGGCCCATCCTGGTTGAGCTTCCTCCAGGGCACTCGGGAGCATGAAGCAGAATGTGCCCGAAGAGCGGATGAGTCCTCCAGGGACAAACACCAGGATAATTAATAGGACAAGGAGTAACAGCCCCAGGTTGCATCAGGGGAGGTTTAGGTTGGACATGAGGAACAATTTCTTCATGGAAAGGGGTGTCAAGGACCGCCCAGGGCAGTGGTGGAGTCCCCATCCCTGGAGGGGTTTCCAAGCCGTGGAGATGTGGTGCTGAGGGACATGGGTTAGTGGTGACGTGGCAGTGCTGGGTCAATGGTAGGACTTGATGAACTTAAAGGCCTCTTTCAACCCAAACGGTTCTATAATAGTTTTAATTGCAAAGTGACCCATGTGCTGATACAGCCAGGATTTGGCTCTTCTGAAAGGAGGCCAGGTCCCCCCTCCATCATTTCTTCATGGCAAAGGAGGGTTCTGGCTCTCCAGAAACAGGAGCTGTGTCATTTGGCTGCCCAACACCGTGCTGCTGGTGAGTGGGAGCTCAGTGTGAGCCTGGTTTTGATTAGCAGTGAAGGGTTGGGTTTGTTCTCCCTGCTTTTGGTGGCACTGGGAAACTGGAAACCGCTGGGGTGTTAAAGGAGCAGCTTAGGAAGGGTCTGTCCCCAAGCTCGGAAGCTGTGTCACCTCCAGGAATCCTGCCCCACTTGGGCACCATGCCCTCCAGCTGTCCCCAGGTAGGGGTTCTCCAGGAACCACCAGCAGAATGAGCTTGCCCATGCTCAGCAGCTTGTCCTGATGCTCCCAGAGCCCCCCAAACTCTCCCTCCAAAGCCCAAAACCTGTCCCCAAAGAGGGGACAACTGGCCAGCCACACAGCTGCTGGCCTCGGTGACAGCAGCCAGCAGCTGAGCCCAACCACCAGCGCTGGGTGGGACGGGAGGGGTCCCCCGGAGCCGATCCCCTGGGAGGCTTCAATGGCATGAGGGGAACGTGAGGCTGGCAGGGAGGAGGCTGGGGACAGGGCTGGGCAGGGGACAGGTGGCTTCAAACTATGGGGGGCAGCAGCCGAGATGCCGGAGGGGCGGCTGTAGAAGGGGATGGGGCAGAGGGGACAGGGAGTGGGAGCCTTACCCCAGATATATACACCCCATAAATATACATATCTCCCAGTTATATACACCCCAAGCATATATACCCCATAAATATATATCTCTCCCAGATATATACACCCCATAAATACATACATACATAGAGAGAGTCCAGCTCTTAAGATGCCTTGGTGGCAGAAGCCAGCTAATCCCCCTCAAAGCATCATCAAAGCAAGACGCCTCTCCCTGCATCCCTGAGAGTGCCATGTGTGTCCCCTCGCCCATGGGGACCCAGCAGGTCCCCGAGGACCTCCCAGTGTGGGAGAGAAGGGGAGTCAGCAGCCACAGAGAGTTCCAGCACCCGTCAGCGCAGGCACACGGTGCCCATAATGAAGCGTGGCAGTGAGGCCATTAAAATTTAACTCCTTAAATTAAAAGGGATATTTAAGCCTTTCCAATGGAGCCAAGGAACATGGCTGCGGGCAGATGGGAAGCAGCACAGCAATGGGAAGTACCCCCAACACTCATTGTGGGGCTCCTGAGGGACACAGTGGTTCACCTCCAGCTGTGCCATGGGGACAGGACCCTGCCCTCTCTCCAGCTTGAAAGACCCCTTGGCAGGATGATGCTGCGAATAGGCACATCCCCAACTGAGCACCACAGCCCCCCTCAATCCGGTGGCCACCGAGTCACCAGCGCAGAGATGTCAACCACAATGAATTCCCATCACGGTGAGGTGGCTGTGGAGGGGGACAAGCCAAAAGCCCCTGGAGCAGGGAACTGCTCGTGCCCAGGAGATATCAGAGGGACCGGGTGGCTTCAGAGCCACATCTCCAATTAAGGGCAAGCCCCGGCTTCCCTCTTTGCTTTGACAGCAATGCCTGGAAACCCAGCTAATCTAAACATCATCATTTCAGGGAGCTGTCAAGCTCCCATCCCGCCCAAGAAGCCTCTTTAACTACTTCAGCCCCGTCCCCTGCCCTGAATGGGGCAGGGTTGGGGCAATCCAATGCTTGCTTGGTGGAGGGGAAAGTTTTTTTTCTATAAAACTAAAAATAAAAGATGAAATGCAGCCTGGCTGCAGATGGAGACACCATCCCCTCTGCTGGGATCTGCTACTGGTCCCCTCCCATTGCCCGGCTGTGCCGAGCACCATCCCGCTGTGTTCAATTAAGCAGGTGCTTCTTCATTAAGCACCAGTGATTCGCTTTATTAGCTCTGGGCAGACACGGGGCCCCAGCAGGGAGAGGATCAGGTCTCGTTCCACTTCCAGCAACTGGGACAGAGCTGGAGCTGGCCAAGGTTGAGGGAGCACTGCTCCAAGGGGCTCTGCCCCATTTTTTGGCTTGTGGAGCCAGATCATCACCTGTCCCATGACTGCGAGGAGTGCAGAGCCCCTCCATCCTTACTCCCCACATTCCTCTTCCTCCACTCCCTTCCTCTCTCCTCCCCAAGGCTTTCCACCAGCCTTCCTCCTGCTCTGGGCTCCCTGTGAGATGCCCCAGCTGGGTCTGGGGGACCTGCAGCCCCCATGATGCCCATCCCCATCCCTGACCCTCCGGAACCCTCCTGCTAGGAAAAGTAGCATCCCCAGCCCAGCCCAGCCCAGCAGCTGGGATCCCTTAGGAATCTGCAGGGAAAGCACAGATAAAATTAGGATGGGAAGGGGAGAGGGAGGAGAAAAGGGGAACGGGGAAGAAAATCCCAGTCCTCCATTTTTCTCCCATCCTTTGCCAAATCTGGCCTCTGGGCAAGGGAAACCATGGCAACCCCAGCAGCTCCTGCTTTCAAAATCCATAGCTTCACGTAAGGGATTGCAAAGGGTTTGGGAAGTTCAGGAGCAGTGGGGCTCCTTCTGCAGGAAGACCCTCTGCCTGCTCCATCTCCTCTCTCTCAGCTACTCATTCCCATCTCCAAGCCTCCACCAGCACACTTCCCTAACAAGCCTGGATCAAGAGAGGACCTGGATAGGTCTGTCTCTTAGTCTTGCAGGCACTGAGATGCAGTGAGATATGTGGTGGAGCACCAGCATCTGCTGAACATGGGACACCGTGAAGTACCACCTGCCCAAGGAAAGCCCTAGAGAGCACAGACAAGTCCTTGGAAGGGCAGCTCTGGAGCCAGGAGCCATCATAGCTCACCCCAGGTAAGCAAAGAGCCTTCTTGAGCCAGGAAGACAATGTGAACAACAGCAGGACTCATGTCTCCTTCTCCATGAAGCTCTTGGGTGGTTCTTGATGTCCTGAAGCTCAGTCCTCTCTTTGAGATGTCAGGTCAGCCAGGAACAGGAGCATCAGATCAATGGGAGCCCGTCAGCAGGAAGGGCGAGACCGTTTGGGGAGACCTAGTTTAAAGTGTGACAAAGCCTGAACTTCCATTTCAGCCTCGCCAGCCCCAGTTTCTCATGATGATTATGAAGTTCCCCAGGGGAACCTGGTGAAAGCCATGGACCAGAGATGTGCAGATCCCAGGAGGAGATGTGTGGACCTGGGGAGGAGACGTGTGGATCTCGGGAAGCCGGAGACGAGCCTGGTGCTGCTGTCGCTTAAGAAGGGAAAGGTGCAGAGTGTTTCACTGCAAACAAGAAAACCCTCCCACAGAGCGTCTGCTCGGCAGAAGCCGTCAGCGTGACAACTGCTGAAAGAGCTGTGGTGCCAGCTCGGCGCTGGGCTGGGGCTGTCTCAGCCGTGAGGTGCTCCCCAGGGATCCCCAGACCAACGAGGGAGATCCTCCAGAGGAGCACGGCACAAATGTAGATTAGTATTTCAGACCAGCTTCAGATGGTGAAACAGCATCTTGGTCCTGCAGAGCCTCAGCCCTTAGCTGTAATGCTCTAGTCGGACACTGGACCACCAAGAGGTCCTTGTCCAGGCTGGCAGGATGGCTTCCTCACCACCCTCCCACCTACCAAAGCTGGGCACATCCACCTTGACTCATGATGAACCCAGCCTTCTTCCTACCCCAGACATTGGCTATCTGGAGAACAGAACCCTTCAAAGAGGACACCTTCTGTTTACAAAGCAGACGTCCAACACCTTCAAGCACTTATATGATCAGTGAAAGACCCACAGATCCATCCCAAACAGGATGGGGAAACACAACTGTACCAAGGAGAAGGAAGAGTTTCTTCAGAAGTTGCTTCAAACTTCTTCTTCAGTTTCTTCCTCTGATTATCTCCAGCACAGAAGATTATTAACTGCTCATATCCTTCAGGATGGGCCAGAAGCTAGAAAGCAACTGAATTTAGGAAGTAATGGTTCACTCAGCTCGAGGCATTGCCCAACTCTTACTCACAACACAGATAACTGTGAGAGCTCCTCCAATGGGATGTCTACATCCAGCACCAGCCTCTAGCTGCCCAAGTTACTGTGTCCCAGGAGTTTCCTTGAGGAAACCTTATGGTGACCCACGGACAAAGCTGTCCTGCCTGCAAGTGTGCAGTCACTGATGACCTGGAAAGCTTCCAAGATGCTTTAAGAACATCTGAGCATTTACAGGAGGCTTGCCTGGAAAACAGGCAGCTCTCCTGCTCTGAACCTTCCAGGAAAGCAAAAAACAACCCCCAGAGCGATTTCTTCTCTGGCTTTTAAACCTGCTCATGACTTGATGGCGAAATGGACGGCAAATGCAAGTCTCAGGTTGGGCTCCTGGAGTTTCAGGCCCCAGGCAGGGGGCACGGGCAGTGTGTGCCTGGCAGGGCTGGAACCCTGGCTCTACCAGCACCTCCCAGCTGAGGGGAACAACTCATGCCCAACTGAGCCTTCCAGAGCCTGACCCCCAAGTGGGACTTCCACTGGGCAACGATGTTTTCAGGCAAGAATCCTCTGTTTTGAAGGGGAGGAAGGGCAGGGGCTGGCTGGGGAGGGGGGAGACGCGGAGAGAGTAACAGATCCTTCCTTTGAGACGTTTGCTTCCCTTTCAGGCTGACAGCTGTGGCCTAATTTTCAAGAAAACTGACAAGCGCCTTATTTCTCCCCCTATAATTTCCCTTCGCTGCAAATAAAATAGGTTAAAGGAGCGGGTGCAAAGCTGTGACAAGAGGAGCAGGGAGAGGCAGGGCCTGTTGGGACAGGACAAGGGGTGGTGGTTTCAAACTAAAAGAGGGAGATTTAGACTGGACAGAAGGAAGAAATCTTTTGATGCTGAGGGTGGTGAGAGCCTGCCCCAGGTTGCCCAGAGAGGTGGTCACTGCCCCATCCCTGGAACCATTGCAGGTGAGGTTGGCCGGGGCTCTGAGCAACCTGCTCTGGTTACAGATGTCCATGAAGGTTGGACTAGATGAGCTTGAAAGGTCTCTTCCAACCCAAACCTTTCATGATTCTTAGGGTTCTGGCATGGCAAGGAGCATCCAGCCGCTCTCCTCTTACACATCAATGGGCTTTGGAGGGTTAGGGGATGAGGCTCCTCAGGCTCCATCCCCCCTTGGGATTCCTCCAGGGATGCCAGTGTTGAAGGCAGGGTGAGCATCAGCACCCACCCTGTGATGCTGAAAGGCAGCAAGAGGTGATGGGCACGCAGGAGAGCCCAGCAGCAAAGCCAAAATAACATCTAGGGCATCAACCACAGAGAAATATAATTTTCTTTTAGCTGATACTCTCGAACCAGGCTCACTGAGTTACTCACAAGCACCTCCTTCCGTGAGCTCCAGGATCAGTTCCAGTGACTCTGCTCCTCTTGCTCCTTCCGAGCCTTCTCCCCAAAGCCATATTGGGATTAGAGCTGCCTCGCGTGTGGCTGGACGTGGATTTGAGCTGATCAAGCAAAATACAGCCAGTTTGCTCAAGCAAAGCGAGGGAAAAGTCAGCGGTGGGGCTGAGTCCAGATGTTGGCAGCTTCACCTCCCAGCCTGGGGCATGCTTGTCCCTGAGCTGAGCCGACATGTCCCTGACTGCTGCCACCTCCTTCCAGTCCCTTTTTTCTTTCCTTCTGGGAAGCTTCATCCTCAAACACATGGTGTGTTCCTGCCATACTCCAGCCCCAAGCTGGACCTTCTGCTTTTAGAGGTCTAAGGATGCCCAGTGGGACCATATTCCCCTAAATTTGCCTTCCCTATGCAAAGGCTCATCCACCTCCAAGAGTGCTTTTAGGAGCAAAAGCACTTCTATTTCATAGAGTCGTGGACCACAAGAAGGTCTCCCTGGAGCCTTCTCTTCTCCAGGCTGAACAAGTCCAACTCTCCCAGCCTGGCCTCCCAGCAGAGGGCTTCCAGCCCTCCCATCATTGCTGGGGCCTCCTCTGGTCCCGCTCCACCAGGTCCATGTCCTGCTTGTGCTAAAAGCATCCGGGACCTGCTCCAGGCACAGCCAAGCATCAAGAGTAGCTCCTATACTGAAAGGAAGGAACTCCAAATGGAAGGAGCTCAGACCAAGACGGCTTTTGCACAGCTTCATGCTCTCAGCAGGGAGTGGAAGATGCCCTATCCCAGGACATCCTATTCCAGGAGCAGATTTTCTGGCTGGACCCATCAGTGGGAGCTACAAAACCTGCAGCTGGGATGAGCTCTTCCCGGGGCAGCCTCCAGCCTCCACCTTCGATGTAAACCTTCCCCTTCCACTGTGGGAAGCGCTGGACCATCCACCCCCGACTGCCATGGGTGGGTGGTGCGGGAGGAGGGGGCGCTGCAAGCTCCTTGCCAGCGGAAAGCGATGGGCTGCAAGATGCTCAGAAGCAGCCAGGAATGGAAAAAAAAAAAAATCCCTTGATGAGAGCAGCAGGAGGCAAAACACTCAGCCCTGCCTTGAGGTTTTTAACCGACCGTGCCCTGTGCCTTGGGATAATCCCGAGCAAGATCCCTGGAAAAGATGGGGGGAAAACACTGTTCCTCAGCCTCTCCCAGACTATCTATCCTGGCTTTTCCCTCCATGGAGGTGAATAAACCGAGGTGTCACATTCACAAAGCAAGAGAAGGAAACACCAGCAGAACCCCCAAGCCCTGGCTGATGGGATCAGATGGGTTAATTCAGCTGCTAACAGCCCAAATCACCCCCCCTGCCTGCATCAATGGCTGCCTCCCCATGATGAGGGTCCTCATTCCATTGGCTGGGCTAGGGAAATTTGGGAGACACCTTGGAAGCCACTCATGCTGAAGCCCTATCAGGAGAACATGATGCTTAGCAAGCAGGGGACCACCTTTTCCCAACCCCCCCCTTCCCCACCCTGCTTTTCCTGCTGGGATCCTGAGGAAAGGGCTGGGAGGGAGCAAATATTCCCCCAGCAGGGACCTGCTCTTTGAAGGAACTTGGCCATTTTGGGAGGATTTCCCTCCCCTATGCACACTTCTCCTTCCTCCCCTCCACCCTCTCGCTGACCTGCATCAGTCCCAGCCCACTCGGGTGCTGCTGCTCACATTTTTTCTGCAGAAAAACCCATCCAATCTTTCCAGGCAGCTCTGAATACGGCCAGTCCCAGAGCAGCTTTGGTGGGTAGGACAGTGAGTTCATTCCCAGGGGCTGGGATTCTAGCTCCTGCTATCCCAGCAGGGATAATCCTTCAGCAGAGCAACCAGGCTCCTCCAGCGTGAAGGTCACAATGGTTCCCAGTATGTTGCAACCCTATATCCAACCTCCAGTCTGGGGGAAATGTTTTTTTTCCCCTCCATCTCCTGCTCTGTGGGGTTGAAGTGATTGCAGAGCCCAGCATGATGCCCCATGGGCTTTGTGAATTAAAACCTCATCAAGGATATGCTCCCTTGGGCTTGTGGAACCCACTGCATGATGTCAAATGGGGGATTTGGGAGTTGGGGGCCTTGGAGGTGCAGGGGGATTGCCTCCTTCCACCCTAAGTTCACATCAAAGCCTGAGAGGAGCCCATGCTCAGCTGGGGCAGTGGGAGATGGGTACAAGCAGAGCCCGGGTGTCCCCAGGCCACTAAAACACCCCTGCATCTCCAGCCACAGGGTTTCCCCTGTCTGGGTGGAGGAGATTTTGGGAAGCAAGCAAGAAAGGGAGGAACAAGCTGGAGATGAGTGAAGAGAAGCCCGTAAACCCCAGTGCAGAGCTGGAGATGCTCCATTACCCTGTGCCTGGCCTTTGCTCTGCAAACGAGCAGAAAAAAAAAAAAAAATAAGCTGCTTTCTCCGGTTCCTCCTTCCCATGAGGCACGAGGAGGGGGATGGAGAGCTCATGAAAGCAGAAGGGCAGGCGGCCAGCGAGCGTCCTGGCAGGCAGAGCCGTGGATTTTCGCAGGCTCGCTGCCTCCCGACACCCGACACAGAAGCTTCCCTTGTAGAGCTCACAGCTGTTTGGATTTTACCCGAGTTCATATCGCAGTTTATCAAAAGGGCTGCATTTTTTTTTTCCACCCCTTTTTTTTTTCTTTTTTTTTTCTGAGTACAAGCCGAATGGTTCCTGCACAAACAAACGCGAGTTTTGTTCCGCGACGCAGTGACCCAGAGGGTG
The DNA here is from genome assembly GCA_013401335.1 of Brachypteracias leptosomus. Taxonomy (NCBI): domain Eukaryota; kingdom Metazoa; phylum Chordata; class Aves; order Coraciiformes; family Brachypteraciidae; genus Brachypteracias; species Brachypteracias leptosomus. Next base: position 17,995 of record VYZX01024617.1, read on the forward strand.
GGAGAGAGAAAGAGGAGATGCATCCCCCCACCCCAGCCCTGCTTCAATCCATGGGGCAGAGGGGTTTTTGGGGCACGGATTTGGCAATGGGAGCTGGAGGGGGCCTGCTGGCATCAGCACACCCAAAGGAAGGAGGAGCGGGAGAGGATCCCGCATCCCAACCCCAGAAGCCTCCAGCTTGTCAGGAGATGTTTGGCCAAGTAAGCTGTGTGTCCAGGGGAGCTCTGGAGCATCCACACTTGGGCAAAGAAGAGGATTTGGGGTAGTCCCAGCTCTTGAGCATCCTCCAGAGAGGTGGGACAGCAAGGGAGGAAGCGACAAGGTTAAGGATGGGGCCAAGATGGGGCAGGGGGACGGTGAATCACCGCAGGACAGTGGCACCCTGGGGCTTTAATATCCCCTTACCACCACAGTAGCCACCCGCCAGGCCTGTACGGGATCCTCAGCCTATCCCTCACTAGCCAATCCGGCAGCCAAACCCCCATCCCACTCCCTCCCCAGAGCCCTTCCCACCCACCCAGACGGAGAGCAGGGCCCTGGGAAGGCCATGGAAGAGTAGGCTGAGCAAAAAGCGATTTAACATGCTCCTCACCACCTCCCTGCCAAGAGCATCGGATGTCTGTGCTCCGTGGGACTCGCTGGCCCTCTGCTCCATCCCCCCTTTTAATTCCTCATCCCTCTTAGCAGGTTGAAACCCACTTTTCTTTTTCCCTACTTTTGGGGGAGAAAGGAGTGTCACACAGTCAGCTCCAGCCTCTCTCAGAGGCAGAAAAGTCCCTTCCTGCCCAAAAAGAGGGGACCAGCCACCATAGCCCCACGCCAAGGGCAGCACTGTGAAGCCCTTCATGCACTCAACGTGACCTTGCTGGAGTTTGTCCCTAGCTCTGCCCTCTTCCCTGTCCAGCTCTCTGCTGGCCTCATCCCAGCAGGACTTTGAGACCTCAAGGACCAGGCAGGATTTCCAGCCGGGTGGACTTTTCCTGTCTGCAGGAGCCATAAACCCGCGGCCTCATCATGAGACGGGGGATTTTCCAGCTCCCTGGCTAATGCCAGAAATTGGCCGAGTAACCTCATCTGCTCCAGCCCCCCTCTGGGGAGCAAAGTGCTGACTCAGGCATCCTCTTGCGTCCCGGGGTGCCGAGAAAAGGGCCTCTCCAGGCTTAAAAGTTAAGCCCCATGCTTCAAAGCATCCTCACACAACATGCACAGAGATGCCCCTTTGGAGGTCCCTTCCAACCTAATACATTCCATGATTCTATGTCTCCAGCCACTGAAGCACACCGAGAAGCCCGCAGGGTTCATTCACAAGGTACATCAGCCACAAGTGCCCGAGCTGCTCCATCTCAGAGAGCAGCAAAGCCAGCTGCTGTGGTGCTAGGCTCAGCTTAGTGAGCTAAACCAGGTCCCAGAGCTCAGCCAGAGCCTGGGGACAGCATGGAGGCTGCACAACGGGTCTGGGGAGGCATGAGAGGGGAGAAGATGGCTCCTTCCAAGGGCAGAAGCTGCTGGGGCAGCCAACCCTATCCTCAAACCATGCTCTGAGCAGCAACACCCATATCCACGGGGTCTTTTGATTTAATCCCCCCACCCCACAGCACTAGTCCCAACAAGGACACATTAAACTCAGCCTGTGGGGGCTGCAAAGCTTGGTGCTGCTCCACCAGCTACCTCCTGAGCAGCCAAGCAGCTTTCCCTCAGCAGGGTCCTTGCCCAGAGGACGCTCCAAGGAGCCATGTGATGCTTTGGAAGCTCCTCCGCATTCTTCTGCTGCTCCAAGCCATCGTCGGGAGGCCAGCAGCTGAATGTGGATGTTTGCTTCTTGCTCAAGGGCTCTGTTGAGGCCAGGAAGGACACGTGCCAGCTAGGGCAGAATGCTCTCTGGTAGCAAGAGGGTGGAAGGTCTTGGGTCTGCTCATCAAGGTGAGTGATGGCTGATGCTCCTGCCGTCAACAGCCCTTTGGGAGCCACCTCTATGCAAAAGTGCCTGGCTCGGGAGAAGGCAGTACTCTGAATCCTGACTTCTGGAGGTGGAAGAACTAAAAACCACGACAGTGAGTGAGACCAACCCCCAGAGGAAACCCCCATCTGCTGCCATGCTGGAAACTGATGCCAATTCAAAAAAAATCCTTGGAAGAGCTCTGTCACAACTGTAGGCTCTCCTTCCATGAGGTCCTCTTGGGTGGTGGCATCACACCCTGGTTTGATCTGGTGATGCCATGCTGGACCCCAGTGGGGAAAGCAGCAGACCAAGAAGGGCATCTCTTGGATACACCAGCAGCAGTGGCAGATGGACCATGGGCCAGTGACAGGTTATGCCCCAGCCCAGTGGTCCCAGGCACAGGAGAAGAAATGATCTGGGTTCTTCCTTATGAACAACAGAAGATATTGGAGCTGTTTCCTGTTATCTTAAAGGCAGTTTGTTTTGCCATTTAGCTCCCCCCGTCTTCTCTGGTAAACCATCTCAAGATACCCAGCCTGGGACCAGGGTCACTGATAGTGAGACTATCACAGCCCCCATCTCTGCCTCAGCCAGGCTTGGAGGGTGAGCTCTGCCCAGGATGGAAGTGGATGCTTCTCCCACCCACCTCCCAACATTGGGCAGGCACTGGAGCAGCTCTGAACATCTTGAGGACCACATGTCCCCACAAAGCAAGAGACAGTCCCACCTCCATGGGCTCCTGCAGAGATTGCTGCTCAAACCACATTCTTCAAGCATATAATGTACCATAACCTCTGTCTCCAGGACGCAGAGGACATGTCAGGAGAGAGACCAGAGTCCTTCCAGAGTCAGCAACCAGACATGAACAAGCTTAAGTTTGGTTAGAAATCAACCACCCTTAACTGCAGACCCTCTGTCTGACCTCATGGACCTTTGAATTTGCCCACAGACAACGTGATGGAGAAAATTGCTGCACTGTACTTTAAAAAAAGCCTCCTGTCCCGCATTTCCCTTTCCCCTGAGCACTCACCCTTCATTGCCTAAACTCAACAGGTCTATTTTCAGCTCTATGGAGAAGGACTTAGGAGTGCTGGTGGACAAGTTCACCATGAGCCAGCAACGGGCCCTCACGGCCAAGAAGGCCAANCATCATGCTGGGGTTCTGTGATTTTTCATTCCTACTTTGCCGTTCCCAGGCCAGCCAGCCAACAACGGTGGTCCCTGAGTGGAGGGGAAGTTGACGGGTACAAAGAGAGCAAAGGGCTTGTGCCAGCAGTGGGGGAGGATCATGCTTTAGCACACCCCATCTTGGTCTCTCCAGCATCCCCCTCGTGCTCTCCAGCCCAGGATGAAACATCGCCAGCATCTCCAAGTCAAACTCGAGGCTGGCTTCTCACCCCGCTGTGAGAAACAGCTGAGCTGGCTCCTGGACAGGGCAGGCTGTAACGTGGGAACGCGCATACGGCTTCAATTTGAAAAGCAGCTAAAAATAGCACCATCAAGGCTCCCACGTTCACTGACTGGGTCTCTCCAGCCAGAGACCAACCCTTCCCAGAGAGCCCTGTAAAAGTTTTCCTCCTCTATTCCCATCTCGCTTTTCCTGGAGGCAGCAGAGATGGCGTCAACACCAGCACATCAACCACCATCAGTAGGCTTCAGAGTTAACCAGTAGTACCCGAGGGCACGGCCCACCCCTCCCAGAAGCACTGCTTTGGCTCCAGACCTGCATCTACCCCATGTGAGCCACAACGTGACTTGACAAAGGACAGAGCAATTTTTTTTTTTTGCTTTACTGGATTTTTGGGGGCATGAGTCACCATAAAAAGCCCCAGGCTCGCTGAGCTGCTGTGAGCAGGTCCCACCGGCTCCTGGGAGAGCCAAGGCTCATCCTGCCAGAGCCAGAGGGAAAAGTTTGAGGTGGTTGGTATGGGAGAGCTTTTAAATAGAACTAGGCTCACTATTGCTCTAATTACCCTGCATCCTTAATGAGGAACAGGGCAGCTCAACCAGGGGCTGTGCTGAGCATGGAGAAAAGAGGGGACACTATGAGTGGGATATTGTCTCTGACCTGTTCTTAGATGCTCATATCATTACATCCAACCTTTCCAAGCTCCTATCAGAAGAAAAAAACACGTGCTCAGCTAGATTTAGGGGGTTTTTTTTGGAAATAGTTTTTCAATGAGTATTTGGGATATGGTGCTGTATTTTAAACTTCAGTGAAGGGGAAAATGCTGAAATCCTTGTGCTACAGCTCAAGGAGCTGCTGCAACCCTGCCCTGCCTGCATTTCATCTCATTTTTGAAGCCCTATTTCACACCACAACCTGCCACACTTCACCTCAATGTTCACCACTCACAGGGTGAATCCAGCGGTGACTTTTTGGCTCGTTCTCAGGCTGCCCGAAGACTTGGGCACAAACTGCTGCCCAAGCAGGTACAACTCAACACCTGGCTTAGCTCAGCAGACCTGGAGAGCTCTGCATGCTTTATTTTCCCCACTGCAGTGATGAGACCCCCCATCAGTACCTCGTGCACCCCTCTGCCTTCTCCCACAAGAGCACAGCTTGGCTATCAAGCTCTCCCCACATTCCTTTTGATGCCACCTCCCTGAAAACAAGGCAAGAAAACCCAGGGTCCTTCCCCCTCCTTCCACCAACCTCCTCACTGATTTCTCCACATCTTCTAGACCGTTAAGCCCCTTATTTCCCAGTGAGCTGAGAAATTGGTGTCCCTTGCCCCAGATTTCATTGCATTAAGGATGATGCCCTGCCAGCTGCCACGGCACTCGGCTTTCCAGCCTCTGCTCCTTCAAAAGCCAAAGCAAAACCTACCACCTCTGAGCATCACAACACATGGCTTCAGGGGATGAGGCTTTTGCTGAACATCTCACCAAGCTGGGTGGAGGGATTCACTCGACCTGGCACCCCAAACGCCAGCCTGTCTTTGTGCTCTGGCTGGTCTCGTTGTTTCTTAATGAAATGGGCTCTGACAATGCTCTTTAATAAGGGACTACTTTGCCTCTGGGGATGGGAGTGAGAAATATGGTGCCTCGACATGTGAAAGGCAAGTCCTGCTTGCTCTTAAACCATCTGCCAGTGAGCAAGGGAGGCTTGTAGAAATGTTTTGGCTCTGAGGAAGCTTGGTGCTTGGGCTGCTTGACCCTGTCATCCCCATCCCACCCTGCCTGGGGGTACTCAGAGGCTTTGGTGAGGCTGGTGGGATGCTCTGACCTGATGATGAAGGCTCCTCTGGTCTCCAGGAGTTTCCGTTCGCTGCTGAAGCGCTTGAGTAGGTTGATCATGAACTTGTAGAAGTAGGAGTTCATGGTAGGGGTGGAGGGCGAGCACTCCAGGCCTTTTGTACCTGGGGAGGCAGGGGAAGGGGAGAGAAAATTAGAGCAGCCAGGGCTTTCTGGCCAAAGCAGTCTCAAATCAGAGACTAGACACCCAAAATATGGTCAGAGCACTTGGCAGAGGAGGGCTGGGGCATGACAACAAGATTTCCAAGCCTCATATAATCACATCTGCTCAGGCCAAGCAAAGCCAGCCCTGCTGCACCTCTTTCCATCCCAGGGGAAAGCATCTTGTGGCGGTCCTGGCCAGCAAGCAGGGATGAAATGGGCTTTTTGGGAGATCATCCCAGGGCCGCTCAGCTTCAGCAGCTGACAGGAGAAGGGAGCCCGAGGCTCTGGGTCACCAGGCAATCCTGTCTCCTCGGATACCGCATGTACACTCATCCCCCAAACCCGATTGCTGGGGAGCTGAAGAGCCTTTAATCCAGCCACACATGCCACAGATGCCCCGAGCCCAGCGTGCACGTAGCTGCAGACACACGTGCTCAGCCCCGGGTCACGGCACGGCCACCAGTTAACACTCCCTGACGTGATTCCCCCCGGGCAGGAGCCACTTGGTGCAAGTGTCACATCCAAGGTGCCCCAGGGCTACCATAAAGCACTGGTCAAACTACAGCAGAGCTCCAAGCTTAGAGATTGTACAAAAAAAAAAAAAAAAGGGGGGGGTTTTTTGTTCTCTTTTTGCAAAAGCTCTTTATAAAGAGTTTTTACCCAAAGCAGCTGCAGGTTTGGGATGGAAGCTGATGAAGGAGCAGTGGTTCCTCCAGCCTGGAGCATCCCCACTCCTTCCCCAAAGGGTTGTCAAGGTCTGGCCCCCCTATCCCTAGAGGGGTTTCCAAGCCGTGGAGATGTGGTGCTGAGGAACATGGGTTAGTGGTGCCCTGGCAGGGCTGGGTTAATGGTTGGACTCAATGATCTGAAAGGTCTCTTCCAAGCAAAGTGATTCTATGATTCCCAGAGCGCCTGGTGATTCAGGGCACAAACCTGCTCTGCAGCAGCCGTGGCTTCTGTCTAGAAGGCAAACAAGGCTTCGTTTTGAGGCAGCAGATATCACAGATGGCATTTAGAATCATAGAATCATTTGGGTTGGAAAGGACCTCTAGGATCATTAAGTCCAAGCTTTGTCCTGATCCCTAGACCATGACCATGGGCCCCTAGACCATTTATAAGTCTCAAAGGCAGAGAGAGGCGAGATGGTGTGCTCAGGAGAGCCGAGATGTGCTCCAACACTCCCAGACCCAATGCACTCCAGGACACAAGGCTCTCCTGTGTCTTTTCCTTGGATCTTTTGCCTGGGGCCAGAGGATTTCTAGCAGCACAGGGAGGGGATGACCTGGACCCTCCTGCTGGGCAGGACACCCAGAGATGACCAGCCTCTGACACGCAGCCAGCATCCTCCTCTGCACCTCTTAGGGCCGCAAATTCACTCCTGATGGGCTCCCATTGCTCATTTAACAGCAAACGCTGCTCCAGGCTCTAAGGTGCAGGGTCTGTGGCTCTTGCTGCTGTATCACCCACTTGGGAAGATGTCCTAACCGAGTCTGAGACTATCTGCAAGGTGGGTAGCCAGGGGGTGCTGGTAAAGGGGCATCTCCCAGCTCAGGGTATGCAGGAAGCATTAGAAAAAAATACTTCTTCAAAGCCCCAAGAGCAGGGAACTGGGAGGTCAAGATTGCTTTTCCCACAGCGAAACTCCAGGGGAGAGGGTTTATTGAGCTCACTCAAAGCAAATGTTTGGAGAGAGGGTTTGAAAGGCGACTTTGCACCAAGGGGAGCCCTCTCTCTTCATTTCTCCTACAGCCCAGACCGTGTCTGTCCATGGTAAGGAGGAAAGCTGGCACACACGAGTGCCCCAAGGTTATCCCCCCCATCCAGAGAGCAGTATTTTCATCAGATCGCTGAAGGCAACCTGAGGAGTTTGATTTATGTGTGTTGTCTGCTTCTGCCGAGACTCAGCAGAGCATGGGGCAGCCAATTAAAGATGCAATCAAGCCACCAAAGCTCAGGAAAGCTGATGGAAAAGCCACTGAGCTGCTTTCCACCCTGCTTGTCCTGGTGATACAGGCAGGGCAGCCTCCCTGGGCTTGGATTTAGCATCTTAGCACCACAAAGGTTGGACTCAATGATCCTTGAGGTCCCTTCCAACATGCTATTCTATGATCTAAGAGGACATATGCAGGCAAAGAAAAGGGAAAATGAAATATGAGGTCATCTGGACCAGAACCTGGTATCTCCTCCTTGCTGTTCACCCCCCCAGGTACACCCGAAACCCCAAACCAGGCTTTGAAGCCGGCACGGTCCAGAGCACAACTGTTTACCACAGCATCATGTTTCCCCTCAGCTGCGGGGAAGATGATCTGGTCAACAACAACAACAAAAAATAGGATGGAGCTGAGCCGATGAGCTCCAAAACAAAGGTGGGTTTGTTCAAGGGCAGGGAAGGAAGCACCCGGCGTGGAAATGCAGCCGTGCCCCATGTGTTGGCCCTACAGCTGCTCAGTGCTGCTCAGAAGAGGCTTGAGAAGAGGCATGGTCAGGACAAGGTGACATGGAGCAGCTCTGCCTTCCCACCACGCTTGCTTTCATCTCCCAGCCTGTGCCACGGGCAGAGCCCCAAAAGCAAGCACTGGTGGGGAGGGGAGGTGAAGAGCAGATCAAAACTGCCTTTTAAAGCTGCAAAAGTGATGGTGAGGCATCTAAACCAGAGCTGTCCTGCAACCCAGGAGCCAGCATCAGGCAGGATACCACATCTTCATCCCCACCAGCCACTAATGTCACAGCATCACACTATCATAGAATGGTTTGGGTTGGAAGGGACCTTTCAAGCTCATCTGGTCCAACCCCCCTGCAGGGAGCAGGGACATCTACAACTAGAGCAGGTTGCTCAGAGCCCCAGCCAACCTCACCTGCAGTGGTTCCAGGGATGGGGCAGCGACCACCTCTCTGGGCAACCTGGGACTCACCACCCTCACAATGAAGAATTCCTTCCTTCTCTCTAGTCTAAATCTCCCTCTTTTAAATTAAAACCATCACCCCTTGTCCTGTCCCAACAGGCCCTGCTCAAAAGTCTATCCCCAGCTTTCTGACAGGCACCTTGAAGTCCTGAAAGGCCACCAGAAGGTCTCCCTGGAGCCTTCTCTTCTCCAGGCTGAACAAGCCCAATTCTCTCAGCCTGGCCTCCCAGCAGAGGGGTTCCAGCCCTCCCATCATTGCTGGGTCCTCCTCTGGACTTGAAAGGAGAAAACTTGTCCAGGGAAAGGTCTGATCTTGGGATGTTTCTACATTCTGAAGACATCCAAAACCATCTCTCTGTTCCTCACAGCATCAAGCCTGGTACTGCTGTCAGGGCTGGCCTCTCTTGGCAGGGACACAGGCAGCAGCTCCTGCCCAGTGCTCCCTCCACACGGCAAAGGAGAGCGTGATACAATGATCTGCACACCCCAGGGCGCTGCTTCATCATCCTTTGCCTCTGGGAGCCTTGAAACCGAACTCCAAAGGGATAATTTCTCCATCCCTTGCCCACTCGATGCCCAGCAGCTACGCCTGCATGTCCCTAAGGAAGGTTTTCACCAGAGCTCACCATGCCAGAGCCCTCCAGGGGTAACACCAAGGCTGAGAAACCAACCTGTAGGAATCTCCCAGGCTGCCAAAGGCTCAACCACACCTCTGTTGGAGTTTCAAAGGGCAATACCTCGTCCAAGCAGGCAAAACATCATTCCTGCTACAGCTCCAGGCTACCCGTTGGCTCTGTCTTTCCAGGATGTCTAGGAAGTGGCTGGCACCTCGTTTGCCATGGTGTAACCCTTCCCAGCACAGCCCCGAGCTCAGCTCACCGCGTCTCTGCCTCGGCAGAGCCGTCGGAGCAGCTCGGCAAGTGTTTTCCAGGAAGCACGAGAGACAAGCAGAGAGAAGTGTTATGAAAACTGTGGCTTAATTAATTGAAGCTTGCACCTCTCCCCCCTCCCCCTGAAGCGAGACTTTGCAGCTCTGTAACCTGCCAGATCGGCTGTTAACGTACCCGGAGTGGGGCTGGTGGCACCTCATGGCTCTGCTGCTTTTTTTTTTTTTTATCTGGTGTGGAGGAGGGAGCTGGAAGAAGGAAGATTCCAGCTCAGAGGAATGATGGAATTCAGCCCAGATAGAATCACAGAATAGTTTTGGTTGGAAGAGACCTTCAAGATCATCGCATCCAACCATTAACCCAGCACTGCCAGGGCACCACTAATCCACGTCCCTCAGCACCACATCTCCATGGCTTTGAAACCCCTCCAGGGATGGGGACTCCACCACTGCCCTGGGCAGCCTCTTAATCCTGATATCCACTATTAGAGGAACAAATGGGAATTTTGAGCCTACAAAAATATCAGAGCAGTGAAATAAGAGTTGGTAGAAACAGGCTACAAAAGGTAGGTGGAAATTGCAGCTCTATGGCTGAAATATGTCCACATTGTCCAGCCAACCTGGACCCTTCTCACTTTTACAGCATCCTCCTGTATCCCATGCTAACAAATCCTTTCTTTATGCAAGCTCCACAGCCTGGGGTAGAGCCAGGGACACAAATGGACTTCTCAGATCACCTAAGCCAGCACTAGCATCCTTCTCCCCACCCATGGGTGCTAGCTTGAGCCAGCCAACGCCTGCCGAAAGCCCCCAGTGCATCTCCAAGTGCTCACCACCAGTTTGTGCTGTTCCCATCGCTCAGGCAGCCACGCCATAAATCAACTGAGACAGACAATTAGGGATCTATATTAAGGCCCTTATAAATATATATTGTAGAGCAGCCTGGAACATTTGGACCGTCTGGCTGCTTGATGGGCTGAGCCGTCTTGGGACCTACAGTGGCCAAGGTGTCCCCACTTTGCTTTATGGGGGGGGGCCTAGAAGCCTCTGACACAAACTTGGCTCTTCCTACCTTGGCCACAAAGTGCTGAACTTCACCCTTGGCATGAAACGCAGCTTCCCACTCACTTACCATAATTGGTTTCAAACTGGTCTTAATTAAAACCGGTGTGGGCTTGCTTAACTCCATTTAAACCAAATTTAAAGGAGCTTGGGCCAGAATGGATTCCTTTCCGAAGCGAGCTAAAGCTGGGTAAGCTGGTTAAAGAGTATCCACAAGGGTATTTGTGGCGGTTTAGCTCAAATGATTTACCACAATCCCTAATTGAAGCAATTGCAGCTTGGATACAGGAAGGGAGGGCGAGCTGAGAGCTGAAGGGGCTGAGCATCCTCCCCACCCGAGTGCCTTCCCCGGGGCATCACATTTCCAGCTCAGCCTGGACAAGGATCTCCCCATCGGGATGCAGCTGGAGCTGGTCTGTGAGCCTCCAACTTGGAGCTGCCAGATGGTGCTCGGAGAAACCCTGGGAGGCGACGTGGGAATCTGCTCAGCATCCCCTCCCTCCCTTCCCCGGCAGCCTCCCCTTCCCCAGGATGTTTTGAATTTCAGCTTTTTTGCAAGCACGGGGCGGTGAAGCCTCACGGAGTGAGCTAAAAATAGAGCCATAAGAAAAAGGCAAATCCTTCCCCTCCCCTCTCCTCAAAAACACGGCGCGGGGTGTAGCTGGAAACAGATGCAGAGGTGCTGGTGGCTCAGCTGGGCTCTGTAAAAGCTCTGCTCTCCCTTCTCTGGAGGACAGGATACTGCTGAGGAGATAAAGCCACCAAAATGATGGGTGGCCTGGACAGGGCTGCCTGGGCACATGGAGACTTCTCCTCTTCCCACTCATGAGTTTGCAGCTCCCAAGATTTTGGCATCTTAGAATCACAGAATGGTTTGGGTTGGAAGGGACCTTCAAATGTCATCTAGTCCAACCCCTGGACTACCCCAAAGGCAGTCCCCAGATGGGCTAGGGGATATATTTTGGTGACAAATGAGGCTTTTGCTGCAGTGGATCCCTCTGGATCTCAGCACAGGGTCCATGCTCATGCCTGACTTGAAGGCAGGCAGCAGGCAATGACAATGATGATGGGTTTCCTCAGAAGGTTAACAGTCCTGCCTGGCTTGTTTTGATTTGTTAAAGCAATCAATAAGCAAAATCACAGCAAGGGTATAGCTCAGACAGTGCACAGGAGAGGAGAATATCCAGCAGAGCTGCAAAACTGGGAGTGGTTCAGCTTGGTGGTGAGTTTAGAGCAGGCTGAGGTGACATCACGGGAAGGTGAAGTGTACAGAAGATAACCCGCCAGCAGGTCAGGGCTTTGCTGGCATGTCAGCATATCCATGTATGGGGTCAACATCCCACAGCATGAGGTGAGGTGCTCAGAGGGGACGACATCATCCCCACCATCTCTGGCAGGAAAGACCTGACTGAGATGGAGAGGAAAGTGCCTCCTGTGAAACAAAGGGTCATAACTGCTTCTCCTTACAAAGCTGAGGAGAAAGGAAGGAAGAGATGTGTGCAAGAGCTACCCTGTACGAGGGGGCAGATGGTATCAGCATCCTCTGGGAGGGGGCTTTCTCCTCCCCTGCAGAGCAGAGCTGGAGACTAGGCTGGAGGGCTTGTACCTATGCTATCATAGAATCATGGGATGGTTTGGGTTGGAAGGGATCTTGAAAACTCCATCTAATCCAACACCCTGCAGGGAGCAGGGACATCTGCAACTACAGCAGGTTGCTCAGAGCCCCAGCCAACCTCACCTGCAACGGTGCCAGGGATGGGGCAGCCACCACCTCTCTGAGACCCTGGTGCAGATTTTGCACCACCCTCAGTGTAAAACATTTCTTCCTTCTCTCTAGTCTAAATCTCCCTGGTTTTAGTTTCAAACCATCACCCCTTGTCCTGTCACAACAGGCCCTGCTAAAAACTCTGTCCCCACCTTGAAGTCCTGAAAGGCTCCAGGAAGGTCTCCGTGGACCTTTCTCTTCCACAGGCTGAAGAAGCCCAACTCTCCCAGCCTGGCCTCCCAGCAGAGGGGTTCCAGCCCTCCCATCATTGCTGGGGCCTCCTCTGGCCCCGCTCCACCAGGTCCATGTCTCTGCTGTGCTGAGGACTCCAGAGCTGGCCCCAGCACTGCAGGGGAGTCCACCAGAGTGGAGCAGAGGGGCAGGATCCCTTCCCTTGACCTGCTGGCCTTGGTGACAACCACTCTTGGGTCATCTGCTACTCATCCCAACTTCTATACAGTTGGCAAAACACTTCAAAGCAAAGCAGGCAGCTGGATTCCCATCACACAAACCTGATGGGTGCTTGCACCATCACCCCAAGAAACGGACAGCTCTTGGGCACAGCCTTGAAGACCTTGTCCCTGAAAGGTGGTCAGAAGAAAACCAAGGAGAGACTTTGGAGGTCAGCAGCCAGCCAGGCTCTCCCAGGGCAGCCGGAGCAGGTTGAGAGGAGAGATGTTGGGTCTCCCAGGCAGTGCTGAGCTAGGCTAGCCCCAGCTCATTGTGTTTGGAGAAGGCGTCGAGGGCAGCTGACCTTACGTAACCAGAGAACAAAGCAGCTAAATAAAAACTGGAGCTGGGAACGGGCTGCGGAAGTGGGACACGACTTTCCTGACTAATCAACCAGCATCTGAAGGAAACCGAACTCAATGGCAGGGAAACAACTGCATAAACACATCCCAAGGGAAGAAAGGGAGCAAGAGGAAGTGGGGGGAAGACCACAGGGGAACCGGCCCCTTCCACCTCCCCTCCTGCCCTTGCTGCCTGGGTGGCAAAGCCTGGAGGACTGAGATGGAGAGTGTAGGATGGAAACCTGCTACAAGCTCAAGGGGCTTAAGGGGTGTCCAGGCTTGTTTACCTGCAAAACCACAAACTACATAGAATCATAGAATGTTTCAGGCTGGAAGGGACCTCTAGAGGTCATCTGGTCCAAGGATGGGCCTCAGAAGTAGGAGAGGAGTGGACCTGAGATGGTTCCGTAGCTCTCCTCCCATTGCCAGCTCTGATGGCATCTTGGTCTAAAGAGATAAAGGGAATGGAGTGATTTAACCCTGGGGAGAAGCAGCTTCTCCTCCAATAGTGCAGTAGTGTCCTACTGCTGGGGAGCTGTGCTTGGGGAACATTCCCATGCCTCCCAGCACAAAATCACTGACCCCAGAAAGGGTTACACCCTCTCTTCCATGCCAGCACCTCACGGGTTTTGCCTGGGAAAGGCTGTACACACGAACACTGTGGGGAGAGTTTGGGTTCGCTCACTCTCACTATACATCACTAGGCCAGGACCACGCAGGGATTTCCACCAGCCACTCTTCTGCTCCAAAAAAAGCTCCCCCCAAAACAACCCTTAGACAAAAAGAGTCTTTTCCAAGAGCCTCTGCTTCTCCAGGCGTAATCCAGGAGGGTCCTGGCCCAGCTGTGACCCCTTGATTCCCCTGGATGACGGAGCCTAGCAGCCAATCCAGCCCCAGCCCTGGGTGGTCAGAGCCAGATGGGATTTGGGCCACGTTAAACATCCAAGGCCAAGGAACCAGCTCCTTCTCCCCTCCCCAAAAACATCTGCCTTTGGGTATAAGCCAAGGACCCTGCAACGCTCAGCCCCTAATAAATTTCCAATGAAACAATTTTCTGCTGCATTACAAGGAAGAGAAAAGTAGGTGAGGAAGCCAGAGCCCATCGGGACCTGCCTGGGGGCAAGCTTCCCTATGCTGGGGGCAACGAGAGGTCCAGCTCCACCAGATCTGCTCAACATGAGGAGAGCAGGACTCTTTTCAAATGTTCCACTCAAATAAGCGAAGCCAAGCTGCTCTTCCAGAGAGCTAAGAGGGGCCACGGTAGCCGTTCGGATCCACGCCATCCAGCCTGCTATTTTTAGACCATCCACAAGGAAGGAAACCTCAGACAACCATCAGCTCGAGCTGAGCTGCAGCTCCTCAGCTGCTCGGCCAGTGCTGCAGGAGCTGCTCCACCCAGGCAGTCTCGCTTCTGACACCGGCAGGATGGATGAGACTTGGCTGGGGAAGGTCGCCAGCTCCGCAGCCCCCACCCCTCCATCATACACCTAAAGCTGCCAGCGTGAAACAGGTAGAACTGCAAACCCCCCCTCCCCCCAAATCTTGCTGGCACAGATGTTTCCAAGCCCAAGGAGGGGCGAGGGAGCTGGGACCATCAGCAATAACAAAGCTTGGGGAGTGGAAAGCGAAACGCGAAACCTCCCTCTCTGGTGGTGATTCTGGAAGGCCCCATGGGGAGAGGCAGCCTTGGCTCGGCCCTCGGGTTGTGATCCAAAGCTGCTGTGAAAACGTGCTTCTGGCTGGGCCGACCTGGCCCGTGGAGTACAACGGGGAGGCCCTCAAATAGCAGCAGCAGAGGAGAAAGGGTAGCCAAGCCAACGCAAAGGATGAGCCACAGACAAGGGGAGAGTGGAAAAAACTTCCTGATGTGCCGGGATAATTAATGAAAGGCTTTTTTTTTTATCCCTCAAGTCTCAAGAAAAGAGGACTGGTCCTCTTGACATCAATCATAGAATCACAGAACGTTAGGGGTTGGAAGGGACCTCAAAAGATCATCTAGTCCAACCCCCCTGCTAGAGCAGGATCACCTAGATCAGGTCACACAGGATCATTTAGGTTGGAAAAAACCTCTAGGATCATCAAGTCCAACCTTCATCCAACACCTCCCTGACCCCTGGACCATGTCTCAATGTGCCACATCTACTTGTTTTTTAAGCCCTGAGGTCCTGCTGGACACTCAGTGTAGCAGCTCATAGTTAAGGTGGGCAGACTTGACCAGGCAACATCATAAGCACAGACTGAAGTCTCTGCAGATCTAGCCACGTTTTGGACACCTGGGTTTGAAAAGCATCCCATCCTGAACACATTTGAGGGCTCTGAGGGCTTTTACAAGGAGAGAAGAGGCTGGCACCCAAAGTCCTGTAAAAAACAGGATGATAATGACATCGCTCCACACCAACCTCTGCAGCATCCTGCTGCTCAACAGTCCTAAATCCCCAAAATATGAATCCCAAGCAAATCCACCTGGCACCACGGAGCATGGAGAGAGCCTGGGGAGGGTCAGAGCTGTGGCACTCACCAGCGGAGCTCAGCTGGCCGGCCCTGGCTGGGACATGAAGCTCCACTGGGCCAGGTCGCACCTCGGAGCCATCAGAGGGACCAGGACCCTCCGTCTGTCCTGCCGGGGAAGAAGCGATCTCGGCCAGCACTTCCAGGTCCTTCAGGATAACCTGCAGAGAGAGGGGTGGTGTGGGTGAGCACACACGGGGTGGAGGCAGCTGCTGGGGTCAGCTTGGCCTTTTCAAACCCACGGCTGGAGAGGGTGAGGTGGGAAGCGAACACCAAATCCTGGTGTGTCAAGAGGGGTGTGGAGGAAAGAGGGCTCCTGATGACGTTCAAAGTGGAAATGTCAAGTGGTTGCAGAGGGGATGGGGCAGGAAAGAGTAAAAGGGAGAAAAAAGAAGGTTCTGCTCTGCGAGTCCCAAAGGAGCAAATTACCCCTCCCTGCAGTGCTGGGACCAACTTTGGAGCAGAGACATGCTGTGGCCCCACCAGAGGCAGCCCCAGCAATGATGGGAGGGCTGGAACCCCTCTACTGGGAGGCCAGGCTGAGAGAGTTGGGCTTGTGCAGCCTGGAGAAGAGAAGGCTCCAGGGAGACCTTCTGGTGGCCTTTCAGGACTTCAAGGGGGACTATCAGAAAGCTGGGGACAGACTTTTGAGCAGGGTCTGTTGGGACAGGACAAAGGATGATGGTTTTAATTTAAAAGAGGGTAGATTTAGGTCAGATATTAGGAAGAAATTTCTTCACTGTGAGGGTGGTGAGAGCCTGTCTTAAGTTGCCCAGAGAGGTGGTGGCTGCCCCAGCCCTGGAACCATTGCGGGTGAGGTTGGCCGGGGCTCTGAGCAACCTGCTCTAGTTGCAGATGTCCCTGCTCCCTGCAGGGGGTTGGACTGGAAGACTTTGAAAGGTCCCAACCCAAACCATTCCAGGATTCTATGAAATGAACCCAAATTCATGCAATCAGGAGCAGGGCTGGCTTCCCCCCCCTTCCCACTTTGAGGAAGTCTGGGTTTGGCTTCCCCACTCCCCTTCACAACCACAGAGTTGGGACAACCCCAGCAAGAGGACAGGGATGCTCTTGGGGGCAAACACCAGCCTTCCCCCTTGCTCTCCCAGCACCCCAGTCTCAGCTGCTCGTGCTCAGGACAGCGAGGCAGAGCTCCTTTTTGGATTTCATAGCTCTTTCCTTCCCAAAATCGCCAAATCAGTCTATATATAGCATTTCTGGACAAGTTATTACAGGGTGGGGTTTTTTTTTCCCTCATGTCCTCAACCCTTCTCATGTCTCAGGCTATTTTGGGTCCCCCTTCACTCAAATGTCCTTGGGTCTAGATGTTTCAGCAGCCATCCCTGACGCTCTGAGCATCGCAGGGCTGCGAGGAGCAGGAAGGCTGCCAAAAAAGGGCTGATGGCAGGTCTAATCCATCCATATCCAGCACGGCATATCCCCAGCCACCCTCTGCCCACCAGGACTTTCCACACATTCTCAGAAGGCAACTTTTTGAGGAGCTGCCGTTATATGGGAGTTTTAGCTTTCAAGCTACCAAAAAACCTCTCACCCCTGAAAAAACCTCCAATTACAATCATGCAAATCTGAAAATACGACTCCTGAAAATCAGAAAGAGGAGCTCCTGGGTTTCTCTGCTGTAAATATCTTAAGCTGGGTGGGTTTTTTTGTAATTAGGGTTGATTTTTTAAGCCCAAATGGCCTTTGAGCAGGCAGCTAAATGTCCAGGCTTTGGTGCAGAGTGGTGGGGAAGCAGCCTGCCATGGGCACCACGAGGCTTCAGCACACTTGGGAAGCCCCCATGCCCATAAACATGCTTAAGTCCCAGCTTGCAGCTCCCCCAGGGAGGAAAATACACAAGATAACAACAACTTGCACAATGAAGAGCTGTGATGCAGACACCTGGTCTGCTGAAGCCTTAGGTGGATCCTCTGGTGGCTAATCATGAGGTTCAGCTGAACTCGCAGCTTTCCAGCAGGGGAACGCACTAGTTTGGGTCTCAACTGCTCACACCTGGGAAACAACACCCATAGGAGTTTCCAAGTCTCATTGTCTTTGGCTAAAACTGGCAAAGAGACCCAGGACTCTTGTTCATACTACCAATTTTCATCGAATTGTTTTGGTTGGAAGAGACCTTTGAGATCATCAAGTCCAACCATCAAGTCCATCAGGTCCAACATTAACCCAGCACTGCCAGATCACCCGTAAACCATGTCCCTCAGCACCACATCTCATAGAATCATAGAATGTTTTAGGCTGGAAGGGACCTCTAGAGGTCATCTGGTCCAACCTCCCTACACAAGTAGGGACATCTCTACCTAGATCAGGTTGTGCTGAGCCTCACCAAGCCTGACCTTGAATAATTCCAGGGATGGGACCTCCACCACCTCTCTGGGTAGCCCATTTCAGTGATCCACTACCCTCATGTTAAAGAACTCTCCATGGCTTCAAAACTCCTCCAGGGTTTCCAGGGATTTTCCTCCCACCAGGACTCCTGCCAGGCTGCCTGTGCAGCAGCGAGGGCATGGTTGGACCTCTTGAGCTCCGGAGAGGTTAAGGAGTGTCCCCCCCACCCAAGCCAGTCCTGTAGGTGGAAAAAAAAAAAACAGCACAGGCTGGATTTTACAATTGAAAAACATGGAGGAAATAAGAACCAGGAGGGATGGGCGCATAAACACCTGGAGGAAGAGGAAGAGCTGCGAAGAGCTGGGGTTCTCCAGCCGTGGGAAAGAGGCAGGGAGCTCCAGCTCCTGCTGCTTCTTCCCTGCATGCTCCGGAGCAGGTTCCCAGCTGGGACTGGAGGAAAACCAGGGAGGTTGTGGAGTCTCCTTCTCTGGAGATGTTTAAAACCTGCCTGGACGCGTTCCTGTGTGACTTAATCTAGGTGATCCTGCTCTAGCAGGGAGGTTGGACTAGATGATCTCCCGAGATCCCTTCCAATCACTAATGTTCTGGGATTCTGTGAAAGCCGGGAGCGTTGGTATGCGCCGCACATCCCTGCGCTGAGCAGAGCTGGGGCCTGCGCTGGCTCCGGAGGCTGGGAGAAAGCAAGATCCTGTCATTGCCATGGCAACGGGCCGGCTGCGCCAGCAGCCAGCGGGGCCCATCCGGCAGGAGCTGAGCGGCCCCCGGACCCGGCAGCGCCTGCAGAGCCAGGGCTGGAGCCATCATCATACAATCATCCAATGGTTCTGGGTGGAAGGGAGTATTGAGTCCAGTTCTGGAGCCCCCAGCACAAGAAGGATGTGGACATATTGAAGCGTGACCAGAGGAGGGTCGCCAAGATGATCAGGGGAATGGAGCATCTCTCGTATGGAGACAGGTTGAGAGAGTTGGGGCTGTTCAGCCTGGAGAAGAGAAGGCTCTGGGGGGACCTTATAGTGACCTTCCAGTATCTGAAGGGGGCTACGTAAAGGCAGGGGAAGGTCTATTCAAAAGGGTTTTTAACAATAGGACCAGGAGTAATGGTTTTAAGCTAGGAAAGGAGAGATTTAGTTTGGATATTAGAAAAAAGTTCTTTAACATGACAGTGATAGATCAGTGGAATGGGCTGCCCAGGAAGGTGGTGGAGGCCCCATCCCTGGAGTCATTCAAGGTCAGGCTTGATGGGGCTCTGAGCAGCCTGACCTAGGTAGAGCTGTCCCCGCTTGTTTAGGGGGGGTTGGACCAGATGACCTCTAGAGGTCCCTTCCAGCCTGAAACATTCTATGATTCTAAGATCATCTAGTTCCAAACCCCCAACACAGCAGGGAGACCTCCCACTAGACCAGGCCGTCCAGGACGTCATCCAATCTGGCCTTGAACACCTCCAGGGATGGAGCATCCACAACTTCCCTGGGCAGCCTGTTCCAGTGTCTCAACACCCTCAGAGTAAAGAATTTCCTTCTCATTTCCAATCTAAATCTCCCCTCTTCCAGTTTGAACCCATTATCCCTTCTCCTATCACTACAGGCCTTTGTGAAAAGTCCCTCTCCAGCCTTCTTGTAGGCCTCTGATCCCAGTGGTCAGCCCAGAGGAGTCACCACTGAGGATGTTTTCCCAGGTCAGAAGGGATTTCCATGGGGTGATGAGATATGGGGTGGTGGGTCCTTGCTCTGGTTGAGAGTGAACTGGAAGGACTGGGATGGATGGGGAGACCTGGCTGACATCATGAGCCATTCCCAGCATGGAGATGAAGAGCAGAACGGAGAGGGATGAGCTCTTTGCAAAGCCAAGGGATGAGGAGCAGGTTATCAGACAGTTCTAAATAAGCTGTTATAAATAAGCAGGGAATATTCCCTGGGAATAGGCATATTTTGCCCAGTCTTGCCTCCAGAGCTCAGATTTTGAGGGCACACAAACCCATCGGCCTCTCTGGCTTATACAGATCTAGGTCAGGTTAATTTGCTGCTTGTTCTGGTTGAATGGAGCTGAGACCAGCTCTGCTGGGGGGAAGAGCAGCTCCTGAATGGTGTGTGCTGGATGGGATGCACCTCTTGTGTGCAAACCATCTCTCTGATGCTCTCAGTGGGGAATCTGCCTCTGGCCAAAATGCTGGGTTGGCCCCAGTATGTTGCAGAAGAAGGGGAGGTGACCCCATATCCACTGAGGAGCAAGATTTGGCACCCTGCAAGCACATGCTGATGACCAGGACACTAGGGCAAGGCTGCAGCAGCAGCTCTTGTCACATCCACGATGGCAAGGATGGGGACTGAGCTCCCCAAGATGCCATCCTTGCCGGTATTTATGGAAAAGGGAGGTGCTCTCAGGTGGCCTCAGATGTCCCAGAGGGTGGGTATTCCCCAGGCCATGAAATAGGGCATACACCACCAGGGACGAGGATATTCTTGCCAAGAAGATGGGAATTCAGCTGAAACAAGGTGGAAACCAAGAAGGTTAAGGGCTGCAAAGCACTTCAAAGGGGACCAAGATCAAGGAGGCTGTGGAAACCACCATGGCATAACCAGGAGTGGCAAGGCAAGGGGTAGAGGAGCGACCTAGTGGGGACCATCAAGTTGAGGATGCTTCTGGGTGCTTCCTCCTGCTCCACCCCTCAAACGCAGGCCCTCGCTGTCACAGCATCCACCAAGGCTTCCGCAGAGGCCCTGATTTATTTGGTTTTAGGGTTTTTTCTCCTCCCTCCAAACCTTTTAGCCGTAGCCAGGGGAGAGGAGGCAAGCAGGGGCAGGCAGAGCCAAGAGCAGCCAGCAGTGAGGCTGGCCAAGCCCCAGGCACACATGGTGTGAAAAGCAAATTCACGACCCTCCCCCCTCCACCGCCTCCACTGGCTTTAAAGAGAGAAAAAGAAGAGAAAAACCACCATTAATCTTCCCACACCAATTTACCCAGACCTCTTTTCAGGTCCCCAGCACAGCAACTTTTATCCCCTGATCTTGCCAAGACCTTTTTTTCTTCCCTCTCCAGCTGCTGTGGCCAGGAGCGGATGGGGAGCAGAGGGGAGGCAATGGGGCTGGGGGCTTCTCCTCCCCTCCCCAGGGCAAATCCTGCCAGGCTGTGCTGACACACACTCAGCATCACTCAACCCAGCAGGCACTGGGGGGGGGAATCACTGGGTAATAGGGCCACAACCACCCAAAACCAAGCTGCAAAACACCTCTTGCTGAGCCAAAAAGCTCCCTGGGGATGGTGCTCCCCCCACGAAACCTCCTGTTCCTGCATCCATTATATTTCACGGAATCACGGAATGTCAGGGATTGGAAGGGACCTCGAAAGATCATCTAGTCCAATCCCCCCGCCGGAGCAGGATCACCTAGACCACGTTGCACAGGAACGCGTCCAGGCAAGCTTTAAACGTCTCTGGAGAAGGAGACTCCACAACCTCCCTGGGCAGCCTGTTCCAGTGCCCTGTCACCCTCACTGTGAAGAAGTTTCTTCTCATATTTAGGTGGAACCTCCTATGTTCCAGCTTACACCCATTGCCCCTTGTCCTATCATTAGACACCACTGAAAAGAGCCTGGCTCCATCCTCCTGACACTGTCCCTTAATGTATTTATAAACATTAATGAGGTCACCCCTCAGTCTCCTTTTTTCCAAGCTAAAGAGACCCAGCTCCCTCAGCCTTTCCTCATAAGGGAGATGTTCCACTCCATCACCTTAGTGGCTCTGCGCTGGACTTTCTCAAGCAGCTCCCTGTCCTTCTTGAACTGAGGGGTCCAGAACTGGACACAGTATTCCAGATGTGGTCTCACCAGGGCAGAGTAGAGGGGCAGGAGAACCTCTCTCGACCTACTAGCCACACCCCTTCTAATACACCCCAGGATGCCATTGGCCTTCTTGGCCATAAGGGCACATTGCTGGCTCATGGTCATCCTGCTGTCCACTAGAACCCCCAGGTCCTTCTCTCCTACACTGCTCTCCAACATCTCAGTCCCCAATGCCCTCGCAGTGCCTCGAGTCCTTGGAGAAAGCATCACCCCACCCTGCTCTCAGACCTCTGCTGACAGGCTCCTTCCATATACACCAAGCTGGGCTGACCACATCTTCCAGCTGAAATTATAAACCTCTCCCTACACCCCACCATTTCAGCCCTGAGCTCACCCTCAACATGTCCTCCCACTCAAAAACAAGTGTCCTCCCCTCTTGTGGTACCTCATAGGTCCCAGACTTGCCCCAGAAAAGCTTTACCACCAAAAAAATTCAATTAAAAGCCAGGCTTTTGTACATTAGAGTTCTCCTCTCCACAGTCTCTGCTTTGCGTGGGGTCACAATATTCTGGTGGTGGAGAATTAAAGGCTGGGGAGCTGGAGCACGAGGGCTCTAAAACCAACAGAGCAAAGCTCCAAACCATGCTAAGAGAGCTACTGGCTTTGGAGCAAGCTTCTGTTCAGCTTCATTGTATTGGGAATTGGGCATGATGGGAGAAGTTTGCTGGGATTTAGTGTGACAGCACAGCTCAGAGACCTGGGCTTCAAAACCCTGCAGAGCTGAACACACAAGAGTTCACAGCAGAGAGACCAATACCAGTATACCACCATACCTGGGGTTCCTCCTCTCCCAGTTTAAAACTGGAAACCCCAGAGAGGGGCAGTGTGTTTCAGCTTCTCATGGAGAAGTTGACTTGAAGGTCATGAGGATGTTCAAGTCCATTACGACCTCAGCAAGCAGTGGTAGCCCAGGCTCAGCCAACCCTTTCTAGGGAAGGGCATCAACCCTTGCCCAGTGCCAGGAGAAGACTTCTAGGGATGCTCTAGGAGATAAAGCTGCAAACAGTGAGCTAAGAAACCATGTGATCTCAGTGTATTCAAAGCCTTGCCTGGCCACTGCATAAACACAGGTAGGTTTTCATGGTCGTGGAGTTGAGAGGAAGCTGGAGTCTATCCTGCTTCACATCAGACACCAGCTCCACCTCCTGCGTCATTCCTGCATGAGTCAGACAAAAGTCCCAGCACAACTTCTAACCCGGAGCGAGATTGAGAGGGGCAGATAAGCAAACAGGAACATGTCCAGCCATCAAGAAACAACTCTGCTTGGAGCTGGGGAAAAGAAAACAAAGAAATCCAGCAGTGTCACTGCTTCATGGTTTTTTTTCCACTGCCTGCTGTGACCACCTCAAATCAGCACCTGGGTCCTACCAGGAAGGACCTGGGGAACTGAACAGCTACATCAGAAGCTGCCTTTGCACCAGGAGCTTGCAGAGGTTGATAACCCAAAGAACAGGTTGTCTTTCCAGCAGTGGTGTGAAAGGTCCACATTGCTTTTAACCTGGGGGTGGAAAGGTCCAACCCACTTCTCCAAAGAGCACTCGAGCTTTGGCTTTTCACCTTCTCTAACATCAATTCTCCAACCAGGTGTCAGGGCTGCAAGACTCACAAGGATGAAAGGAGCAGCCTGTGAAGGAAAACTCTCTCCCGGCAGGATCCTGAGAGTCTTGCAGCTGTAAGGAAGTTTTGAAGCACATCAATTTTAAACCAGGCCTTTCAAAGCTTGCCTTCAAAACCAGGGCGGAGCGTCTCCCTGCTGGGGAATGACGGGAAGCAGCACAAGGTGACGCAGTGCAGCACCACAGCATCTGACAGCCAGGAACCCTCCATACCCACTTGTCTACATATCAAAGGGAAAGCTCCTTCAGCTTCCCTCCAACTTCTCTGCAGCTGCCTTTGTGAATCTTAACGAGGGCTCTTGACCGTTTCTTCACTGGCACAGGAGAACTGGGTAGGAAGGGGAAGAGGAGAGAAGGCAGAGATGATTCAGGACGCTGCAGAGGCATCATGAGATGCTGGCCCCTGTTCAGCTCGGTGGAGGTGGTGCAACACCTTGTGCTACTTGAAGGATAAAAACAGGTGTGACAAGTGAAAGGGCAGGGATCTGGCTCCATCCAGCACCAGTCTCGCTTTGCTCCAGGCTCGATTATTTATGGCAAGTGCACAGGGAGACTGGGAGAAGCTCAACAAAACCAGACCCTACAAATAATCATAGAATCATGGAATGGTTTGAGTTGGAAGGGATCCTGAAAGCTCAACTAATCCAACTCGCCCCCAGTGAGCAGGGACATCTGCAACTAGAGCAGGTTGCTCAGAGTCCTGGCCAATCTCACCTGCAATGGTGCCAGGGGTTGCCCTGACCCAGGTGCAGGACCTTGCACTTGCCCTTGTTGAACTTTATGAGGTTCACATGGGCCCACTTCTCCATCTTGTCCAGGTCCCTCAAGGTGTGTAACAATGTGCCTGAGCACCAACTGATGCAAAGCTCTGACTAGCACTGACCTTCCACAGCCAGATTCTTCTTTGGTGATGAGCTAACAAGAAACTAGTGCTCCAGGACAGCTTCAGGGCACAACAGGAGAGCCACAGCCAGCCTCCAAACCACTCATGGGGCCAAGGGACCCGCAGGCACTGCTTGAAGATGTTCAGCCTTACTGAGAAGAAAGCTGGAACAGGCACTGCTGCCTAGCCAGGTTCCCTTGGGGAGAGCAGCTTTGCAGGGTGAAGATAGCAGGAAAAAAACCCCTGAAGATGTGTGTGCACCTTCTCCTACACCACACAACGTGCAGAGCCCTACCTGGAGAGGGGAGGGAGATGCCTCCTCATCAGAGAGCTGCTGGGTTAGCTCACACAGGACCCCAGCCCAGTGACCCCCAGTCTGTCAGCCAAGAGCTTCTGGAGGTCTTCATCTGCTCCAGGTCAACACCAATGTGCAAATAGAGGAGGTAATGGCCAAGAGAGCTCCCATGTCCCCTTTCCTAATGGATGCTGATGTCATGGGTTAGTTAGGTCAAAAATCAGTCCCAAAAATGCCCGTCTCATCCCCCCCTCACTATTTTGGTCGTTTCTATTTCCTCTGCAGAGAGCAGGGAATGTGGTTGGGAGCCAGCTGAGCCATGGTGTTTAATGGATTGCCTTGTCTATGGATTTCCTTACAAAAAAAACCCCAACCACCAAACCCTCCCAACATTTAAATAAATAGAAGATGGGATTAAATAAATCAGCTTAAAATGACTTTTGAGCCATTCCCAGTTATGTCACATGGAGGAAATGCATCACCAGGGGCCTTTCTTCACCACTTTTTTTTTTCCAATATTAATAAGCAGGGTAATTGCAACATGACTCACTGTGCTCTCCTGCCAAGCTGGAGAGACTATCTGCAAGATGCAGCTTTCTGGAGCGTCGCGAAGGCAGATGTGTGCTCGGGGACTCTTTTGGGAAGGTTTGCAGTGGAAGCAGCAGGGGATGGAGAATGGCCAGGCTGTGCTTGCCTCTGCAAGTCATCCCCTCGCTGGTTTCACCTCCCTGCCTCTCCAAACAACCCCTTCACTTGTGGGATTTATGGTGGGGTTTGGCTTTGATGCCCTGACGGTGTGTGATGCTGATTCCATGAGGAAGGTCTGGGCTGAGAGAGCGGCCAGGATCACACATAGCTCTGGGCAAGAGGGATCCAGCTCATAGCAGAAGTTCTACCAGTTCTGGGGCCAGCTAGGTGTTGAAGCTGCCAGCTCAAGCACCAGGAATCACTGGATTGTTTTGGTTGGAAGAGATATTAAAGATCATTGAGTCCAACTGTTAACCCAGCACTGCCAGGGCACCACTAACCCATGTCCCTCAGCACCACATCTCGACACCTTTGAAACCCCTCCAGGGATGGGGACTCCACCACTGCCCTGCGCAGCCTGGGACAGCCCTTCACAACCCTTCCCAGGAAGAAATTGTTCCTAATGTCCAACCTAAATCTCCCCTGGCACAACTTGAGGCCATTCTCTCTTGTCCTGTTGCTTGTTCCTTGGGAGAAGAGCCCGACCCCACCTGGCTCCAACCTCCTTTCAGGGGTGTTCAGAGCCAGAAGATCTCCCCTGAGCCTCCTTTTCTCCAGGCTCAACACCCCCAGCTCCCTCAGCTGCTCCTCACCACACTCCTCCTCTACTAGACCCTTCCCCAGCTTCATTGCCCTTCTCTGGCCACGCTTCAGCCCCTCAATGTCCTTCTTGGAGTGAGGGGTGCAAAACTGACCACAGGATTTGAGGGGCAGCTTCCCCACTGCCCAGTCCAGGGGGACAGTTCCTGCCCTGCAAACTCACTGAGGGTGTCTCGATCCCCTCATGCAGATCCTTTATAAAGACATTAAACAGAACTGACACCAACACTGAGCTCTGGGGACAGCACTTGTGACCAGCGACCAACTGGGTTTAACTCCACTCCCCACCGCTCTCTAGACCCAACCATGCAGCCATCTTTTTTACCCAGCAAAACATCCACCTGTCCAAGCCATGAGCAGCCACGAGCCCCAGGATGCAAGAGAGAAGGGGAGAAGATGCCAAAGACGCCAAAATTGAGATGACTGGAACCAGAGAAGAGGGGTGAGGAAGAAAGACAAGGAAATGGGACAATGGGAGATGAAGAGTGCAGAGCCCTGCACTGGGAGGACAAGGAGCAGGTAGGAAAGCGAAGGCAGAGCGAGTTGTCTCACTCATGGCTGCCTCATTTTCTCTGCTCACTTCCAAGCTGAGTGGTTGCCAGCTAACTTGATGCCACCAGGCACCTCCTGCAGCCCCACCAGGCAATGTTGATGGTGCCCTCCAAGTGGTGGGTGCTGCTTAACCACCTTGTGCCTCAGATTTTGCAGCACTGGCTGGACATGATCCCCCTCACACCTACAGAGCTGTCACAAGGCACCCAAATTCCTGCTCACCAAGGACCTGGCCATGACCCAGCTCCATGAGGAAGACACCAGCTCTAGGACCTGAAGCCCCAACTGCCTTCCCAGGCAGGTGGAAAGGATTTTTAGGAATAGGCTTTGAAGGATCATCTCTCAGAGATGGAGAGGAAGGTTTATACATACAGAGGGTCCTGAACACCCCAGCCTGGGATGGTTGAGCTTTCAGCCAGGCAGATACCTGTAGGTCTTCTTCAGTTTAGCCAACAAGGCTAAGCTGCCCAGTGCCTGCAGTGGCCAAGCCTCACAAAATCCCTTGGTTCAACCCTAAAAATACAAAGCCCAGCTAGATGTGAAGACATGAAGCTTTCAGGAGGACTTCTGCAGCACTAACCTCATCCGACTCGTCTGAGAGGGTCCGCAGCAAGATGGGGAAGAGGCTGTCGGTGTGTCGGAACATCTAGAACCAGAAAGATGGATGGCATGAGTCCTACAGGCCTGGTTGCCTCCTGCCAAGGGACTGGATATCCAGCAGCCAAAGCTTTCTCAGAAAAGGCAGGTGGACACTTGGTTGCAATGCTGCTGAGATAATTACAGCCAACTCAAAGGCAAGGAACAGGCTGGGAGTGGACAAGCTCAGTCCCATGGAGGAAACCATAGGCTCACATGCCAAGTCCATGACCTACCTTACGAGGAGTCCTGATGTACAAGTGGTAAAGCCACTTCAGGACCGCGATTCTGGTCATCATCCCAATGGATGTGTCATGAAGGTGGCAGTCCAGCACCTGAACTATTCCATCCAGGTTCAGGGTCACCTGGATCCTCTCGGAGCTGCAAGGAAAGGAGAGAGGCTGGTTCAGTGCTGTAATGTCCAACTCACTTCTCCCACAGTGGAGAGGTCTACACATACCAGAGGCTACAGCAAACCTCAAACCCTGAGCAATGTCTCCTCTGGCATATTCAGCCTGGCCACCCACATTTCTCCTTCTGTGCATCCAGATCTGCTCATAACAAACCCAATGTCTTCAAGAGTTATGAAAGCCAGGAAGCAAGCTCCTGGGGATACAGCTCTCTGCTACAAGGCTGTCTTAAGAACATCATCTTGTTTCCCAAAAGATAATGATAACTTTTGGTCATTGACCAGGGATGAAAGCAAATGACCTCCTCAGTTCACCAGGACATTGCCTCTTTTAACACCAACAGCCTCCAGACTCTTAGCTCTTACTATGGTGAAAAACTCCCCATTTTTTCCCCAAATAGTTGGGATCTGCATTGGGACAGGAGACCCCAACATAGAAAGGTCACGTTACGACATTTTTTTTGTCCTGTTTGTGATCCTGAAGTCTACCTGATGGCTTCCCACCTCCTCAAGGGCAATGAGGTGGGAAATACCTGCCGCAGACCAGGTTAGGGAGAGATGGTTGGACCTGAGACAGTTGGAATTGACCTCCAAGAGGGAGCTGCACTGAGGAGCTAAGTCACTCCTGCCCTCCCCAAGCTACTGAATTATTCAAGGCTGGGCCAGAGTCTTGCCGATTTTTCACAGAGCTGCTCTGCCTCCTGCTTGATAAGGAATCCCGGGGGGCAGATTTCTCACGGTGTAATTTGCAAGTCGAGCTGTGGCTTAATAGGATTTGATCTTCCCCAGGCCACACGTCTACGGGTGAGATGAGGAGGCCTCAGCCCCTCACAGTCCTGCTGGTATCTCCCTGCTTCATCTGCCTCATGGAAGGGACGCCGGGCTCTGCAAATTGCATTTGGAGTCGGACTAAGCTGCACTTTGATGTTGCAAACAACTGCCGAGGGCCAAACGTGAACTGAGGGGAAGGAGGGACACAGAGCATGGAGAGTTTAGGAGAGGGGATGAGCAGCAGCCCAGCCAGCCTGGACCAGCCTTCTACTCGGTTTTCCTGCAAAACCAGCTCCCTCTGAGGCAGCCCAGCCTGCCGCCCACCCGCCATGGGGCTCCTGATGGGAGAGAAGCACGAATCCTTGACCTGATTACATCTCCATGCCAAAATCTGCATCATCTGCACAGGATGGGGGAAAAACCCTCAGGGGATCGTGTGGTTCCAGAAGGAAGTGGCCAAAAGGACAATGCAGAGAAGTTGGGAGATGGCCTCAACACTGTTACATCCACCAGCTCTGTGCAGCAGGACACAGTGTGGCATCATCATCAGAGAATGCTGGACTGCTGCCAGCACAAACCATTTCCAGCCCAGTTTGTGCCAAAACTGCTCACAAACCCCCTCCCCCAGCAATGTAGCACCCGCACGGGAGTGGGCTGTGGGCAGAGCCTGGGTAGCTCCAGCCAAAACCCACCCAAGATGAGCCCAGGAGATGGCTGGCACCTCCAACCCCAGCCACGGTACGTGGCTACCATGGGCACCACCACCCCAGAGCTCTGCTGGTCTCAGCTCTTGCTAGAAGGGATGGTGGCCAAGCAAAGCTCTTCAGTGGCTATCCCCTCCCTGCCTCTGCCAAGATAAAACTTTTAAGGGGGTTGCCGGTGGAGAAGGAGCTTGTTTCCTCAGGGCACCATCCTGAAAGGCAAGAGGTCCCATGAACATGTGAAATTTCCCAAGTGACCAAGCTCCTCTGCCTCCAAGATGGAGCATCACCAGATTCCCTGGGCTGACGAGCACAGTGAGCGCTGCCACAGCCCCGGCTCTCCTTTAATCCCCAGGNCATCTGCGGCAGGGCAGATGTCACATGTGATTGCTTCCATCTAACCCACTACCCCAGATTCTCCTACAGAGGATGAGCAGCTCTGGCGCTGCCTCCCGTGGTTCAAGGGTGATGGTGAGAAGGTGTTTTTAGGAGAGCTCTACCAGGTTTTCACCACTGGATGCTGGTACCTTTGCTCAAGAGGAGTGGTGGGACAGGAGACCCACCCCCAGCATGTCCCCCCCATCCCAGAAAGCATCCTCCAGCATGGGAACAGAGCT
This sequence comes from Brachypteracias leptosomus, assembly GCA_013401335.1. Taxonomy (NCBI): domain Eukaryota; kingdom Metazoa; phylum Chordata; class Aves; order Coraciiformes; family Brachypteraciidae; genus Brachypteracias; species Brachypteracias leptosomus. Next base: position 47,282 of record VYZX01024617.1, read on the forward strand.
CACTTATCCCACCGCGTTCACTCCACAGCAATGTTTTTCACCCCCTGTCCCTTATCTACTCATTTTCTCATCTTTCCTCTTTCTTCAAGGGCTTCTGCCATCTCTCTCCTCAGCAGTCACCTCTTCTCTGCCAACGCCTGAGCTGTCATCTCCCTCCTGGCCTCCTGCCTGGCCCAGCTGCTTTCCTGACCCCATTTTCAGACAAGGTTAAGGTCTAGGCCAGGCTCTAGCCTTTAAGCGGCCTTGCCAAGGGTGGAAATATCCAGGTCCTTTCATTGTGGTCCAAGTCACAAGGGCAGCTCTCATACGGGCTGGCAGCTGTGCTGCTCAATGGGATCAAGCCAGCGGCCAGGAGGGAAATAGCTCCTCTCTGCCATCGGTCCCGCAAGCTGTCACCTTCTCGTCCTCCATCGCTCTCATTTCTGAGCTCTTGGCTTCCTTCTGCTTGCTGCAGTTTCCAAGGGCTGGATCAGAGCAAGCTGATCTCCCAGGCAAGTGATGAGGCCGAGGTCCAATGAGTTGTAGATCACCATGACAAGTGCTGAGGCAGTGTAGCCAAGGTCCCCTTCCAGCTCATCCAGTAGGAGCAGGGAAGGGAACTCATCTCCTTGCTCCAGGCTGGAGAAGAAAGCCATGAGGAGCTCCCCTAAGAGGACACCTTGAACTTAAAAGCTGCAGCAAGGTAGACTCCACCAAACAAGCAGCTGGAGAACAGGACTCCAAGACAGCCTTGGGGCATGAGCTCAAAGCATCCACCATCCAACCATCCCCGTGGTGCTGCGGGGCACCCAGCACCATCCTGACCCTCCACTCAAGTCTTCACCACCTTGAGGACCTCCTCAGCCTGCCAGCTGCACCCCTGAGGCACATGAGGTTCTGGGCACGGGGCTATGGTGACTTCCAGCATGAGACATGCAGCAGCAATTTGAGCTTTGTACTAAGCTCTAACTACCACCTTTAAAAGCCCGGTTTAAATGCAGCCTTGGGCAGCTCAGCCACGTGGCAGCCCTTTCTGCAGAGCAACAAGCAGCTTTACATGTCCATGTGCTGCTGAACACCACCCCAACCAACAAGTCTTTCTTGCATCAGGCTCTTCTGGAGTCCCTGTGTCTAGTTTGCTGAGGAAGTGTGGTCTCATCACCTTTATCCAGCTGCCATGCATTTAACCTGGGCAGCCCTGCTGACCATCTACCTGGTAGCATGGTTAGGAATTTGTCTCACAGAGTGGTTGGGGTTGGAAGGGACCTCTGGAGATCATCTTGTCCAACCCCCCCTGCTCCAGTTAACCCAGAGCAGAGGGCCCAGGATCACGTCCAGGCACCTTTGGAATCTCTCCAGAGAAGGAGACTCCACAACCTCTCTGGGCAGCCTGGGACAGGCTCCAACACCCTCACACCAAACAAGTTTTTCTTCCTGCTCAGATGGAACCTCCTGGGTTCCAGTTGGTGCCCGGTGCCCCTTGTCCTGTCACTGGGCACCACTGACATGAGTCTGGCCCCATCCTCATAGTCATAGCAGGGCTCAAGACAAGTCTCTGTGCAAAACCAGGTCTCTTAGAGACACAAAAGGTCTTTCCTGCTGTCCTAGAGGGCTTTGTACTGAAACGCCGATGCAGTTACAAGAGCCCAAAAGGGACTTTCCAGCTGTTCCGGTCCAGCAACACAGGATGGACATCTGCATCTTCTCCTGCAGCAGCTCGGCCCGATGGAAGGAAGCCTGGGCTCTGCTCCAGCAGCCACACTTCCACCTCCCCTTCCTGATCCAGGCTTGCATCAGTGGTCACAGCACCAGCTGGGGCAGCCAGGCCACAGGAAGGCTCCAACGCCTCTCAAACATAGTTCTGGACCACTTCCAATGATTTTTTTTGCAGAAGCTGGAAGTGGGGACCCCCACCTGCACGGGGAGCCCCACAGCCCCTTCAGCCCTGTGCAGCCGTGCTCTCCCTGGGAGCCAGCTTCAGTCTTGGCGCAGACACAGTCCCTATTTCCAAGCGAATGCCACCAGGAAGCTCCCTCCATGTGAAGCTGGCAATGACCCTGGATGCATTTTGGATCACCAATAGCACGGGTGGGGGAGGCTTGTGTCAGTCTGTGGCCACACAAACGTGCCCAGCATCCAGCTAGGGAGCATTCAGACCTCTTCATCTTCTTGGATGGCATCTTCATGGAAGACATCCCTCTGCAGACACCAGGCCGTGAGCTCCTCCAGCCTGCTGCCTGATGTCCTCCTCCTCTCACCACTGCAGTGCTGTCCCTCTGCAGACAGCCGTGTGGGGAGGGCAGGAGGAGGGGGCGTGAGACCTGGACGCCTGGCACGGGGCCACACTCCATCACTCGCTCACCGGGGGAAGCGGCGGGGGTGGGGGGAGCCAGCAAAAAACACCAGCAAACAGTGACTTCATCTCAAAAGGCAGCTGCAACTTCCTCTGCTCGAAGGCTTTCCAGCTCCTCAAAGCAAGGCAAGGGTTTCCTGCAGTCCTGTCTTGACACCCAGTGGGCATTCAGCGTGCAGGCAGCTCCTGCTATGGCTGCAATCAGCTCTGGGTGTCAGCTCTTCCCTTTCTCTGGCAGCCTGAGCAGTAGATGGAGCACCAGGGAGGTGGCCAGGGCTCCTGTCAGCCAAGTAGAGCCCTTCAACCCCATGCCCCCACAACAGGGGTTAAGGTGAAAATCTTCCACATCCCAACACTGGACCAGCAAAAAGGTCACACAGGATGGGGAAATGGGCTTCAGAACAGGTGAACCCCAGGAGAAAACCTGGAGTCTCCTGTTTCAAAAGGTGTAGGAGGGCTCAAGAACAAGTCCCTCTGCAACATCATAGAATCATTTAGGTTGGAAAAGACTTTTAAGATCATCCAGTCCAACCATAACACCACTCCACTGCTAAATCATGTCCCTCAGCACCACATGTACACGGCTTTGAAACACATGCAGGGAATGGTGACCAAAATCAGGTCTCTTAGAGATGTGAAGGGTCCTGGATGGTTTTCCCCAGTGCTTGGGAGCTAGCAACCTGCTTCAGCTTGGGCAGCCATTCTCCTGTCTCTCAGTGATGCTGCAACCAACTCACTCCAGCTCTCGCTGCTTCCGCCCCCCTTGGTCTTCACTCCCTCTTTCTTCCTGGCGCTCTTCAGAAGAGCCACAGTTATCACTCATCCTCCTGGACTTATCGTCTCTCCTCTTCCCTCCCCTTCCTGATTCCAGCCCTACACACCCCCACTTCTGCACCTGCTAAACTTCAAGGGCTAAGCAGGGCCAGGACGCTGCAATCCCAGGAAAGCTGAGGAAAAATCATTTAACAGCCACAAAACCCAAATCTAGGTGCAAATGGAAAGATCTGCACTTCCAAGAGAGGAAACAATAAGGGCATCATTAAAACGAGGGAGTTTCTGGGCTTTCCAAGAAAGCAAAAAAGGATCAGAGAGTCCAGAGCATCAACGTGAGAAGCTGATGCTTGTGTGGCTCTGGGATGTTATAATGTGTCTGTGATCATCACCATGCACCAGCCCTGCTGGTAGGATGCAGCTAGAGCAACACTTCCTATTTCAGGGATCACAATGATGAATAAAAACACCTGTCACACAAAATTGTTGTAAATCACAATCTTCAAGGAAAGGGGACTGCAGGGAGCAGGGAAAAAGGAAAGAGGTGTTACAGGAGCATATGGATTTGTCTCCAGATTCACCAACAGCTGGATGGGAAGAAAGGTATCTGCAGGAGACATGGACCTGGTGGAGCAGGGCTAGAGGAGGCCCCAGCAATGATGGGAGGGCTGGAAGCCCTCTGCTGGGAGGCCAGGCTGGGAGAGTTGGGCTTATTCAGTCTGGAGAAGAGAAGGCTCTGAGGAGACCTTCTTGGGGCTTTTCAGGACTTCAAGGTGCCTGTCAGAAAGCTGGGGACAGACTTTTGAGCAGGGTCTGTTGGGACAGGACAAGGGGTGATTGTTTTAAACTAAAAGAGGGAGATTTAGTCTAGAGAGAAGGAAGAAATTTTTGGCATTGAGGTGGTAAGACCCTGGTGCAGGTTGCCCAGAGAGGTGGTGGCTGCTCCATCCCTGGAACCATTGCAGGTGAGGTTGGCCGGGGCTCTGAGCAACCTGCTCTAGCTGCAGATGTCCCTGCTCCCTACAAGGGAGTTAGACTGGATGGAACTTTAAAGGTCCCTTCCAACCCAAACCATTCTGTGCTTTAGATGAGATACTGGGAGAGATCATGCTGGGCACGGAGCTGCTCTCTGCAAGGCTGACTGATGTCACACGAGGCTGGCAGCGGGCAGGCTGGCAACAGATCTGCCAAGACACCTTGGCTGGAGGCTGGATGGCGTGTCTCCAGGTGCTGCCCCACAGCACCATGCCATGGTGGGCTGCCAGGACTGCAGCACTAAGGTTTGCGGTGCCCAGAAGCAGAGTCAGTGCTCTCCAAAGTCGTCTGCCGGTCCCAGATGGTTCACATACCACCTGCTCATGAGGTCTCTGCCCTCTTGAAGACCAGCACAACACTGTTCCCCCAACATGATCCCTCTGTAAAGGTAGGAGGGATCCAAATGTCTCCTATTTTGGCCAAGCTAGAAGAGCCATAATCAAGACAACCATCCACCTTCTCCCCACCTTCACCCTTTTAGCTGGAGTGCCCAACAGGTGAGGTGCAGAACCCTGAGAGCACAGACACCCATTGCCTCACCAGACCTCTCCATGGGCTTTACAAGGTCTCCTGGGAGAAAACCGTCTCATTTTACCATAAAGTCAGGATATTTTGATGTAAATGCATCAGAGAAGCACTCAACTCCTAAAGCATCCCCAGTCATCCACCCCACTGTGACCCAGGAGACCCCAACTGCTTTCCAGCCCAGACTATTCTTCTCCCCAGCTTTGTCAGCATCTGTCAGTCATTGCCTGCACCCCAAGAAACCTTCCCTTCTTCTCAAGGCCCTCTGAAGCAAGGAACAGACTCTACCTGGTTACTGTGAAGACACTGCTGTTGCTGAAGTTGGAGTCCCCAGATGCATCCAGAGAGCCTGAGGGCAGATAAAAAGGAGACCCAGTCAGTGGAATGGCAGAGAGCAGGACTGAGAGGCTGGAGAGCAGCACAACCTCTGCAAAGACACCACCAGCCATTGTTTGAGGGCCTGAGGACCCCAGGGATGCCTTCTGCCTGCAGTGAACATTAAACACTCCTTGTCAAGCTCTTCTCCACTGACAGAGGTAGTGGATGAAGTTGGTGCAGGGTTGCACTCACTCAGCAAAACGTAGGCTGTGGAGCTTCAGCTCTGCCCCACACTGGGTCTCCTCCTCTGTAACAGAGCCCCAGACACATCCTTCTGATGGCTTCAACCATTTGCAAAGAAGGAGCTCAGATCTGCAGAGCTGCCTTCCCCCATCCAGATTTCAACAACTAGAGATACCACACAAGCACAGGAAAGGCTGAATCCAAGCCAGGACATCTCTACCTCGCCAGCTCTCCCATGCCATGACTCCATGTGGAAGCCAAGCGACCCAAAGAGCTTCCCAACCTCTGTTCCGTGCTGAAACTGGGTCATACCAGAGTGGTTGACAAAGCACAACAAGATCAACTTGACTCTTCATGCCCCCTTGTGTCAACAGCCTCTACTCACGCACAGCAGCTTTGCCAGATCAGCACAACCAGCGAGCAAAGCTGAGCTGGTGATGCAAAAGCATCTCAGATTTATCTCATCCTGCCTGCTTCAGGGTGCAATCCAGCCCCAAAGGGGTGGAGATCACAGCAATTAAAATTCCTGTTGAGATTTTACAACTCTTCTGCAATAGATTTTAATAAAAGGAGGTATTCTTAGCACAAATAAGGAATAATCCCAGAATCCCAGCATCAGATGGTGGGGGTTGGAAGGGACCTCTGGAGATCATCAGCAGGTCACCCAGAGCAGGGTGCCCAGCATCGTGTCCAGGCTCCTTTGGAATCTCTCCAAAGGAGGAGACTCCACAACCTCTCTGGGCAGCCTGGGACAGGCTCCAACACCCTCACACCAAACAAGTTTCTCCTCCTGCTCAGATGGAACCTCCTTGGGACCAGTTGGTGCCCGTTGCCCCTTGTCCTGTCACTGGGCACCACTGACAAGAGTCTGGCCCCATCCTCTTGTCCCCGCCCTTTAGCTATTGATCAGATCCTCTCTGAGTCTCCTCTTCTGCAGCTCAACAGCCCCAGGGCTCTCAGCCTTTCCTGGGCACAGAGATGCTCCAGGCCCCTCAGCATCTTTGTAGCCTCCACTGGCCTCTCTCCAGTAGTTCCTTGTCTCTCTGGAACTGGGGAGCCCAGCACTGGACACAATACTCCAGAGGCAGCCTCCCTAGGGCAGAGTAGAGGGGAAGGAGAACCTCCCTTGACTTCCTGGCCATACTCTTGTGAATGCACCCCAGGAGACCATTGGCCTTCTTGGCCACAAAGGCCCATTGCTGGCTCATGGCAAACTTGTCCACTAGCACTCCCACGTCCTTCTCAGCAGAGCTGCTTCCCAGCAAGTCAACCTCTGACCTGTACTGGTGCCAACATCATTGAGAGCAGCCCTGCAAAGAAGGACTTGAGGGTTCTGGGGCCAATGTGTGGCTGTGGTGATTGATTGAAACATTGCAGGTGAGATTGGCCGGGGCTCTGAGCAACCTGCTCTAGTTGCAGATGCCCCTGCTCCCTGCAGGGGGATGGACTAAATGAGATTTCAAGGTCCTTTCCAACTTAACCCGTTACATAATTCTATGATTCTTTGTTGAACTTCATGAGGTTCCTTTCTGTCCAAATCTCCAGATCTCACCAAATGCCAGTGCAGACTTCTGCTGTATCAGCCACTCCTCTCACTTTTGCATTGTCAGCAAAAAAAAAAATAAAAATTTTAAAAAAAGAAAACTCTTCCCTGCCATGCTACAGCACTAAATTTTTCCTTTCCATCTCTTCCGGAAAAAAACCCAATGTTGCATTGGCCGGGAATCGAACCCGGGCCTCCCGCGTGGCAGGCGAGAATTCTACCACTGAACCACCAATGCTGCCCTGGCATAGTGTTCCTGCCACCCCTCCCTGCCCCTCACCCCTGCCCCGCCCTCCTCTGCCCTACAATAAAACCCTTTAGTCTTTTCATTCCCCACCTTCCTGCTTCCCTTGAACACTCTTTCCAGGGCTCCCATCCCGCTTGCAAACTTGTCTGTTCTAGAAATTTTGGGGCAATACTCACAGGATGGTCTCAAGAGCATCACAGATTTGGGAAGGACCCGAAATTCTTTCTGTTTGCTACCCTTCCCCAACACTGACACCCTCCACACATGTTGATGGTCTCCCAGGACTAGCACAGCTCTCTGAGCTCTCCTTGGGGTGATGGTAGCTCCTCCCAAACCAGTCACTGCAGGACAGCTGGGCTGTTCTCTTCCCGACCTTATGCAGCAAGAGCCCATAATAACCATAAATGTTCTTTTCTAGGTCAACTTAATGACTAAGTTTAAGTGAGGCATGGTGAGAGGATGGGGATGCTCACCAGGGAATGCAGCACCTCCTGAGCTCCAGCCTGGATCAGTGACCCTGCTATGCAGACAGCACCATCTGTCTCAGCAGTGGATCATCTGTGAAACTTGGGACTCCAAGGCTCAAAGAAAGCACAGAGCTGCCCCAGGACACCAAACCAACTCCAGAACTTCTCTTGAGGCCTTCCCTCAACCCTCCTTACACCTCTAATGGCCCAGACTAATGGGGACTCACCACTGGATGCTGCCTCTGGCTTGCAGAGGGATTCCTCTGAGGTGGGCTCTGCCAGCAGGGTCATTGACTGCTTGGCCTCATCCATTTCATCGTCCTCTGGGATGACCAGCTTCATCAGGCTCTGGTTGCACACATTCGCCACCTCCTTGATGTCTGAGTGGAGGCAGTGTAAGGAACACGCAGTCCCACACGTGGCTAGCTGCTACATTTGGCCAGCCATGGAGAAGCCACTGCAGCTCCACCAGGACTGCCCCAGCCCAGCCACTGCAACCCCCCTCGTGTCCAAAGGGCTCATGTGGGTTTTAGCACTCGGTGGGAGGACTCCTCCTGGCCCTCTCCAGCCCTGCACCCCCGGGGCAGGACACAGGTGCTTCCCTGGGGGTTGCTGTAGCAGGAATGGGAGCAGCTCCGAGTTAGAAGGATACTCTTCTTACGGTCATCGTAGGAGAGGCAGGGCAGGACAGCAGTCAGGATGCCCGAGGAGTAAGGCAGCATGACACGGCCAGCCAGCTGGATGAACTCCCTCATCCAGCACATGGCTGTCAGCTGGATCAGGTCATCTGGAAGACATGGGACAAGCAAAGGTGAGGGAATAGGCAGCACTGACAGCTGAACAAACTCCTCCGGCCAAGGACCACATGCAAGCAGAGAGTTGCCTCTGCTCCACCCAGAGAAATCCTTATCTGGGACAGTTTAGTCCCAGAGAAGATAGGTAAGACCTGAATCTGCAGCGAGGTTGAGGTTAAATATAATAATCAGAAAAACAGAATTGTTTTGGTTGAAGTACACCTTTAAGATGATTGAATCCAACCATTAATTCAGCACTGCCATGTGCTAAACCACATCCCTCAGTACCACATCTCCATGGCTTTGAAAGCCCTCCAGGAGGATGCCAAACATGGATTTGAGGCTGGGAGATCTTTCAGTGGGACTTGTGTGCGCCATGACAAAGACAAAGGGGAGTGGGCAAGCTGGTGAACAGACCACTTGGAAAACTCCTGGTCTGAACCCCTGGAAGTAGATGCTACCACTTGGTCCTGTGCACTCACCCGCCGCCTGGCAGTGGATCACCAGGATATTGGCCATTTCTGCAAACTTGACACTGGAAGGATTCTTCTTGATCTCCTTGAGGAACTCCCCAAGAGCCACCTCACACCTGCAGAGAAGCAGAGCAGTTGGTTAGGGCTCTGTTACCTTGGATGGAGAAGCTACAGAGAAGTTTTGGAGACCAGCCTCCTACATGAATGCACGGAAAGGATGCCAGTGGCACAGCAGGGCCAGGAAGGATGAGGCTGAGAAGCTCGCCCCACCCTGAGGCGGAGCCTGCCCACAGCTTTGAGGGTGGTGGAGATGACAGCCTGGAGGGCCTCGCACCTTCCAGCAACTCCACACTGGCCATACCAGCCCTGTGGAGATCGAGGTGGGGAGCAGGGGGAGGAAGATGATACCCAAAGCTTTCAGTGCTTGCTTCTTGACATGTGGACAAGCAGAGAGGGCTTGGCAGCAGGACAGACTCAGACCACTCCCACCACTTACTCGTACCCTACAAAACAGGTCCAGTTACTCTCTCCCAGTGCAAGAAGCCAAGTTCCTATGGCCTCCCTGAGAACTCCCAGTCACGCTTGGGCTTCAAAATGCCTCTGTCTTGAGACCAGCGATGGATCCGAGGAGCAAGCTCACACTGCTTGCTTCTCTTCTCCACCCAGGAGATGCTGGACTGATGCTTTACCTTGCTTAGAGAGGCTTGCATGCTGCAAGCTTGTCAGAGAGCTCACAGCCCATCCTAGAAGCACACGTGAGCCTCTGGGTGCAAGGGCTGGAAAGACAACAGCTCAACCAAGCCAAAACAGTTTGTCCCCCAGCACAGACCACGGTGACCTCCACTGCCACTCCAGCCACAACAGGACAGGGAAGGGAGGTCCTTGCCAAGGACACTTTGCTGGGTGATGGACAGACAGACAAGCAAGACACAGCCCACATGCCCACCCAGCCTCCACACTCACATTTTCCTTATCTCCTTGCTGTTGTCTCCCAGGATCTGGAAGAGCCCATCCAGGATTTCTGGCAGGTAATCCAAGAGGTTGATGTCAGGCACAGACTCCAAGACCAGAATCTAGCTCAGGGGAGGAATAAGAAAGAAGAGGTGAAATTCGAAGAAGTTAACAAACATCTCCAGCACAAACTTGGTGTGGTCCTGAGGAATTCAGAGCTGAGCTGTGTGGGATGGGGGCTGAAAGGAGGCTGGGGACAGGTGGGGTCGAGCTCTTCCCCCAGGGAACAAGCAACAGGACAAGAGGAAATGGCCTCAAGTTGCACCAGGGGAGGTTTAGGTCAGACATGAGGAACAATTTCTTCCTGGGAAGGGTTGTGAAGGGCTATCCCAGGCTGCCCAGGGCAGTGGTGGAGTCCCCATCCCTGGAGGGGTTTCAAAGGTGTGGAGCTGTGGTGCTGAGTGACGTGGTTTAGTGGTGACCAGGCAGGGCTGGGTTAATAGTTGGACTTGATGACCTGAAAGGTCTCTTTCAATCAAAATATTTCCATGATATCCCTGCAACAGTGAGGTGACAGGGAGCAGGTTTTAAAGAAGCAGGTGAAGAAGTGCTGGCTTAAAAAACCTGCCCAAGTAAATTCAGGTGCCCGAATTCACACATCGCTGAGGATTTCTACCGTTTGCCCAGACCCAGACACTGAGAGGTCCTGGTGTTCTGGAGTTCAGACTGACAGGCACCCGTGGCCTCGTGTGCACCTACCCAGGATATGATGAACTGGCGAGCATACTGGTTGTTGGAGTAAATCCTCTCACGCAGCAGTGGGATGAAGCCTACCAAGTCAAACTGGTTGCTCTCCGTCACGATGTCCTGCAAAGCCCAAGCAGAGGGGGTTAGAAGAGATGGTCACCTCCCCATGCCCACGCAGCCACCCTCACCCAGCCTTTTATTAAGACTTATCACAGGAAAAAGATGATAAGCAGGTGATGAATGGGTTTTAGGGGCAGGAGACCTGGGGAGAGGGAATAATGGGATTTATTGAGGCGATGAGCTAGAAATTCCCCTCAGGCAGGGGTAACGCTGAGCAGGGCCCAGAGAGGGAGGCTCCCCTGCCAGGAGGAGGACACGGGAGCTTCTCCAATCACGCCTCAGTGATGCATGGCACACATGAGCAAGCACCTTTGATGTGACCTTGCATGTCAAGGGTGGGAGAGTCCCCTGGCTCTCTTTTAAAGCTCTTCCCCCACGCCTGGTGGATCTTGTCGCATGGCTGCGCCTCTTGCACCAGCAGAGCAGATCTCCCAGCAGGAGGGTGTGCAGCAGGCGAGGTCACCGCTGAGATAATGAGGAGGAGCTGGCAGGGAGCCACTCACCTCTGAGCATTAGAAAGGGAACTGAGAGGTCTGAGAGAGTAAAAACCCGTTGTCAGGAAGAACAGGACGGGGAACTGAGACCCGTGTCCCAAAGCAGCAGCAGAGCAGCTATGCTCACATCACTGCTGGCTTAGGCAAGGGAGGAAAAACAGAGAAAAAGTTCTTCTGCTGCCTGGGATGGGGCTGCAACCTTACTTGGACTGGAATTGTGAGAATGGTTGGGTGGGAAGGAATCTTGAAAGCTCATCTGGTCCAAACCCCCTGCGGGGGGCAGGGATATCTGCAACTAGAGCAGGTTGCTCAGGCCATCCTCACCTGCAATGGTTCCAGGGATGGGGCAGCCACCACCTCTCTGGGCAACCTGGGACAGGGGCTCACCACCCTCAGCACCAAATATTTCTTCCTTCTCTCTAGTTTAAATCTCCCTCTTTTAGTTTCAAACCATCACTCCTTGTCCTGTCACAACAGGCCCTGCTAAAAAATCCCTCCCCATCTTTCTGACAGGCCTCTTTAGGTCTTGAAAGGCCGCAAGAAGGTCTCTGTGGATCCTTCTCCAGGCTGAACAAGCCCAACTCTCCCAGCCCGGCCTCACAGTAGAGGGCTTCCAATCCTTGTATAACTAAAATCTCGCTTCCCCAGAAACCCAGCTCCCAAGAGCTGAACACACATGTAGGATTGCCATAACCTACCAGCCCTTCGACCCAGCTGCCTGAGATCACCACCAGACCTCTAATCTAAGAGGCTACAATTGGCGAGAGGAAGAAATGCTTTGATAATAACTACAGGACCGAGCTGAGAAGGTTTTAGCAGCTGCAGCCTTGGGGACTGATGCCTTCAGCCTGCACCAAGAGATCTTAGCTGGAGAAGGAAGAATACCTTGAGAAGCCGATCTAGGAGCTCAGAGCCACTCTTGACGTTCGGGTCAGGATCAGCAGCCAGCTGTGAACAACAGAAACTAGAGCCATTGCAGCAGTGGGCCCCAAGTCTGCTCCTTCCTCTGTATCAGAGCTCCCAGCAGGCTCACAGGACTGCTGCTCTCCTTTGGCATTACAGGGATAGACACAGAGAAGTCTCTTTATCTCCAGCTCCGCATCAGGCTCCAACAAATTCTCCCGAGAGACTTCCTAAGGGGTATATCAAGCACCCACTGCCTCCCCCAGCAACACGAGTTTTCATGAGCCAGCAGCCATTCTCTCAAGAAGCAGTTCCAGTGAAAAGTTGCAGAGACAGGCACACATAGACATGGTTTTGACCCTACAGACCCCACAAAGCTGTGGAGCCACCTCACCTGCAGCAGCCCTGTCAGCCTTATTTCCTAACAAGGAGAAACACCTCCTGGATCAAAATACATCCTCATATATATGAGGACAGAGAAGAAGATATCTTACAGTGAACTCCAACACCCATAACATCAGTGGCCAGCAGGCAGCTGCACCAACTGCTCATTTGGTCCTTCAGATCTGGTCTACTTGGAAGAAAGACCTTGGACAACCTGGTTCTTTTCACCCAGAGAAGACAAGAATGAGAGGACAAGTCTTACTTCTCCAGCATGGGAAAGAAAAACACACAAGGATTGAGAGGAACCTTCTTACCTTGCTGAGGCCATCAAAGAGCACGTTGAAGTGTGGCAGGACAGAGCCCCTGGCCACCTTGACAATGTTATAGAGGGCCTCACAAGCATAGTACCGCAGCCGACTATCAGCATCGTTGAAACACGTCAGCACTGGCTCAATCAGCTCCTTCAGGTAGAGCCCAGAGTCCTGGTGGCCAAGAGAAGACTGGTTAGCTGTGGACCAGACCACAGAGAGAGAAAAGAGATGGCTCTGCCCTGGAACACAAGTGCTGGCGATACAGATACAAAAAGAAAAGACAACTGACAGTCTCTCAAGGGTGGTGAGACCCTGGTGCAGGTTGCCCAGAAAGGTGGTTGATGTCTCATCCCTGGAACCATTGCAGATGAGGTTGGATAAGGCTCTGAGCAACCTGCTCTAGTTGCAGGTGTCTAGTTGCAGGGGAGTTGGACTAGATGGCTTTTAGAGGTCCCTTCCCACCCAAACCATTCTGTGATTCTATGATCTAGAAAAGGAGACGGTAAGAAAATCAACAACACACAGATTAGCCAATTAAAGAGTCCAACTCTGAGTTTTATCAGTGTCCCTCAAGGGCATCAAAAGCAACTCCTCCATCCCCCTGAGCCTGAGCTGCTCTGGCAGCACGAGTGACTGTGCCCAAGAGGAGAAGGCTGGTTACGTGCCTGGGCTGAGGGCAGAGCAGAGTGGAGCTCATCGCAGGGAAGAGGGTTTTGCAGAGACTCTGCACTTTAACAAGAGGACAAAGACCGGAGTGCTGCTCAGAAGACCCTGGCCACCAGCGTAAAGCTGTTAGAGTAAAAGCCACCAGGCTTCACAGCATCCTCTCAGACCGACCATGACTCTTGTTAGAAGGGGAATAAATCATAGAATCATAGAATGTTTCAGGCTGGAAGGGACCTCTAGAGGTCATCTGGTCCAACCTCCCTACACAAGTAGGGACATCTCTACCTAGGTCAGGCTGCTCAGAGCCCTATCAAGCCCGACCTTGAATGACTCCAGGGATGGGGCCTCCACCACCTGTCTGGGCAGCCCAGAGAGAAAATGAATTAAAATCTACCTCATAGCTGAGGAGCTATGAAGAGCCATGAGCCTGCCAAGCCCATGCTCCCCTCCATGGGGGTCTGGATGCTCTGTCCCTGTCCTAGACACAACTTACTAAGCTTGTTAATGAAAGAAAAGTTACAGAGAAAGACCTTAATCGGGAGAGAAGCCAGCCAACTTCCCATGCAAGGGGTATTGACAGACCCCCTTGATTGACCTCCAGAATTGAACTGAGCGATCCACATGTTCAGAGAGTGAAAGTTCTGCCAAGCCCAGCAGAAAGCTGCCAGCTCAGGCTAACACAGCTCCACAGCTTACACTGGTTGCTGACTTTGGTCACAGCTCTACCACCATCGAGCCCAGACCTCAGCCCCAGTGCCCAAAGGCTTTGCCTCCATGCTGGAGCTGGTTGGGCTGGGGGTGGGAGATAGAAGGGCTGCAATGCTTCTTAGCTCTCTTAACACAAATTAGCACCCAACCTGCTGAGTCTATTCAGCTGATGGAGATAGAGGATGGACAGATGCAATTAAACAATGTGTAGGGAGCTGCCGAGGTGAGACCCAGGCCAGAAATTGCTCCTGTGACCAAAAGACATGTCTGGATGCATTGTGGAAACTCAAACCCAGCCCAGAAAGGGAGGGAGCCAGGAGCTGCAGACCCACCAGTCCAAGTCTCCCCATCACACTGGCCCAGGAGGAGCTGCTGTTCTCCCATCACAACCTGCACAAACCAAAAAACCTCCCACCTGAACCTACCTTGCCCAGGGCGATGGAGCAAGCAGCCAGGCCGATGAGTCCCCCTTTCCGGCTGTGGGGGTGCTGGGAGAGCGCGAACTCCTGTGACAGGATCTGGATGACGTGTTTGATCTGGGAAGTGTTGTTCTGAGCCACAAACTCCCGCACCAGCCTGGGGAGAGAAGAGGAAAGCACCCAGGGGGGAGGGGTGTTTAGGTCCTGCCTGGTACAAATGAGCAGGGGCTTGACTCAGAAACAGGGATTTTTAGCAGCTACAGACACGACAGGAAGTGGTACCAAAATGGGGAAGGCTAAAGTGAAACCAGAGCTCTCCTCTCCTCCCTGCTCACATCCAACAGTGGCTTGTTGACCTTCTGCTGCTCCCAGCCTGCAGCCTCTTGCACCATTCATGAACCCACAGCCCAGGGTGGACTCTCAAGGGACACCCCACTGTGGCTGTGTGCTTGCAGAGAAGTCACCATGTCTTCAAACACTCATAGAATTGCTTTGGTTGGAAGAGACCTTTCAGATCATCAAGCCCAACCATTAACCCAGCACTGCCAGGGCACCGCTAACCCATGTCCCTCAGCACCACATCTCCAACTTTGAAACCCCTCCAGGGATGGGGACTCCACCACTGCCCTGGGCAGCCTGGGACAGCCCTTCACAACCCTTGCCAAGAAGAAATTGTTCCTCATGTCTGACCTAAACCTCCCCTGGTGCAACTTGAGGCCATTTCCTCTTGTCCTGTCGCTTGCCCCTTGGGAGAAGAGCCCAACCCCACCTGGCTCCAACCTCCTTGCAGGGAGTTATCCAGAGCCAGAAGATCTCCCCTGAGCCTCTTTTTCTTGAGGTTGAACAACCCCAGGGAGAGGGTCGTTTACCCACAACATGACACGAGACGGCAGCAGAGAACCTCTCAGCACACACCAGGAGCACTGATGGTTCTGCAGGGAATCGTTGCCCACCAGACCCACACCCAGCACCAAGATTTTGGACCTTTCCAGCCACTCATGAATCACTGCAGCTGATACTCCTAAATATACTCCTAATAGTACAAGCCTAATAAAAAGCCAACAAGGTTTCCATGTGCAACACCTCTTCCTGCTGCTCCCCAGAACCTTGCAGCTCATTACACACAGATAATTAGCAGATCAGCAGCGCTCGAACAAAGAGTCCCATGACCCTGCTGCAAGGTCCTTGGCCACCCAACTGGCCCTTCAGCCCCAGCTCCCCTCTAGCAGAGCCACCAGCCAGCTGGGAGGTGGCTCCAGCAGCTGTGCAGGCAGCTGTGTAGGGAAAAGCACACAGCTGGAGCATTGGTGGTTCAGTGGTAGAATTCTCGCCTGCCACGCGGGAGGCCCGGGGTCGATTCCCGGCCAATGCAACATTAGGTTTTTTTCCCCACATTTTTCTTCCACTTCCAGCCATAACCTGATCCAGGTATCTCAAAATCTCAGCCTGGACAAGGAACTTTACCTTAGCCTTGATAAAGGTGCAGAAATTTCTACTGCCTGACTCCACACAGGGTTTTTTTGGCACTACATTGAATCTCACGCTGCCCTCTCCCAGTCAGCTGCCTGCTTAATAATTCCAGAAAATCATTATAGAAAATACTTCTGGACTTTGCCCCCCAAAACAATTAACACCAGTGCTGTTCTCCCCCTGCTCTGCAGCAAAGCAGCCTCCCCTGCATCCCTGGGAGCATCCCAAAGCCTCTCCTCACTCTCCCAGGGTTCTCCAGCAGTTACAGCCCGACCCACTCTCAGAATCTGATAGTTTAGGACAAACAGCTCCATCTCCAGTCCCAGCCCAGCAGCAAAAGGAACACACTGAGCTTGAGCAGCATGGACCATTAGGATGAGCCTTTCACTGCCTAGATCTACTGGATGGAGCCTTTTTAGAACAGGAACAAACTTTGCAGGTTTTCTTCAATAGCCTAAAGGGCTCAAGATCTGACTAATGAGGCAGCGAAAAGCAATGTGCAGCATCAGAGGGTCTCCAAGCTGCAGGGGCTGCTCCCACTTACCAGCCAGAGAATGAGGAGGTACCTAAGCTGACAGGCAGCGGGTTCCTCCTCAGTGGATGCCATAGACTTGAGAAAGTCGCTGCTGGTGCTGCTCTCTGATGGGCTTTAGCTGATCTAAACCAGTATCTACAGAAAGCTTTGGCCTTTGTCTTCCTCTTTCTCACGCTCTTCCAGCTTCATCAGCTGAACCCTCTGACTCCAAACCAGGCTGTGGCTGGTATAAGCCAACCACAACCCCCTAATTGTGAGGCAGGGGAAGTCAGAGTAGAGCTGCCTGGAGAAGACAAGGAGCATCATCCCTCACAGCAGCAGTGAAGGGGCAGCTACTGAAGCATTCCCAAGGCTGGAGTTACGTGCCCATGGTCACCCTCCAAGCAGGACCCTCTGTGTTCAAGGCCCATGCTTCTCACCTTGCATCCCTTCCACAACCCCTGCTGAACCCTCATCAGAGCAGCTCCATCACTGGCTGGCTCTTCCCATTGCATGCTCACCACAACCACATCTCCCACCCAAACCTCACCCTCCAGCTTGGCTCATCGCTCCCAGCTCTGTGCTGGGCTGTCCCCTGAGGGGATGTTCCTGATCTCCTCCATGAGCTGAGCTCTCAGGCAGTGGCCAAGGAGGACAGAATCCTTCCCAGGCAAAGCTGTGGACCAGAACAACTCACAGCACCTGGATGAGAGCAAGAAGACACGGAGAGAACTCATATGGGTGACACTACAGGGGGTATGGCCATAGCAGCAGCCTCCTGCAGACCTTGCTTTGCCTGGGATGCTTTGAAGGGAAGGCCCGAGATCTGCTGAAACAGCAGATATGCAGGAAGAACCAAAGGCAACACCCAACAGCCTGGAGTGACCGCAGGAGCTTCCCGCCTCCGCAGCCAGACCAAGCATGGGACAAGCTTGGGCAAGACCTCAGAAAAGAAGCAAGAAGGCTCCAGGAGGTGGTGGAGCTGGGCTGACCCAAGATAGGCCTTGGTGATGGGCACAGTAACCCCAACATCAGCTTGCTGTCCCCATGGTGGCTCCTGCCCACTGCCTGGTGACACCCTGGTGTCCCCCTAGTCGGGATACAGAGCTGGTTGCTCCGCGAGCACCACCAAAGAGCAAGGACCACGTTGTGGATGAGTTGCTGAAGTTCGGCTACTTGTGGTTGTTCTGTGAGGTGCTGTGCAATGGCACCGGGGACCCACCGGTCCTACCCTGGGCTGTGAGGGGCTCATGGGCACAACTCCCACCTTGGGACATGTGCCCTAAGCCAGTGGGTCCCCGCTTGTGCCCGGGAGCTGACAGGCCTGGAGATAAACTTCAGAGACCGGCGGTACAGGGTTGGGGGACGTGAAGAGGGGATAGAAACAGCCCCTCCTGCCTGGGCACTGTCTCCTGACACGGTGACGGTGCCACCGCCGACCCCTCCCTGGGCTCCCGGGCCAGCAGCCTCCCGGTGCCCCCGACCCCCCGGTTGACACCCATCCCTGGACCCTCTAGGTACCCCCAGTGAGGACCCCTTCCCCCAGACGCCCCGTTCCCCCTGAGGTGACCCTTTCCCCCGGCCCTCCCGGGTCCCCGCGGGGTGACCCCTTCCCCCGAAGCCCTCATCGGGGAGTCGGACCCACGGCGCACGGCGAGAACCCCTGACCACCCCCAGCATCCCGGGTGCCTCTAGGACTCCCCCCTCGCTCCCCAGCCCTCCCCCAGGAGGGGTGCCCGGCCGCTCTCCACCCCTCTCATCCCCGGTGCGCCGGGCTAAGGCCGGGGCGGCACCGCCCCCGTTGCCCTCTCGGTTCCCGCCGCCACCACCGCTCACTTCTCAATCTCGAGGGCCGCCACCTTCCTCTTCTCGTAGAGCTTGTCGTTCAGCGCCCGCACCACACTGGGCGCCAACGGCGCCAGGTCCCGCTCCGCGTTCATGGCCCCGCCGCTGCTACCGCCGCCGCTCCCCCCTCACCCCGGGACCCGCCGCCACCGGCGGCCACGTGACCCCGCCCGGCCGGGATGCCCACGTGATGCGCCCACACCCGCCCCCTCTGCGCCGCGCCACGAACAGCGCCGCCGAGCGGCTAGGAGGACTCCACTGCCGTCCTGCTGGGTTTATTCCGAAGAGTTAATTACCATCTCTGCTAATTAAGGGAGAGGCTGCCCTGAAGGGGGAGAGACACAGGTCACTTGTGAGACGGGAGACCCTTGAGGTAGTAGGCCCAGGAGATGCCCCTACCCCCAGGGCAGGACACCACCATCTTGGTGGTGACGGGGACCTCGCCCTCGAAGGAGATGCTGATGAAGGTGGTCTTCTTGGGGCGCAAGCTCTCTGACGCCCTGATGGCAAAGGCCGGGTGCTCTACCATATACTGGAAGGCCGTGGGCTGCAGGAAGATGTTTTTGAAGGGGATAGAGATGGTGCCACCAGCCTTGATGGAAAAGGGGCCCTGGGGCTTGGGCGGGAGGGCGAGGCCGAAGAGGGGGATGCTGAACTCCTCGCCAAGAGGAGAGGAGAGCTCCAGTGTGGTCCTGGCTTCGCCCAGCTGGCAGGGCTCGTAGGTCACCTCCACACTCACCTCCGAGCCCCCCGGACTGGCTGGGGCCACACTGATGGTTTTCTCTGTCTGGAAGTCAGGGCAGTTGGTCTGCATGGGGGAGAGAAGAGACCATGGAAGGGGTGGGTCATGAAAGCAGAGCCAGCACCTCGGGAAGAAACCGATTGTTCCCCCGATTGTTGGCTAGGGTCCCATCACTGCACCTGTCCCCCAACACCACACCCCTTGGTGGGTTCCCATGATGAATGGCCACAGGGTCTGCCCAAACGTGCCCAGCAGGTACAACCCTGCACTCAAACCCCAGGAGACCTTAAACCCCATTAACATGGAAGTCCAGGCACCATGGGACCTGCAAAAGCAGCTTCAAAAAGGGCAGCAGAGAGGGGTCTGTGAGTGAGGACAACCCAGCTGGGGACAAGCCCAGTGCTGGTGGGAAGACCCCTGGGTTCATATGGCCACCCTAGCTCTGCCAGGTCAAGCTAGAGGGGTGGAATCCCTTGCCAGAGAGGGCTGATGGTGGCCAGATGAGCTGCCTCCCAGAGCCTGGGGTCACCTGGAGAAGGTAGTCTGTCTTCTGCCGGGCATAATGCATGATTTTGGTGGTGATGGTCTGACTGGAGCCCAGCGTGGTGCAGAAGTAGAGGGGCTTCTCTGGCCTGCTCACGGTGGCTTTCAGATGCAGGTTGTAGTAGCAAGAGCCCAGGTCACTGCTCTGGAGCACCAGGCGCCCAGTGCTCTCACCCATTTTCAGGGGCTGGTACTCAAAGACAAGATCGGCCTGGGAGGAAGGAAGGAAGGGAAAAGCCCCTGAGTCAGGCAGAGATGGGGAAATCGGTCCCTGGTGCACTGGAAGGCAGCCCAGCACACTCCTTCGCTCCAGCTCCCTCTCTCTGGGGCAGAGCCTTGCTGCAAGGTGGGACAGGTCACTCAGGGGACCATCCCCAGCAGCTGAGAGCCCTCCAGCACTACCCCAGAAGCTTCCCACCCTCAAATGCCCCAGGGCATACACCACCTCCTACCAATCCAGGCTGAAAACACACTGCCACTGAGGGGGACGCTAAATAAGGACTATGCGGCACAAGGACCTGCCATGGGAGGCCTGATGGGACCAGATTAGGGGTAGCATGGCAGACCCCACAAGTACAGGGTGATTCCCACTGGGAATGTTCTCACACGCTGGTTCCCCTTCAGATTATTAGAAGGTGGGAGCTGCCACTTTTGTAAAGAAGCACAGGATTCATGTAGGGCATGAACCTTCAAGAGCACCCACTCCCAGGCTGCAGGAAAAGGAGAATGGCTGAAGGAGCTTTGCTCCTACCTCTGACTGTGCAGGAACAGTGAAATGTGGAGGAACGTTGACGTCGGGTAATTTGCAATCTACGGCAAACGTCACTGGGACAGGCAGAGGGTTGTCCACCTTGACGGAGGAAGACACTCTCTGCCGAACAGCAGTGGTCATTTCAACAGTGCTGACAGGTCCTGAAGCAGTCGCCTTGAAAGTCACCATGTAGAACAAGTACTCCTTGGTCACCTCATTGAGGAAAGTCACCTGAATTGGAGAAAAAGGGAAGCGCTGGTCATTCTGCACATGAAAACACACCCAAAGAGCCCCCAGCTCAGCACCCTACCTCCAAGAATAGCCATGAGGAGCCACCAAGTAAAAGTGCAAGACTGGGGAAAGCATGGGTGGTATTTCCACTTGATATTCTCCCCATTGCCCAGGACATTGCTCACCAAGATCCTGACCCACCTGGGCTTAGCAGCCCCCAGAGTGAGACCCTCCCAGAGACTGATGCATGAGTGGGGTGTGCATGAGATGGGTCAGTACCCACCTAGGACACCTACAATCCCCCCAGCTGCATGTGGAGGTAAAAAAAGGGCCGTGTGGCTTCTCAGTGAGCCAACAGCTCCTTGAAGGGCCCCACAGCCTGGTGTCCGTACTAACCATAGCGTTAAAGACTCCTTCTTTGTAGGAAAGGAACGTGAGCTTGTAGTCCTTCTTGGCAGAGCCTGGCACGTCGATGTATTCCAGCCCCTGCAGCACAGAACTGCTCTCCATGTTTTCTGGTTTGAGTATGTCCATCACCACAAGGAACCTGTGGGTGAGAAGGATGCAGTGAAGGTCAGTGTGAAGGGCTCCCATAGGATACACATCGTGTACGCAGCTCCTCTCATCCCCCATGCCTCAGGCAGAGGGAAGAATCATAGAATGGTTTAGGTTGGAAGGGACCTTGAAGATCACCTAGTTCCAACCCCCCTGACATGGGCAGACACCTCCCACTAGGCCAGGTTGCCCAGTATCTCACCACCCTCACAGTGAAGAACTTCTTTCTAATTTCTAATCTAAATCTCCCCTCTTCCA
Organism: Brachypteracias leptosomus; assembly: GCA_013401335.1. Classification (NCBI taxonomy): domain Eukaryota; kingdom Metazoa; phylum Chordata; class Aves; order Coraciiformes; family Brachypteraciidae; genus Brachypteracias; species Brachypteracias leptosomus. Next base: position 68,642 of record VYZX01024617.1, read on the forward strand.
GTCTGAAGCCATCACCCCTTATCCTATCACTACAAGCCCTTGTACGAAGTCCCTCCCCAGCTTTCTTTATGACCCCTTTAAGTAATGAAAGGCCACCAGGTGGTCTCCCCGGAGCCTTCTCTTCTCCAGGCTGAACAAGCCCAACTCTCTCAGCCTGGCCTCCCAGCAGAGGGGTTCCAGCCCTCCCATCATCTTTGTGGCCTCCTCTGGACCTGCTCCAACAGGTCCTCCTCCCAGGAAGCTCTCATCCACCTTGGGGGAAAGGCCTCCATGATGGGTCTGCACAGACAGACGCCAGACATCTATGGCCAGAAATGGCCAAGGAGAGTGAAGTTTGCGGGATGGAGCTTCCAGGCAGTGGGAAGCCTTTTCTTGTGCTTCTGCAGGGATTGCTGATGGGATGGGACCCCCTTGGCTGGACTCACCTCTGTGGTTTGTTCAGCCAGTTGGAGACAGGGACGAGCTCGGTGTAGGATGTCCTACATGGCACCTGCCGGAATATGGTCCCTGAACACTTTGGGGCCTCAGCTGTCCCTTGCAGGAGGTAGTACAAGCCTGTCCCATCCGGCAATGGGAAGAAGATGGAGCCCTAGAAGACAAGAAATGGAGTAAACGAGCTCTCCTGCTGTCTGGACCTGGACAGTCCCATGTGTCCTGGTTTCAGCTGGGATGGAGTTTATGTTCCTCCTGGTGTCTGGTGCAGTGCCATGATTTGGATTTAGGGTGAGAAGAACACTGATAACACTCTGATGGTTTAGTTGTGGCTGAGCAGTGCTAACAGAAAGTCAAGGACTTCTTAGCTTCTCCTGCTGCCCAGGGGGAGCATGAGAAGCTGGGAGAGGACACAGCCAGGACAACTGAACCCAGCTGGCCAAAGGGATATTCCAACTCTCCCAGTCTGGCCTCCCAGCAGAGGGGTTCCAGCCCTCCCATCATTGCTGGGGCCTCCTCTGGCCCCTCTCCACCAGGTTCATGTCTCTGCTGTGAGAACTCCAGAGCTGGCCCCAGCACTGCAGGGCGGGGTGGTCAGCAACCAACTGAGCATCTGCAACTCTGCAGGGCACCGATCTGCTGAGCACCCTGGAGATTGAGTTCAGAAGTCTCTGGCCTAAATTCTGGCGTGGCGTAAGTTTAGCTGGAGCGAGACGAGGACCCCAGCAGTTCCAGCTTCCCTGAACCCCTCAGAACTGATCTCTTTATTTCAGAGCTCATCCCTGGTCTGTCTCAGAAAATACTGCACAGAAAACAAGAGGGGCCAGTCACCCAACATAGATCACAGGAGAATTTCAGCCTGGATGGGACCTCTAAAGGTCATCTCACCCAACCTCCTGCTCAAAGCAGGGTGAGCTACAAGGGTCACGCTCTGAGTGTCAGCATGATGGCAAAGCTCACCCACCTGATGCTTCTTGTTCTCAGAGCTCATGGTTAGAGGTCTGTAAGTGATCTTGTAGGGCTTCTTTTGTTGATTGGCTTCTAGATGGAAAAATTCAGGCCCCTTCCAGTGTTTGCCCTCAATGACAGGTTGCAGGGTCCAGGCCTCATTGCTGGGGTTGGACAGGAGGATGGTCCGGCTCTGCTTCTCACGCACATTGCATGTGAAAGTCAGTGTCTGCAACAGAGGAGCACAGAGGTTGCTTGGTGGTACTGAGGAACCCTTTCCACTCCTCTCCAACTAGCTCTACACCGGGACCTGGAGCACAGAGAGCAGCTTTTCCTTGTCACATTCAAGTTTCCATAGGCCATAGATTTTGGAGCAAGTCAAGAAGGGAGAGGAACAAGTCTTTCACATGCTGCCACCCAAGAAGGTGAGAAAGAAAATGAGGAATCCTAGAAGGTCTTCTCCTTGCACAGGAGCTGGATGGAGATGCCTTGGCCACTGCCAGTGCTGAACACCCTCCCCTGCCCTGGCAAGGAGGAAGAGTGTGGCCGTGGGTGCAATATTGGAGTATAACTGGGTGGCTCTGTGGAGAGGGTCTCAGAAGAGCCCTGCAGGAGCCAGGACAGCCGAGGTGCTCGCCAGGGCAGCAACACCTTCAACAGGGGAGGAAGGGCTCTGAAATTTGGGGAATCCTGCCTAGTAGTTTTCTCAGCTCTCTGGGACACCCAGGCAGGATGACAGGCAGGAATCACACCCCTAAGTATCATAGAATCATTTTGGTTGGAAGAGACCTGTCAGGTCATCAAGTCCAACCATTCCCCCAGCACTGCCAGGGCACCACTAAAACATCTCCCTCAGCACCACTGCTCCACACCTTTGAAAGCCCTCCAGGGATGGGGGCTACATCACTGCCCTGGGCAGCCTGGGAGAGGCCCTGGCAACCCCTTCCAGGGAAGAAACTGTTCCTAATGTCCAACTTAAACCTCCCCTGGCACAACTGGAAGCACTTTCCTCTTGTCCTGTCCCTTGTTCCTTGGGAGAAGAGCCCAACCCCACCTGGCTCCAACCTCCTTGCAGGGAGTTGTGCAGAGCCAGAAGGTCTCCCCTGAGCCTCCTTTTCTCCAGGCTCAACCCCCCCAGCCCCCTCAGCTGCTCCTCACCACCCACCTCCTCTAGCCCCTTCCCCAGCTTCGTTGCCCTTCTCTGGCCACGCTCCAGCCCCTCAAGGTCCTTCTGGGGGTGAAGGGCCCAAAACTGACCCCAGGATTAGAGGGGTGGCCTCCCCAGTGCCCAGTCCAGGAAGACAATCCCTGTCCTAGTGTCCCCCAGTCCCTGCCCTGGGAGAGATGTGTTGCAAATGGTGAGGTAAAGGGGTGACCCATCTTGTCTCTCCCCTGGTTACCTCTTTGGTCCCGGGGGGCTCCATGCAGCACCCCGTCAGTGTAAGGCGGAGCGGCTGGCTGCCCTGGATGGAGCACTGCAGGCCCTCATACTGGATAGCGTGGCTCAGTTTCGAGGGGCGGAAGGTCACAACGAAGGGGACATCCATTCCTGGGGAGATGTAACCCTTTGTGGGGCTGATGGAGAAATCTGGCTTGAAGCTCTCAACGTCCCACTTAAACCTTGCCAAAGAAAGCACAAGGACGGGAAGGAAGGATTAGCAATGGGAGGCCGTGAACTCAACGGACTGCTTCTAAGCCCCTCGTGGGCTTGCCCACAGGACTTCAGGCATGGTCCTGAGTCACCTGGCAACAAGGCTTCACGTTGGGCAGGACTCAGGTCCACCCAGCTGTAACCAAGCCTTTGGACGTATCCCTTGCTACCTTCCAGGGCCTGACTGTACAACTCTCTGCTGGGATGGAAAAACAGAGGGGAACTATCTGGGCAAGCTACAGCTCCATCCCACCCTCACCCAAGCTCTCAGCCCTCAGAGAGGAGAGAGTTCTGTGTTACCTGACTCCTATATCGCCCGTGTTCTGCATGACGATGCGCTGGGACGTGAAGCTCTGCTGCACCACCGCTCCAAAGCTGAGGTGATCCTGGTCCAAGCTCACACAGATGCCCTGGCAGGAGCCCTGCACCATGAAGAGGGAGCGCACCAGGCCCTTGCACTCCAACATCACTTCTTCAGAGAACGGCTGGATGCGGCACTTCGGGGAGAAGGTCACCTCCACTTTACAGGTATCTCCTCTGGGCTTCAGGCGTAGTTCACTGGTGGGGTTCAAGCAGAGAACCTGCCCGAAGAAAAGAGTGGAGACAACTTAATTTGGCAAGGAAGCTGTGAATCCTCCAGCACTAGAGTCAGAGAAGAGTCTCCCATTTCCTGTTCTGTCCCCACCAACACGGCCCCAATCCCACTCATTCCCTCATGCATCCCTAGGCACAGGTATTTCCTGTGACATGCCCATCTGGCCATGGTGAGCTGGACTACATCTTCCAAAGTAATTTCATGTGAGTTCCAAGAGAGCTGTAACTCTTGGTCTTTAAAGATTCATTTATCTCACTCACCTTCCTATATCTAATATATGTGGCCACATCATAACGCATGTGTCTAGAGCAGGTGAGAGAAATTGTCCCTTCTTCTCACTTCTGGCTGTTAGGGGAGCTCTGACACCCAGCTCAGATCACAAAATCATAGAATTGTGGAATCATTTTAGTCGGAATAGACCTTTAAGAACAAGTCCAACCATTCCCCCAGCACTGCCAGGGCACCATGTCCCTCAGCACCACATCTCCACACCATTGAAACCCCTTCATGGATGGGGACTCCACCACTGCCCTGGGCAGCCTGGGACAGCCCTTGTCTACCCTTGTGGGGAAGAAATTGCTCCTCATGTCCAACCTAAACCTCCCCTGGTGCAACTTGAGGCCACTTCCGCTCATTGTATCAAGACAAGACATTCACATTGCAAGTACCTGCTGTAGAGCAGTCCCAGCAGGGAGGACAGGACACCATGAAGGCAGCCAGGACATAACAACAACAGTGATTAGCTACTAGCTCCCATCCAGAGGAGCTCATAGCTACCTGCAGACACACCAAAGTGTTCTCCAGTGAAGGAAGGGACCTTACCCCAGCTTCTTGCAGCTCTGGAGTGGTGGACATGAGATTGAGCTTAAAAGTGAGAGGGGCAGCACTGTTGTTCGCTATGGTGACAATCTTCTTCACTGTCTGTCCAATGGAGAGGGCTCCCAGCTTCACCACCTTTCCTTGGGGTTCCACAATGTCAACCTGAGGCAGAAGGGATTAATATAAAGGGAAAGGAAAGAAGGAGAAGAGGTTTTTCACTGCTCTTGTGGCAGAAAACCAAAGCATGGTAGGCTGGGGAGGAGATGAGGATCCTGGCTGCTTACCACCTGGGGTTTGAGGATTTGGATTTCATCTCACCTTCATTTCTGTGCCCCTTCCTCGGACTTCAACAGTCTGCTGGCAAAGACCGTTGATTTCAAATGGGACGAGCTCGCAGTAAGATGTAATCTGTCTGGGGTAGAAAGTGATGGGCACCTCCACTGCCCCTCCTGGGTTCAGGACACACCCTGGGAAGTCCACCTTCAGGTACATGGTGCTGGTGAACAAGCAGTTCAAGCTGGGAAAGCAAAGCAAAGAGGAGCAGATGTGTCATGAGACAACATCAGGGCTACTTAGAACTTTCCTGTCTCCTCTCCCTACATCCTCAGAGGTCATGAGGACATTGAGCAGAAAATGCTAAGCAAGGGCTGAAGGAGCATGTGGAGAAGGCCCTACCTCACATTCTTGTCTCCCTTGTTTGTGATGACAAGGGTCTGACGAGCAGGTGGCATCCCAGCATGGTAGATGAAGCAGGCTCCAAAGTTGAGTCTGGTGGTGGAGAAGTAGACAGCGGGCACTACCACAGTGGCCAGGAACACACAGGTAAACGTGGGACCCTTGCTGATCTGATGAGGAGAAAGACAGCATGGGCCAGCTGAAGGGATGGGAACTACAGCTGCAAACATCAGAGGTGACCGAGGAAGAGGACGAGGACAGCTGACTGAGGTGACAATAAGGAAAAGCAGGTGCCCAAGGACCCCAGAAGCAGAAGGTGGAAGGCTTGGGCTGAGATGGAAAGGGATTTTGGAGAGCCATGGCCCTGCTTTGTGCAGCCATGTGCTGAGCAGTGTGGCTACATGCCAGCAGGACCTTTCCAAGCTGTGGGACCCAGCTCAGCAGGGGCTTGGAAAGGAGAAACAGTTCCATCTCCACGCACATCTAGGACCCCCTCAAATCAGGAGCAGATAGGGGCCTGAGGGACATATTCCGCAACAAAAGGGCTTCCCAAAGTGGTCCTAGATAAGCACTTATTAAATTATCCCATTCAGAAGCTGTCAGGCTCTTGATTTTGATCTCCTTGCCTCACTCAGGCTCTTCAGCAATGGACCTCCTGTGGCCAAGCTACAATGTAGGATGGTGAAGGTCCCATATTAAATTTTGGTGCCTCACCTGCAGCATCAGCTCTACGTCCTTTAAAGAGCACATCTTCTGGGGGTGAAAAGTCAACTGGGTCTCTGCTTTCCCCTCGCCCCACACGGTGCCCGTCCAAGGGGTGACACTAAGGACCTGCCTACGGGCTGTGGGACCACTCAGCTGCCACGAGAAGGTGAAGCTGAATTTGCTGTTATTGCAGATGCTGAAGATACACCTGACAGTCTCGTTTAGCTGTACCTGTGGGGAGAAGGCAGCAAGGATTAGGGGTGGGAACACGTGGGTTTAGGCCCCTCACTCCCAGAAGGGCCTTGAGGAGCTGGAGCGTGGCCAGAAAAAGGTAATGAAGCTGGGGAAGGGTCTAGAGAACAAGTGTGGTGAGGAGCAGCTGAAGGACCTGGGGGTGTTGAGCCTGGAGAAAAGGAGGCTCAGGGGAGACCTTCTGGCTCTGGACAACTCCCTGCAAGGAGGTTGGAGCCAGGTGGGATCGGGCTCTTCTCCCAAGGAACAAGCAACAGGACAAGAGGAAATGGCCTCAAGTTGCACCAGGGGAGGTTTAGGTTGGACATTAGGAACAATTTCTTCCTGGCAAGGGCTGTGATGGGCTGTGCCAGGCTGCCCAGGGCAGTGGTGGAGTCCCCATCCCTGGAGGGGTTTCAAAGGTGTGGAGCTGTGGTGCTGAGGGACATGGGTTAGTGGTGCCCTGGCAGTGCTGGACTCAATGATCTTAAAGGTGTTTTCCAACCAAAACAATTCTATGACCTATAAATGAAGACAAAAATTCCCTCTTACTCCTACATATCTGCAAAGCTCCTGGTTATTTCCCAGTCTTGCAGGGCTTTGTGGGGCAAATGCTTCAGGGATCTGCTCACCTCCTTGAAATCAATGACGTTGATCTCCTGTGTGCTGAGCTCAGTGACACAGCCATTGCTGTCCTCACACCTGAGAGACACGTTCACGCTATAGCCAGTGGCCTTGATATTCAAGGAGAGGGGCTGGGTCTTCCTCTTGACATCACACTTGAGATTGAAGACAGCCTCTCCTTCTAGTGTTGGTGTGAAGGAGACTGTAATGGGAAACCTGGGGAGAGAAGGCCTTTTCTGTTGTGTTCACTCTCTCTTAGCTCTCTTGGCCCCATGTTGTCTGCTCTACAGGAGAGCAACTGTGCAATGGCTGTGGTGAGACTCCAGGCCTGGGAGAAACCAGGAGCAGCACTCTGCCCTTCCAGGGCCTTCCGCTATGAAGCAAGCCCTGGTGAGAACTGTTCATGGTATGACGACCCCGTGACACAGTAGAGGATACAACAAGGCAGCAAACCTTGAGCTAATGGTGACCTTCCTGCCCTGCCCATGTGCTACAGGGCAGCACTAGGTAGAAATCCCACTTCTGTCCCAAACACAGAGGAGGGCACAACCAGAGAACCCCAGTCTCTCTGATCTATATGATAGAGGTCACATCCCCTTTGCAGAAGGGAATCATCCATCTCCCGTGACAGCAGTACAACGTGGACAAGTTCACCATGAGCCAGCAACATGCCCTTGGGGCCAAGAAGGTCAATGGTCTACATGCACCCCATATATGAAGAAGAGTGTGGCCAGCAGGTTCTCCTCCTCCTCTACTCTGCCCTAAGGAGGCCACATCTGGAGCACTGGGTCCAGTACCGGGCTCCCTAGTTCCAGAGAGACAAAGAACTACTGGAGAGAGTCCAGCAGAAGCTATGAAGATGTTGAGGGGCCTGGAGCATCTCTGTGCCCAGCAAAGGCTGAGAGCCCTGGGGCTGTTGAGCTGCAGAAGAGAAGACTCAGAGGGGATCTGATCAATGCTGATCAAGAGCTAAAGGGCAGGGGGCAAGAGGATGGGGCCAGACTCTTGTCAGTGGTGCCCAACAACAGGACAAGGGGCAATGGGCATCAACTGGAACCCAGGAGGATCCACCTGAGCAGAAGGAGAAACTTGTTTGGTGTGAGGGTGTTGGAGCCTGGCCCAGGCTGCCCAGAGAGGTTGTGGAGACCTGCCTGGACATGATCCTGGGTGACCTGCTGGAGCAGGGGGGTTGGATCAGATGATCTCCAGAGGTCCCTGCCAGCCCCCACCATGTTGGGACTCTGTGCACAGGCACATCCATGATGGATCAGCAGATGAGGTGGTCATCTGATATACTGCTTGAACTCCTGATCTGATCCAAGCCATGGCTGCAGCTGACAAGAGAAGAGCAGCCATTTTCTGCCAGGTGATGCTGCAAACCACAGCTGGTTGTGTAAGCCCACTGCTGTCCCCCACGATGGGCTGTGATGCTGCTTGCGTGCTCTGCTGCTCTTGGTGGCTTTGCACTGACCACATGTGATGGGCTCTGTCACTAAAGGAACGTAGGGAAGAGAGAAGACCTCACACGCTTAAGGCTGCTGGCTCAGAGGATCACAGGGTTAAATCCATCCAAAATTCTTTTGTCATCAAAACTAGAAAATCCACAGTCTGAATTTCTCCAGGAAGGGGGCCTAGAAGAGAGGGAAAACTCCAACACAGCCACTTGATGGAGAAACCTGCAGCTTCCTGGTGTCCCTGTTGGGAAGGACTGGAACAAAGCAGACATGGGGACGCCAACGGGAGAAAGCTTCAAGAGCAAAATGACAGCACGATGTTTGGCACGTAGGAGAGAGAACCTGTGAGTCCTCTTACCTTGCAAGGGGAGCGATGGAGCCTCGCAGGGGCTCTACCTTCACGGAGGTGTTGCATCCCTCTGAGAAGAGAGAGCTTTCTCTGAAAGCAAAGCTGAAGGCCTCCTTCTCACTGTTGATGATATAGATGGTCTGATGTACCTCATGCCCTGGGGAGAGGACCAACAAGCAGCTGAAGTCCGTTTGTTCCTCTGGTCACCAGACCAGGCTGCTGAAGCAGTCCAGATCTGCAGGTGTGGGGTATAACCACGGTGCTCACCGATCAACAGCAAGTGGAAGTTCAGGTGGGATCTGTCCAGAGTCACCAGTGGGTCGGCGGTGTTGCCCACCAACAGGAACGGGACTGAAATGCTCTGCTCAGGGATTGTAAAGACCCAGAATGATTCTGTGATGTCCAGGTGCCGGGGGATGAATTCAAACGTCATCTGAGGGAGAAAGAGGCAAATGAAGGGAAGTCGCTGCCCTTGGCAGGGTGAGGAGAGAGGGATGTGATCTATACCACCAAGAAACCCCAGGAACCTTATGTTTCTGGGAGCTCAAAAGACAGGCTGATGTGCCACTTAGAGCCCAAAAGCATGGCAGACAGAAACACAGAATTACAGAGTTGCTTTGGTTGGAAGAGACCTTTAAGATTACCAAGATCAACCGTTAACCCAGCTCTGTCAGGTCACTGACCCCAGGATTCGAGGGGTGGCCTCCCCACTGCCCAGTGCAGAGGGACAATCCCTGTCCTGGTCCTGCTGGCCACACTGGCACTGACACAAGCCAGAATGCTGGTGTCCTTCTTGGGCCACCTGGGCACACACTGGCTCATATTCAGCTGGCTCTTGACCCCCAGGTCCTTTTCCACCAGGCACTTTCCAGCCACTTTTCCCCCAGCCTGGAGCGTTGCAAGGAGTTGTTGTGATCCAAGGACAGGACCCAGCCCTTAGCCTTGGTGAACCTCATCCCATTGGCCTTGGTCCATCGATCCAGCCTGGCTAGACCCCTCTGTAGAGCCTCCTGCTCTCAAGCAGATCAACACTCACATGCAACTTGGTGTCATCTACAAACCTGTGGGGTACAAGAGTGAGAACAGGCTCGTCTGCCAGTTCATTTATGCTGCAGGCTAAGGTTTCTTCGTGGTCCTGGCAAGCTGGGACATCCAGTAAGTGCAGACATAGCTGGTGTTAAACCAGCATACATGTGTACTGGATCTACTTTCTTAATGTTCTGCACCTACCTCTGCTTTCTTCCCTGGCTGGATCTGACCTCTCCCCGTGAGGCAGAAGAAAGCCACCTGTTCTGGTGGGGCTTCAGGGTCTTGGCAAGTCCACTGGAAGGAGTATGCAGAACTGGTTGGATTCATAATCACGAAGGTCCTAGGAACACAAAGCAAGAAGGACTAGTAAGGTGGCATTGGGATGTTAATGACTGCTCGGCAGCAGACATCAGGCACTGCCAGTCTTGGACACCATCTGAGTTATTTGGTATGGGGGAACAACAAACATTTCACCTGCATTCCAGGGCTCTGTTTGTCCCTCAGGTGGCTAAAAGATTAACAGCTATCAACAAAGAAATGAGCAAAGAAATTAGCCAACCTCTTGCATGTTATAACAGTTAAGATCAAATGAAACTGGTGAAATCAAGCCCAGGAAGACTCCTTTGGAAGATGTTGTGGTTGCAGCCTTCACTGACCCTGTCTGACTGCTATCTTAATGGTTGGACTTGATGATCTCAAAGGTCCCTTCCAACCAAAATGACTCCATGACTCAAAGGAGCAAGAATGTTTCAAAGACGCCCTTCAAGGGGACAAAGATTGCATTTGCCACAAAGTACAGGCTGGGGGTACATGGTCCTCCCAGACTGACCCATAACTGATTGAAGAAAGGGACAACAAGAACAAAAATTGGCCAGTTGGTCTTCAGCCTGTCCAGCCCCAAAACACACTGATGGCCCAAGTGTCAGCAGACCACAGACAAGGCATTGATACACCCCGGGGCTTGGAAGAGAGGTCTCTGGTTAAGAGGGGGTGACTAGGAGACCATCGACAGGAGAAGCCACGTCCACACCCACCTGCTGGTCCTGCTGCACCCTCCAGTTGCTGTGAACTCAATCACTCTTGTGTCGAGATCTAACGTGGTCCCCTTTGGTCCCTGTAACTTGGGGTCACGCCTTTTTGCAGTGAGGTAGTCAGAGTCTTCCAGGTCAAAGTGGCAGTTTGACATCAGGCTTCTCCCCTTCACGGCCACCTCTGGGCCCTTCTGGTTTGGCCTCAGGTTAGGAATGCTAGGAAGAAAGGGACCATATTAGGCAGACCCAGGCTCCCAGCCTGTCTCCTTGTACAGCACACAGTGATGTCTTCTCTTCATGGGAGCATCGAGCAGCAAATCAAACAGAATCACACGGAGGTGGTGGAGGTGAAATGGTAAAAACGTGACCAGTTGTGTGTCTAGAGACCAATCACAGCACATGGGTTTCTATGTAGATAAGGAGGCTGTGATTGACTGATAAAGAAGCATAGCTAGGGACTAGGTGGCCCCTTGGCAGCCTTCCTGGATCTCTCATTCTAGATTTTGCAACCCTCCAGGAGCTTGATATTTCATACAACATCTTTTCCCAGTGTCTTCATACCTGCTTCTACCAGAGCTGGATGATCTCCTCTATATTGGTTGTTTCTGCTGCCTTTCTTAGGCTGGCTGTCTCCAGATCTACACTCCCACCCATCCCTATCAGAGGTATTACCATGACTATCTATCAAAAAGTACCTGGACACTTCCTACCTGCAGAGCATCCAGCTCTCGAAGTCTCCCATGTACACCGGGGAGAACTTCATCTGGAAGAGCTGCTCCTGTCCTGCAGGGATGGTGCCACTGCGAGGCTCGACAGAGAACACTGTGGTGGCACTGATGGGCTTCAGAGATGAGCTCAGGGAGGAAGAGACCTGCTCCACAGTGCGGCTCAGCCGGCTTGAACGACGACTGGACTGGAGCTCCACAGAGGCACCAGAAGAAGAGGAGAGGAAATCTCTCTCTGGTAAGGAAGAGGTTAGATCATAAAATCATTTAGATTGGAGAAGATCTTTAAGAGCATTGCATCCAGTCATTAGCCCAGCACTGCCAGGGCACCACTAAACCATGTCCCTCAGCATCACATCTACATGGCTCTGAAACCCCTCCAGGGATGGGGACTCCACCGCTGCCCTGGGCAGCCTGGGACAGGTCCTGGCAACTCTTCCAGGGAAGACATTGTTCTTAATGTCTAATCTAAACCTTCCCTGGTACAACTTGAGGTTGTTTCCTCTTATCCTTGTTCCTTTTGAGAAGGGACCAACCCCACCTGGCTTTCAGGGAGTTGTTGTGAGCCAGAAGGTCTCTCCCTGGAGCCGGGCTCTGCTCCCATGCAGAGCACAAGGGTCAGAGCAAGTGTAGGAGGGTCTGCAAGGCAGAGAGGGGCAAGGAGAAAGTCTCCAGCTGTGAAGATGCTGATGACATTGGATGACTGGATAGGGATGAAGAAACAATTCATGTTTTGGAGTGAAGTGGCATGGTCTTCTCCCTGAACTCTCAGCTGCCACTCAGAGCCAGTCCCTTACCATCCAGACTGGGCGGGAGCAGCTCCCCAGTATGGCTGACCACCCTTTCATCCCCTGCCATCCAGGAGTATTCCAGGGCCACATTTCCTGTGTTGGACAGATGGAAACTGAAAAGTAAGAGGAAGAATAAAAAGAAAATGTCCAATAAATACAAGATGAATAAAGAAGTAACACTCTACAGTGGGCTCCTGGAACCCCTTTCTTCATTCTGAGGAGCATCTTCTTCCTCAGACAACTCTGCCATGTCTAGATCCCTGCTCTGGGCTGCCCCAAGCTGGAGGTTACAGAGGAAAGGGCAGAGATGGTGCCCAGAAGACTTAATCCAAGGGGCTTTTTCTGGTCTTCATGTCTTGGTTTGAGATTATTTTGACTGCAAACCCATCCTTGAGCAGATGAGGACAGGCAATATGCAATGAAAGCAAAACCATGGTTGTTCTCAGCAGAAAGGCAAGGCAGAATTGAACCTCTTCTGGCATGTCTTGGCAGGATGGTGGCCACCATCTCCTGCTTGGCTTTGTGTGCCAATAATGGGCCCCAGCACCCAGCCAGGACTTGGAAAGGATAAAACAACAAAGGATTCATTGATAGGGATGAACAGCAGGTGAGACTGAATGTAAAGCCCTAGAAGGGACTCAGGTCCACATGTGGGAGATCTCCAGGCCCCCAGGATGTGTGGAAGCTGAAACCTCAGACCCAGCAGGCAGCAGCACCCCCATCCAAGGCTTGATCAGCCTGTTAGAAATTAGAGGATATTTATTAAGTGGCTGAGCAATAAACATGTCAGTATGACCTTCGTTGGCACAGGACCATGAGCAGAAGGAAAAGCAGAGGCCACTGGAGAGCAGAACATGGCTCTGAAGAAGCAAACACTAGGCAAGCCCAAGGCAAAGGCAGCTCCCACTTCCAGGTCCCTGCCTGGCCTCCAGCACTCACCTGAACGTCCTCGTCTGGAAGAGCAAGGTCTCCTTGAACTGAATATGATCCGTGTCCAGCTTGAACTCGGCATAGTCAACCACAGCACTGAGGTGAAGCTCCACCTCCCGGCTGCTCTTCTCCAGGACACTGTGAGCTGGTTCTGAGTCTCTCTCAATCACCTCCAAACAGGAGAGGGAAGAATCACTGAGCAGAGCCCAGAAAGCCAAGCTAAGAGCCTTTCAACCTTCAAAATCAGCCATGTTGTAGGGGCTAGGAAGGACCACCCCCATTTATTTCCCTGAGAAGATGACAAAATTTGACCCTTCCACTGTAATATTTGTTTCTAACTACTGATCAAAGCAATCACCACCATGACTGTGAACACATCCATGGGAACCATGACCAGGTAACAATCCCTGTAGAATGCCTGACCTTTCTCCTGGCCCCTTATAAATCCATCAGGTCTCTAAATTAGGATTAAGCTCCCTGACTGGATCTCTGTGGATGGAGAACCCCAAGAATGAATAAACCTAGAAAGCACCATTTCTTTCTCATCTAAGGAGAAAGGGCTTTCCAGATGTCTTGTGTGGGTAAGGGACTGGCATTTTGGGATGGGCATGAACTCATTAGGGAAGTCTGTAGTTGCTGATGCCCTGATGGAGAAGAAAGTTGCTTTATAGGTCATACAATGGTTCAGAAACTAGGGAAGAGCCATCACTGAAGATAAGCATGTTTGGCAATAATGACAGTAAAAGGAATTGTTTCTGGAGATAATAGCAGGAGCTCCTCATCCAGCAGAGATGGTGGTCTGCTGCCATCAGCAGCTCTTCTTGTAGAAGCTTAGGTAGCTTTTGTTACTCTGCTCCTTACCTTCTTCTTGACAGGCCATGTAGCTGCTGGGTCCTTTGTGGAATCCAACCACTTGACAGTGCGCAGGAGGTCGTCCCAGTCAGTGACCTGCTCTGGTGGCAGCTGGAAGGTGATCCTGGCCACCTTACACTTCACAAGGTGCATTCTGAAGGTGACTGGGACGTCCGATTTCAAGGTCACGGTGATGTCCTTAGCACAGCCAGCATGGAGGTGTCCCACCTGGGGAGAACCAGAGAGCCAAGACCAAACTGGAATCACTGGCGAGGGCAGGACTGAGAGCAAGGGGATTGATGAGGTGAGAAGCTGTGCCAGGAATCTGCATTTTACTGTGTATTTATCTGAGGTTTGATAGAGAAAAGTACAATTAAAAGATGCCACCTCCCCAGAATATGCCTCCACACGGAGTCTTTTCTATGGGACTGACAGCCCAGGGATGGCAACTCCTACGTGGCACTGAAAGGGGCTTTCACTGGTCCTTGGCGATTTCCTGCGAGCTCCTGGGGAGCCACCATCAGGGCTTGAGCAGTGGGAAAAGGCAGAGCCATCCAAGCTCACCTGGGGGGAGAAGTGAAAGGGGGCTCCTGCCAGCCACTCAAAGCGCATTGCCTCCTCCCTGCTGCGATTGGTGATGGTGAAGGTCACGGGGTAGGGTGTCCCAATGTGACAGTCCCCAAACTGGATATGATCCACTCTGGAAGCTGTTAAGAACAAGAGCAGGAGATCTCAGCATGTGGTGAGGTTGATCCACCCTCCTCACAGGCACAGACACACGTATGGCCAACTCTTCCCTGCCACCAGCTCCAGCGGGTGACAGCACAGGCCTGGTTATGGAGAAACATGGAATCATAGAATGGTTTGGGAGGGGACTTTAAAGCTCATCCCCTGCACTGAGCAGGGACATCTGCAACTAGAGCAGGTTGCTCAGAGCCCCGACCAACCTCACCTGCAATGGTGCCAGGGATGGGGCAGCCACCACCTCTCTGGGCAACCTGGGACAGGGGCTCACCACCCTCACATTGACGAGCTTCTTCCTTCTTCAGTCTGAATCTCCCTCTTTTAGTTTCAAACCATCCCCCCGTGTCCTGTCACAACAAGCCCTGCTCAAAAGTCTGTCCCCATCTTTCTGACAGGCCTCTTGAAGTCCTGAAAGGCCCCCAGAAGGTCTCCCTGGAGCCTTCTCTTCTCCAGGCTGCACAAGCCCAACTCTCTCAGCCTGGCCTCCCAGCAGAGGGGTTCCAGCCCTCCCATCACCTGTCCACTAAGGCTGGACCACACCTGCACTGGCACAAGGTGAGCAGAAACATGGATTTTCCAGTTCCTTGCTCCCTCTTGGCAGCCTCTCCTCTCTTACCCTCAATTATGTCTTCCTCCAGATTGCCCTTAGTGTTCTCTTCCTTGCTGTCTGCCACTAGTCCATGGATGTTATCTAGCGTGAAGTCATCCTCGTAGCCTTCACCGACCAGCTGAATGGTGGTATCTTCATAGGGGTTGTCCACTACTGAGATGTGGATCTTCCCTTCCACATGTTGGGCCAGGATGGGTTTGAAAAGCACGTCAAACTCTGCTGAGTCCCTGTGGTGCAGGACCAAGGAAGCAGTGTGGGGCTTCTTCTCTGCACAGCAATGGACAGAGACAAGTGATACAGGAAATATTTCCATAGGGTATAAAAGGAAGAAGAAGTTGAAACCCCGTTGCCTCTAAGCACAGGTTCTCCCACCAATGGTTCCAGACCCTCCTCCTATGTTCACAGGGCTATGACACCACCATGAATATCACAGCTTAAGTGTCTTAACCTCAGGTTAATGCCCAGCTCTCACTCAAACTGCATCCAACCAGCTCCTGCCATACATAAAGCTGCGTTCAAGCATGGCTTTGGCAGTTGTTGGCTGGCTGTGGGCTCAAGAGCTGTCTCCATTCAGGCTGGTAACTCCCCACTCAAAGACCTCAGATAGCCTACTGAAGTGGTGACAGCCCCCAACAAGTCAACCCACCATGCCCATATCTACCATCTGGCTGCTGCTTGGCCATGCCAAGAGCAGGGGGCACATTTTCCCTGTGTGGATGACCACACTTCATGGTTAGTGAACCTACCTTCTCCAGAAGAGTCCTCCTTCATGCCCGCAGCTTGGTAGATGCAATGTGTGGTGGGCCTGGCTTTCAAGAAGAAAACTCCCCCTTCATCCAACAGGTCTATCATCAACTGAGAAAAGGGAACACAGAGCATGACCACACTAGTGTGGGCACAGGATGGTGAGGGGATTGATCTCATACTGCTGCTGGCCTAGCATGGAGAACACAGCATGCTTCCCCACCTCAAACACAGCTCTCAGCACAAGGTTGAGGTGAAATCAGAGAGAAAAATAAGTGTTCAGAGGCAATGAGAGATAATTAAAATATAACCAAGCAGGGTAGAAAGTATTACAAGTAATGTGCAGAATGTGATTAATCTAAAACAGAGTTTTTAATTAAAATGGAGTAGAACAAGATCAATCTAATGTAACTAGGACATCACACGTGGCCAGGAGAACCAAAATATGAGAAGAGAGTTGGGGGAAAAACACCCAATCAACTTTGTGTTGTGTTTAACTGGAAAGGTCTGGAAACCACATTTCCAAGAGAAACTTCCTTCCTGGAAAGTGCTTTGCTTAAAAAGATTTTCTGAGACCTGTTCCCAGGCAGGTCACCAAAGCACAGAGTGGAAATCAGTGTAAAACCCAAGGATGGGTCAAGACTAGCAAAGACAGCAGCAGTGGTTGCAAAGGAGGTGGAGACAAAGGCGAAGGGCTGATGGAACATTCCTAGAGGGATCTGGCTGAGAAATGACTCTGCCCACTGGTTTGGCAAAGCATCTTCCAGAAAGCCAGAGGGAGTTCTCTTGTGAAAGAGTGGCTCTGAGCACAAGAAAAGGGTTTCCTAGAATTATAGAGTTGTTTTGGTTGGGAGAGACCTTTAAGATAATCAAGTCCAACCATTGCCCCAGCACTGCCAGGGCACCACTAACCCATGTCCCTCAGCACCACATCTCCACACCTTTGAAATCCCTCCAGGGATGGGGTTCCCTGGCAGTCTCTTCCAGGGCCTTACGACCCTTCCGCTGAAGAAATTTTTCCTAATATCCAACCAAAACCTCCCCTGGCACAACTTGAAGCTGTTTCCTCTTGTCCTGTCGCTTGTTCCTTGGGAGAAGAGCCCGACCCCACCTGGTTCCAACCTCCTTTCAGGGAGTTGTGGTGTTCAACCACACGCACAGAGCAGCGGTGCATCTGTGCATCTCAACCATGTTTTCTGGGACCTTTCCTCCATGGGACAAACGCTCTCAGACGAGGCCCTCACCTGGACAGGTACGATGCCACTGTTCTGCAGGACCAGAGGGAGTTTTTCTGAATCACCCAGCAACAGCTTCTTGAAGAGCAGCAGCGGGTTCCCTCTCCTGTTGTGCAGGACCGGGCGCAGAACAGTCACCCGGGGCAGATTCCCATCTCCACTGATCTCAAAGGTCAGGCTTCGAGCTTTCCCTGCTGCAGGGCTGCAGGAGAGGTGGTGGTGGAGGAATCATTAGGGCTGGCACTAATCCATCCTTGCTTGGCAAGCATTGAAGCAGAGCCGACCCACTCTCTTTCCTTGGCTGCTGCTCCCCCCTCACCCTTCTCCTTCCAGTCCCATTCTCAAGAGGAATCTGCTCTGGAGCCTTCCAGAGTTATGAGTTAAAAGTCTCTCAATGGGATCACGCAGCACAGCAGGTAAATGATGAGGCAACAGATGTGACATGGCAAATTCCCTGGCCGTAGTGACATGAGACATATGCACAGAGCACAAGCACAGCATGAAAATATGTAAGAGCAAGAAAGGGAAAATAAACAACGCCATCAGTAAAGATTGTTTCCAAGGACAAGAAGCAAGACATTGCTTATTAGGGCAGAAAGTTGATGTATCTTGTCCAAAATTGGTGACTAAAGGGATGGGGAAGAGCAGCTCTGAGCTCCAGGACACAGGGCCCAGGACAGAGGAACTGGGTTTCTCTTTATAAGGGGTCCAATCACTCCTTTAAGATAAAATATCTAAATATACCCTCAGTAATCACATTGGATCATCTCGTTTGAACATGAACAAGGAAGAAATAACACATGCTGACTTGCTGTCACAGAAACCACTTCATCTAATCCTTTGTCCTTGGAATGCCCCCAGATCAGCTGCTGCACATCTCCATTTCTGATTCAATAACTCCCAGTCGGCTACGTAGAATCATAGACTGGTTTGGGTTGGGAGGGATCTTCAAAGCTCATCTAGTCCCACCCCCCTGCAGGGAGCAGGGACATCTGCAACTAGAGCAGGTTGCTCAGAGCCCTGGCCAACCTCACCTGCAATGTTTTCAGGGATGGGGCTTCCACCATCTCTCTGGGCAACCTGGGCCAGTATTAAACTTGATGTTTTACTACCCACACAGTCACAACTATGACCCTTATTTTTCTGCTCTGCTCCATCTAGCAGTTACTCTCTCCTGTATAATCAGAGTACTCTACCTAAAGCTACTGAAAACCTTAGGGTTAACAAGAGGTCTAGGACCTCTCAGAGGAGAAGCAGTTATCAGAAAGGTTCTCCCCCCTCCCAAGATTTCCTGGCATGAGTTACCTTGTCTGGACATCAAGAGAAGCTTCAAAAGTGCACTGGTAGTTCTGCATCGTTTGTGGAGTGAAGGTCACTGTAGCAAAGGCGTGGGAGCAGCTAGGCACACACATCCGAACGGGATCCACCTCAAAGATGTCACTAATGCAGCTGCTCACCTTGGGGGAACCCACAGAGCAATGTTAGGAGGAAACATCCTTCAACCAGATGCAGTTTTATTTATATATGCATCATGAGGAACATCCCCAAGTCAGCATGTCTTCCTTCTGCTTCCCAAGACAGGCTCCTTCCACCTCAGGGGGTGATTCCAAAGCTGTGCTGATCTTGCACAGGGAGCTGCTGCAAAGCCCACCAGTGTAAAAGCCACCCCAGCATGAACGGGAGGTGGAAAACCCTGCAAAGAACCTAGAATTGGCCTTTAAAAAGAAGGAAAAGACCAAGGAGTCTGAGGAACTCATAGAATCATTTTGGTTGGAAAATACCTTTAAGATCGTCGAGTCCAACCGTTAACCCAGCACTGCCAGGGCACCACTAAACCATGGCCCTCAGCACCACATCTCCACAGCTAGGAAACCCCTTCAGGGATGGGGACTCCACCACTGCCTTGGACAGCTTGGGCCAGTCCTTTACAACCCTTGCCAGGAAGAAATTGTTCCACGTGTCCAACCTAAACCTCCCTGGCACAACTTAAGGCCATTTCCTCTTGTCCTATCACTCGTTCCTTGGCAGAAGGGACTAAACTCCACCCCAAAATGGTCTGCTTTGAGCCCTGGCACATCAGTCCAGTAAAAGCTCCTCTCTGAGTGTGCTTCCAAGAGTTGTTCAGAAGGGTTCAGGTCTTCCACCAAAGACCCAGAGAGGTGAGGCAAAACCTTGTTTGAGACAAGCTGAATTCAACCCATCACGCCACCATTGCTGCTCTCCCCTGTAGTTTGACCTTCATTGAACTGGACTAGTCTGGGCAAGAGGACACAATGAATCTGGAGAACAAGGCAGCCACCTCAGCCTCTTGTGCTTACCTTACCAGGGATGGGTTTGATGGAGAGGACCACGTCGCAGGGGATTCTGTCCACATTGCGGATCTTGAAGCGAGCTGCAGCCTGTTGCCCAACCAGAACGTTGGTGAAGATAAACCTGTTCTCATCTGTGATGAACACGCCTTTGTCTTGTACTGTCTGTAGGATCTGGCAGAGGTTGATGTTGCTGCAGATTCGATGTTCCTCAAAGATGGACTCGATGTCATCAACCACAAATGCTGCAAGCAGACCAGAGGGAAGGCTGAGGATGGAGAAGCCTTTCTGATGAATTTATGGGGACCCTGTTGGCCTCTCAAAAGGCTTGATAAGCCCTTTCTGCCCTGATTCACTGCAAAACCCAATCTTGGGTGGGGGAGTTGGTTGTGAGGATAAAGCTCAGTCACCCTCAGTCTTAAAGGATATTGCTTTCCTTTTATCCCTCCGTGCATCCCTCCCAGTCTCTCCCCACTGGTGCACTTCCAAAGGACTGGAATCTCTGAGGATTTTAGGATGGGACTTTAGGGTCAGAGTGTCTTCTCTCTCCCAGGATTAGGTTTGGGTGCTAATCAGCAGCAGGTCTGGCCATGGGAACTGGTGGATAGGGCATACCTGGGAGGCAGGACTCGGCAAACAGGGTGTAGGGGATGCCAAGGGGATTGTCCTTGGGGTCTCTGTCACTGATATCGATGGACAGGTGCTCCTTGCATGTCCCCAGGGGCTCTGCCTGGCAATCCACTGTGATCATCTGCTGGCCCCCAGGAGGGATGAACCCAAAGCCAGGGTACACTGTGAACATGCCCAGCGTGAGGCGAGCCTGCAGAAAGAATCCCAGGAGAGGCTGATGTCCAACAGCCTTACCTTGAGCATCCCCAGCAAGGAGTACACCACCCCTTGGCCTCCAGCCAGGCCCGAGCCCCAGTCCCAGGGCCCGGAGGGATGACTCCGTGGCCCAGAGGCAGCCCCAGGATGAGAGGAACAAGTCAGGAGTTGTTGCAGGCCTGTCCCGAGTGGCATAGAGAAAGGAGTTGGGGTGTAAAAGGTGAAGGTGGTAGGTGGGATCCTTCAACCTCCATGGAGAGCAGAAAAGGTAAGCAGGAGAACAGAACTAACTGTGAGAAATGATGGGAGAGGAGAGAGGGGACTGGGAAGAAGAAAAAGCAAGGTCATGTGATGATCAAGGTCTATGGGCTAGGAGTTTCAACTCTACGGGAGTTCAAACAGGGATGTTCTGTATCTGTGGTGTCCACAGACCTATTTTTGCTAGCAGCTACCAAACATAAGACCTGCTCCTCTCTCCTGGCCCCACAACTCCAGGTCTGAGCCAGAGCACGGGACTGACAGGGGGACTGAGTAACTCCTGCCTCTGCTTGTGGCTCGGAGATGACGGGCCTCCATCACTCAGACCATCCTGTGGTGACAAGCCCCCAGCCCTGGGCACAGCAGCATCCTCCCACACCACTTGTGTTGGGGAAGAGGAGTCACCCACCTGCATGAAGGGGTTTGTGTCCTTCTGCAGCGAGCGTTTGCTTTGCTTGGCTGAGGGAGTCGTTTTGCTGAAGTTCTCGCTCTCCTGGGAACGGGCAGATTTCAGCTGATCGGCACTGAGAGAAGAAAGCAGAAAACATCCATCATGCTCAGCTCCTCCTGCCTTTCTCCAAGGCCACAGCTGGCCTTCCAAACCATGGAGGAAAGCCCTCCTGCTCCTGGAGAGCTCTCCTCACCACCTACTGCTGTGGCTCATGGATAGATAAGCTCAGTCACCAGCTTTGTCCTACACATGGGGATATTGAAGCATTTTTCTGCTCACAAACCAGTGAGTGACACAGATGGACAATAACTCAGGCATCAGAGAATCATAGAATCATTTTGGTTGGAAAAGACCTTTAAGATCATTGAGTCCAACCGTTCCCCCAGCACTGCCAGGGCACCACTAAACCATGTCCCTCAGCACCACATCTCCATGGCTTTGAAACCCCTCCAGGGATGGGGTTCCCTGAGCAACCTCTTCCAGCCCTTCACAACCCTTGCCATGAAGAAATTGTTCCTCATGTCCAACTTAAACCTCCCCTGGTGCAATTCAAGGCCATTTCCTCTTATCCTATCACTTGTTTCTTGGGAAAAGAGCCCGACCCCACCTGGCTCCAACCTCCTTTCAGGGAGTTGTCCAGAGCCAGAAGGTCTCCCCTGAGCCTCCTTTTCTCCAGGCTCAACACCCCCAGGTCCCTCAGCTGCTCCTCACCACACTTGTGCTCTAGACCCTTCCCCAGCTTCATTGCCCTTCTCTGGACATGCTCCAGCCTCTCATTGGCCTTCCGGGAGTGAGGGGCCCAAAACTGACCCCAGCATTTGAGGTCACACACCAGCCATGCTGTGGTGCCTCCTCAGACAAGAAGGGTGATGCAGGTCTCCTCTCACCTTCTCCTTTGCACTACAGGTGTGTCCTGGTCTGCTCTGTAGATGAAGAATTTGAAGTCGAGGGCACCTTTGTTCTCCAGTGTGAAGGTGCAGGTTTTCTTGGTGCCAGTCATCATGGCCCCAAAGTTGATGAGGGAGGTAGGGTAAATGCTGTACTTGCTGAACACAGCTTGTGCTGACACCCGCACGGGGATGATGGCAATGGTCTCACCTCCTTCACAAATGTTGGGCTCAATCACCTGCAACCAGAGGAGGGCTTGGTAAATACAGCAGAGGCTTCTATCTCAGTCCCCTGACCCCACCCCAGGTCCTCATCAGTTCACCCTCCCTGTTTCAACATGTCCTCCAGAGCCAGATTTTCAGCTCCACTTAGAATCAGAGACTGGTCCAGTTTGGAAAGGACATCTAGACCAACCTCTCTGCCATGAGCAGCTCACCTGGCAGTGCAGGATGGGTTTGTCCTCAATATTCATTTCCCTCTTGGGGTGGAAGAGCAGCTGGACCTGCGTGGGCCGCTCGGAAGTGTGCAGCACACCCTTCTGCGGCTGGATGGTGAACTGGGATGCCAAGTCAGGTATGTTGGTATCTGTGGTTTCCAGCTTGAAACTGGGGAGAAAGGGAAGGAACAAAGACTGCCAGACAACCACCAGGTTGTTCAGCCTGGAGAAGAGCAGGCTCCAGGGGCACCTTACAGCAACCTTCCAATACCTGAAAGGGGCCCATAGGAAGGCAGAGGAAGAACTATTCACAAGGGTTTGTAGCGACAGGATGAGGGGTGATGGTTTTAAGCTAGAAAAGGGTCGATTTAGGTTGGACATTAGGAAAAAGTTCTTTAATATGAGGGTGGTTGATCACTGGAACAGGTTGCCCAGAGAGGTGGTGGAGGCCCCATCCCTGGAGACATTCAAGGTCAGGCTTCATGTGGCTCTGAGCAGCCTGCCCTAGTTAGAGACGTCCCTGCTTAACGTAGGGGGGTTGGACTAGATGATCTTTGGGGGTCCCTTTCCACCCAGTACATTCTATGATTCTATGATCCTGAGCTAAAAGTATTGGTGCCAGCAGCACAACCAGGACTTTGCATAGCACCATAAAAAAAATAAAAGGGAAAAAAAGCCTGGCTCTGCTTGGGGAATCCCAGATATTGACCAGAGTGCAGACAGTGAGGAGTGCCACAAGCTAACCTCAACACTGGATTTTTTCATTCCCTCCCTTAAAGAGTCTTAGAAACAACCCTCAAAGGAAGGCCATGGATTTCATCAGAGTTGTTTAAATTTCAGGGTCTCTCCTTCTGGGTCCTGCTGAGCTGTGAAGAACTGCTGGTCTATGGCTGGATTCAGAGAATCCCAGCACGGTGGAGGTGTTCTGCCAATTGACAAGGCCAGCAGAAAGAACACAGACACCCACAAAAGGCTCAGGCTTATCTTACTGTCTATTTCCAGATGATACAGAAATGAAATGATCTGGTTAGAGGCAGCAGGAATAAGCAGAATAAGGTAACTATAGCCCACAGTTGCTGGGGAGCCCTGGTAGCAGCAAGGATTTGGGGAACCTCTCCCCTCTCGTAGGAGAGAGATTCCAAGTCACTGTAAGAGGGTCCAGCTTTTACACAGTCAAATAAACAACCTGAGTTGAATAAATAACCTTCAGAACTTCAAATGTGGAACATCTGGTGTTATCCTCCCTGTTGGATTCTGCCCAAGGCCTTGGGAGGAACCCAAAGGAGTGACTCTATCTATTTTGGGTCTTGGCCACATACGTCTCAGGCCCTAGTTCTTCAGGGGACTGGCAGGGACCTCTGGAGATCATCCAGGAGGTCACCCAGAGCAGGGGGCCCAGGATCACATCCAGACACCTTTGGAATCTCTCCAGAGAAGGAGACTCCACAACCTCTCTGGGCAGCCTGGGTCAGGCTCCAACACCCTCACACCAAACAAGTTTCTCCTTCTGCTCAGGTGGATCCTCCTGGGTTCCAGTTGGTGCCCTTTGCCCCTTGTCCTGTCACTGGGCACCACTGACAAGAGTCTGGCCCCATCCTCTTGCCCCCACCCTTTAGCTGTTGATCAGCATTGATCAGATCCCCTCTGAGTCTTCTCTTCTGCAGCTCAACATCCCCAGGGCTCTCAGCCTTTGCTGGGCACAGAGATGCTCCAGGCCCCTCAGCATCTTTGTAGCCTCCACTGGCCTCTCTCCAGTAGTTTCTTGTCTCTCTGGAGCTGGGGAGCCCAGCACTGGACACAATACTCCAGAGGTGGCCTCACAACGGCAGAGTAGAAGGGGAGAAGAACCTCCCTGGACCTGCTGGCCACATTCTTCTTCATGTACCCCAGGAGACCATTGGCCTTCTTGGCCACAAGGGACCATTGCTAGCTCATGGGCAACTTGTTATCCACCAGCACTCCCAGGTCCTTCTTCACAGAATATGCTAGAGAATAGATTCTCTATCATAATATTAAAGATTAGAGAGCCCAGGTTTTGTATTTGCCCAGACTATAAGGTAGCCAGCATGGGAACAGGTCCTAGGAGAAGGCAGAAGGAGACTGCAGGCCCAGGCAGATGGTGGCACCAGGCACTCGTAGACCAGGCAGCTGGACCCACCTGTACACAATGTCGTACTTCCCTTTGTTCTTCAGAGTCAGCACTTGCTTCATATTATCCAGGACCTTCACAATTCCAAAATCCACGCTGCCATCTGTACCTGCAGAACATCCACAGAGCAAGGTAAGAAATGGTGAAGATCTGTGAGATGCTCCAGACGACACCGAGTGACAAGGTACAGACTAGGAGTTCTCAGGTGGCACAAAATCCTTTTCAGCAAGTTTCCCTTCTTGGAAACCTTCTGTAGCTGCTTTGCTGCCCTTTCTCTTCTTACTCAGAGCACATCTGCAGGGTTTAGAATCATAGAATGTATAGGGTTGAAAGGCACCTCCAAAGGTCATCTAGTCCAACTCCCCTACAAGAAGCAGGGACATCTCTAACTAGGGCAGGTTACTCAGAACCCCATGAAGCCTGACCTTGAATGTCCCCAGGATTGGGGCCTCCACCACCTCTCTGGGCAACCCAAGAGCAGCTTCAGAGCTTGGTGTCCACCTCCTCACTTCCAAGTAGAGATCCAACAACTTTACATGCCGTGATGAGCCTTCATGAGTTGCCAACTGCTTGTTTACACCACTGTAGCTTCAAAGCCCCCAAATCAAGCTGCACATGAAGTTGCATACTCCAAAGTTTGGAGGTGAGAGGCTCCAGGCTGTCCATGCCCTGACAGCTCTTTACTCCACACAGCTTGAAGGATGCCAAGTGCTTTGGCTGTCCACCCACCAAGGTACAGAATGTACCTGGAATACTTTGCTTTGAGGGCATCTACTGACCTTTAGAGATGTTGATGCCCAGAGCAACATCATAGGCCTCCGCAAGGATCTGGATATTTTCAACCTGAGTAATCCCCAGGACCTTTTCTGCATCTGAAACCTGAGGCAGCAAGGAACAAATACTGCTTAGATCATGCTCCTAAATTCTTTTGGTAGACAACACATGAGTCCTCGTCTCTGCTGACTGCTTCCACCACGGCCTCCCCTGCTTGACAAGCATTTGTTGACCACCAAGCTTTCCCAACCTGTTCATCTCACAGGCTGACCTAACTGGATTCTGCTGCAGTAAGAGGTCCTGTCAGCCCAGTTCTGCTCTCCTACAGCAGCGACCACCAATGCTACAAGGCAACAGGGTCCTGCACCTGGGGAGGAATCACCCCTTGCACCAGTACAGGTGAAGGGTGACCTGCTGGAAAACAGCTTTGTGGAGAAGGACCTGGCATGCTGGTGGACAACAAGTTCACCACGACCAGCAATAAGCCCTTGTAGCTAAGAAGGCCAATGGTCTCCTAGGGTGCATTCAGAAGAGTGTGGCCAGCAGGTCAAGGGAGGTTCTCCTCCCCCTCTACTCTGCTCTGGTAGGGCCACCTCTGGAGTATTGTGTCCAGTGCTGGGCTCCCCAGTTCAGGAGAAACAAGGAACTACTGGAGGGAGGCCAGTGGAGGCTCCAAGGGGAGCATCTCTGTGCCCAGGAAAGGCTGATAGACCTGGGACTGTTGAACTGGAGAAGTGAAGCCTGAGAGGGAATCTGATCAATGCTGATCAATAGCTAAAGGGTCAAGAGAATGAGATCAGATTCTTGTCAGTGGTGCCCAGTGACAGGACAAGGGACAACAGGCTAGAAAGGCTCACTGGAGATCATCTGGTCCAACCCCCTGCTCCAGCAGGTCACCCAGAGCAGGGTGCCCAGGATCATGTCCAGGCACCTTTGGAATCTCTCCAGAGAAGGAGACTCCACAACCTCTCTGGGCAGCCTGGGACAGGCTCCAACACCCTCACACCAAACAAGTTTCTCCTCTTGCTCAGATGGAACCTCCTGGGTTCCAGCTGGTGCCCATTGATGCCCAGGAGCATGGGGCTGACCACTCTGCCAGGGAGGGCAGAGTTTCCCTCACCTCCAGTCGGATCAGCTTCTTAACGCTGAGAGCCTTTGTGGCCTTGAAATGTAGATGCACATCAAACTCCGTGCTGGGACCAACGATGCCCTCACTTTGTGACACAGAGAAGTCCTCGCCGAGGTTCTCCAGCCCGCTGAGCCTCCAGGCCATGGGCAGTAGGGTGCAGTTCCGCAGGACCAGGGTCTTGCTGGCCCTCCTGCAGAGACGCAAAAACACTCAGCACCCATTGCTTGATGGCCATGCAGCTTTGCAACTGAATGCAACTTGGAGCAGCCCTATCCATGCATCTGGAACCATAGTTAAAGGGTTTCTCTTTGCCACAAGGCTCAGAGGTGAGGTCTTTGGGGGAGAGCTTGGTCTTAGAAGTGTATCCAATGGAATGGAGATAAGGAGGAGAAATTGGACTGCTCTTTGAAGTAGCAAACAAGATGCAAACACATCAGGATGCCCATCACATGCATTGCTGAGGAGCTACAGAGCTGTGGCTGTCATGGGACATCCAAATCAGGACGGAAGGGTGAGGAAGAGGCTGGGAGAAAGAGGGACCTTAGCCCAGCCTCCCATTTGAGCGGCCACACAACCAGCAAGAGAAGCTGAAGGGCGGCTTGCTGACAGCCCTTATCCCCAGCAGAGTGACCACGGGATGACTGACCTGTGCAGAAGCAGCTTGTTGAAATGCACCTGCTTGGGGCTGACCCCCAGCTCCACCTTCACCCCCTGGCAGCACAGGTGGAAGACCACCGGCTCTGGGTTCTCCTTGATGGAGCAAACAAGGTTGTCTTCCACGAGGCCAGCTGAAGTGGGGTACGCCCAAATGCTCAGCTCCTAGCCCCGTCCCCACAAAGAGAAATACAGAAGAGATTCAATGAACGGGAGGAATTGGCTCCTGGGCTTTTCTACTGGCTCCTGCCCTACCTACCCGTCTCCTACCTGCTTCTCATTGGGCTTCAGCCTCATGCTGGGAGGGTCCAGAAGAAACGTCTCCGCTTTGGAATCATGCTCGAAGAAGAAATCCACCTCTGCTTCCAAGGTGGTGACGTTGAGGATGGTTATCTTCTCACAGTTGCTGGGGTGGTTCAGCGCCTTATACCTGTCCACAAAAGGAGGAAAAGGCTGCTGAGGAGAACTTGGCTTTATCAAACATCAAGGACAGCATCATGTCCTGGCAGCAGTGGAAGACCACGGGGTAACAAGCAGGCTGAGAAAAAGCATGGCGTCCAGGGGCACATTGTATGGTGGGGGATGTGTGCTCATCCTTGATGTCCACCCCTACATTTGGTGCCTCCATCCCAGAGGCATGAAGATGCACAGGCCTCTCAAAGAGCATCTTACAAGATATAAATTCAAAAGGGCCTGCAAAAATAAAAGTCCACCAGGCACGTGGGTTCTCCCCCCTTCTCCGAGCTGCTTTCCCTGCAGGGTGGACAGAAAGGCTTCTGAAAAGAGGTTTTAAATATAGTTTAGCTTATCTCTTTCAAAGAAGTCACGAGACTGCCTTTATTTCACGGGTTAGCTCCAAGCCTGAGGGATGGAAAAGAAAAGATTAATTCCCCAGAAGGATGCTAAATTTAACAAATGGCCCTTCTCAGGTGTGGAACAAACGGGTAAAAAAAAATAAAAATCAAACAGAAACCCGAGACCATTCATCAGCCTGGCTAAAGATTCTCTTTTGGTTTTTTAAGCTGTTTTTGATTTAATTTCCTTGGGTTGACAAAATATCACGAGCTCTCCAGAGCTCCCACAAAGACAAGAACTTCATTTCTAATATTAAAAAAAAAAAAAAAAAGAGGCGATGTTAAAAATAGAAATATGCCAGCAGCTACAATGACAATTTTTTAAGGCAGATTTTATCCAGCAGTGGGGATCAGAAAAATGAAAATCCTGATTTTATTCCTCTGCAGTATCCCTCCCCAATATTGACAGGTCAAACCATAAAGTCTTACTAATATTAGAGATTAGTGACCCGTTTACAAACCCATCAGCAGAGTAATTGCTCCCAAGAGCTCAAAGCACTTCAAAAAAAGGACCATAAAGTTCATTTCATAGGTGGTGAGGCTGAGATGTGGAGAGGAAGACACAAGTCGCCCCAAGTCAGCTTCAGGCTGAAAGCAGCTTGTGGCTCTGGCCACCAAGGTGCCCACCAAGTTGGAAGATCTGCCCAAGTTCACATGCCCATGGTCCTTCAACCCCATGTATCTCCTGCCCGGGCCTGCCCTGAGTTGTGCCACTGGGACAGCATGTCTCCAGGGCTGTCCATGAAAGCACAAAGCCCTGAAGATCCCACCCCAACACCTCACTCCATGCAGGCAGCACACCAAGATGGTTGAAGGCTGGACTTGATGATCCTAGAGATCTTTTCCAACCTAAATGATTCTATGACTCTAAGATGCTCACTTGGGGTGGGGAGCACATACCAGTCTCTTGACTTCCCACATAGCAGGGGTCCAAAGTGGAATACACCCGTGCTCATGACATAGTACTTGAAGATGATATCATCATCTGCCTTGCTCTTCCTCCAGCGAGGAAACACCACCCTGGGGAGAGAAAACGGAATGAGGAGCTGTGAGATGCTCTGAATACAAAACCTGGCCAGAAAACCAGAACCCTTACTGGTGGCTGAGGTACTAGCACTGGTTCCCAGCTCCAAGCAAGGGAAGAGGTGCCAGGTGGCTCAGGCACCACGCTCTGCCCAAGGCAGAAGGTCAGTGGGGTACAATGGGCAGCCTTGGTTCTGAGTTGAGGCGAGAGCAGAGCAGGAGGCTCCCATGGGGGTGGCCTTACCGTGGGTCCTGGCTGATGGTGGGGTAGAGGCAGGTGCCCCTGCACTGCAGCTGGTACAGTCGCTTTGTCCCCAGGAGCTCAAAATGCAGCGTCTGATCAAACTGTCCCAGTACTGTGGAGCTGAAGTGGAGCTTCAGTTCCACCTCGCCGTGGGCAGGCACTATCCACCGGCAGCTGCTCAGCCTGGAGATCAAAGAGGAGGCTTCAGACATTGCTAATGAGCAAATGAAACGAAGAGGAGGGCAATGGGCTTGCCAGCCCATGGAGGCATCAGCAGAAGGTTCCCCGTGGAGCTGGGGATGATGGATCTGTTTAGCAAGGTGGCCATGAAGCAGAGAGATCACCTCCTCCCTCACAGCTCACCTGGTGAGTCTCCCCAGCGGTGGGACCACATCCATGCCACTTTGGCCCACCTCAGGGGTACGTGTGGGTGCTCCCATTCCTAGCCCCTGGAGACCCTTCCTGCTCCGGCAAGAGCTTCTCTTCCTCCCAGCCTCCCGGCCACTCACAGCTTTCTCCTTCCTTGACCGGCTCCTGCTCAGGGTGACCCGCTCCTCTGACACCTTCATACCAAGGAGAGAGAAAGGGGAGAGAGGGGTGAGACCTGCCTGGAGACATCCTCATCCTGAAAAGAAACCTGCTGGCTTCTTAACAGGAGAGAGAATAAACCACCAATCACATCTGTCCATGGACTTGGTCTTCCTTAGAGGAATTTGTTTTGCCTACAACACTTCTCCTCAAGGGAAGTTGAGGGGTTTAGCTGATTTTTTTTCCTCTCATCTTGCAGGACCACCCTACAAGACCAGAGCTGTCTCTTTTGGACAGACAGGAGGGATGCCTGCAGACATAGGGCCCCATCATATCTTCTCTACCCTTCCACAGTGACCCTTTTCCATCCCACCCGTCCCCCAGTCAGTCTGGCCCCTGCCCTGGCACCTTCACTGTGGGCACAACAAGGGTATCAACAAGACTTTCAGTCTCCTTTTCTTCTGCAGTGGCACCATCTGGCACAATGAAGATGAAGTGCTTGAGGGCTTCTGCTGCTGGGGCCACTCGCTTCTCCGGGTAGTGGATCACAGAGTAAAAAGCAGTGGGGGGAATGGGAGGCCCTGAGGGACCCAGTCCCAGGTCATCCAGGATCTAAAGCGTAAGAGAAAACTCATGTTATACTCCCATCACCTCCATCCTCATGTTTCTTTGAAGGCACTGAACTTTTGGCAATTTTTTAAAAATTATATGGAGTATAGTCCTTTTTTATACCCAGGGGGGTGGGCAGGTTCCAGAGCAGTGCCAGGATCTACAAGTGGAACCTAGGGAGAAATCTCTACTCTGAGTGACTCAGCTGAAGAAAACAATGACCATGAGCTGTCCTGGGACCATTTTAAATGGTTTTCAAACTGGGAAACTCTCCTCCAACTCTGAAACATCCCTGTTTCCACCCATCTGAGGGATGGTGAGAACCTCCCCAGCCATGTAGCTGCTGTGGAGCTGTTGTGGAACATCATCAGTGGCTCTGTACCATTGTCAGCTGGTGGGACAACATGCCAGGACCCAGACCATGGCAGGCTCAGCACCTGAGCCTCATAGGGCTTTACCTGCTCTGCTGCGGGCAGCTTGCCACTCTCCAGGATTGTCCTGGTCACATCGTCTGAGCTCAGCACTTTGATGTCCAAGCAGGGCACCCCAATAACCTGGCTTCTGGCTGACCTTTCTGCACCTTCCCCTTCCAGCTGAGATAACCTGGAGTCCTCAAGAGCCTTCAGTTTTTCCAGCTGCTCCTTCTCCAGCCGCTCCTGACGTTCCTTCCCTTTGTCCTTCCGGCTCCTACGGCTGGATAAATGCCGGTCTTCTGCTTGGAGACACACCTCCTCTAGGTTCAGAGGGAACAGCAGGACACCCTGAACCCTGTCCCAGGATGACAATATATGCGCAACATCCTTCTGTGACGCCTCGTAGATCTTGAACCTCAGGGCCAAGTTCTTCTCACTCTCACTCTGGGCCTCATCTCTGATGTCCTCCTGTTTTTGTTCTGAGGGTTGCACAACCACCACCGGGCAGGTGTCTGGCATGGAAACCTTGCTCTGCTTTTTCTTGTCTTCCTTGTCACTCACAACAGAGTGATCCTTTACAGATCCTTTCTTGTCCACCCCCTCGGTGCCATCTGACGGGTTGCAGATGGATGGGTTGCTGTTGGACACATTCGTGTTCTGGGCAGGAGGAGCAGGAAAAAGCAGTGAGCATTTCAAAGCATTGACTTAAATGCTGACATACAGTGATGGTCTTCACAATAGCACTCCAAGCCTCAGCTGAGACTTGTGCTAGGTGTTCCACAAACCCCAGTTCAGAACACAGCTGGTACCTAGTAAAGCTTAACTGAAACCAGACTCCCCAGTGCCAGACTGATGAGGAGTCCTGCAAACCAGCTGAGAAACCAAACAGCTTCCCCAACCTAAACAGGGATCTTCAGCCACCTCCTCACTCCTGGGCAATCCTCTGGGCTCATCTCTGATGTGCTGAGCATCCCTGACACTTTGGGAAGTCTGGCTGCTAATGAATACCTAAGGCCTGGTGCTATTTCCTGCCAGACATGTAGGAAAAAACACCACATTCCAGATGGATTATGGATCAGAAGCATAAGTCACATGCAGAGCAGCAAAAAATGCTGGACTAAGTCTATCTAGGGCTTCATAGGGTATGTATGGAATCGCATGAAGCCATGACTCAAAGGCAGCAGGATCTGAGGAAAGCAGCTCTGCCAACAAACCCATGGGAAAGCCCTTGGGAAGCAGCAGCATGACTCAACGCCAGCTGCTGTCTCCCAGCACAGCCCCACGTCTTATTCATGGCCAGGTGGCTCAGCACAACGTGTGGCTGATGGCTTCTCAGAGGATGGTGCAGCTCAGAAGGAAGGTCCCCAGGGCTTCTACTCGTCTGTATAAACACAACCACCCACCAGCCGGACTAGAGGATGGTTTTTCTTCCCTGAAGCATTATCTTTGTCTTTTCCAAGCTCTCTCTTCCCCCGCTTAGACTTTTTCTTCAGCTCTTCCTCCTTCAAGCGTTCAAGCTCCCACTGCTGCTTTTCCTCAAGCTCTCGAGCCAGCTGCTCCATCTCCCTTCACAAGTCAAACAGAAAACATCTCTGAGAGTCACCACCAGAAATCCAGGCTTGCCGCAATCCCAGCTGGTCCTGCACCACGAGGCCAGGCAGAACTGTTAGACCATCTCCACAGACCTCCCTCAACCTGGGGAGGCTGGGAACATCCAAAGTAAGGAAAGGTGGAAGGGGACCTCCAGGGCCAGTCAAATCTAATCCTTGCTGTCTTAAGGTCTCCATTGTGCAACCTTCTCTAATAAAGTCTGATACAGATCACTGGAATGGGCTGCCCAGAGAGGTGGTGGAAGCCCCATCCTTGGAGTCATTCAAGGCCAGGCTTGATGGGGCTCTGAGCAACCATCACCCCACATTGATGCCTAAAGCCCTCTCTCAATTTCACATAATAGAATCACAGAACAGTTTGGGTTGGAAAGGACCTGCACTGAACAGGGACATCTGCAACTAGAGCAGGTTGCTCAGAGCCCCGGACAACCTCACCTGCAATGGTTCCAGGGATGGGGCAGCCACCACCTCTCTGGGCAATCTGGGACAGGGGCTCACCACCCTCACAGTGAAGAATTTCTTCCTAATATCTGATCTAAATCTCCCTCTTTTAGATTAAAAACATCACCTCTTTTCCTGTCCCAACAGGCCCTGCTCAAAAGCCTGTCCCCATCTTTCTGATAATCCCCCTTGAAGTCCTGAAAGGCCACCAGAAGGTCTCCCTGGAGCCTTCTCTTCTCCAAGCTGCACAAGCCCAAGTCTCCCAGCCTGGCCCCCCAGCAGAAGGCTTCCATCCCTCGCATCATCTTTGTGGCCTCCTCTGGCCCCACTCCAACAGGTCCATGTCTCTCCTATGCTTTTCACTCCCCAGCACCCCAAGACCTTCTCTGCAGGGCTGCTCTCCAGCCCTTCATCTTCACCCTGTACTGATATTGGGGGTTGCCCCAACCCAGGTGCAGGACCTTGCACCTGGCCTTGTTGAACTTAATTTCCCAGTGTAAACCAGCTCACAAACCACCAACACCTACTCATCCCTGCAGCAATACCTCCTTGGCTCACCCAGCCCTTCTCCCTGGGCACAGCCCATTCCTTAGTGAGGACAGTCACACCAATCAGAAAGCAAAGGCTGCAGTAACTCTCCTCCTAAAAACCAGGCTCTGAACAACCAGATTTCCTGCTGGAACACAGCTGTGACCATGACCATGGCTGTGGACCATGAAGAAGAAGAGAATCAACATAATTAATTTAGAGACACTTAGAAAGCACAGAGCTCAGCTCCCTGCAGCCAGCATCTAAGCCAGAGACTCACCATAAAACAGAGAGAAGCTTCAGAAAGCTGAGGAGGGCCTTTTTACAAGGGCTTATAGTGATAGGATGAGGGGTAATAGCTTCAAACAAGAAGAGGGGAGATTTAGATTAGAAATTAGGAGGAAAATCTTTACCCTGAGGGTGGTGAGACACTGGCCCAGGTTGCCCAGGGAAGCTGTGGATGCTCCATGCCAGGAGGTGTTCAAGACCAGGTTGGATGGGGCTTTGAGCAACCTGGTCTAGTGGGAAGTGTCCCTGCCATGGTAGGGTGGTTGGAACTAGATGATTTTTAAGGTTCCTTCCAACTCAAACCATTCTATGATTCTATGTTCTCATCTCACCAGAGGAAGGGCCTTCCACTGTTGGGAACCTGGGAGGTGGAACTAGCCACCCCTGTGCTGCTCATAATAGACACTTCAGGCCTTTGCTTTGTAACCCCTCTGAGCTCAACCAAGGCTGAGAAGGGAAACCCTTGAGGGACACGATTCTGGGAAGTCACCCATGGAAGGCTTACAGACCTCTTCTTCCTCTCACGTTGGACTCCTCGGATATTGTTATTAAACTGAGCTTTCTGCTCCTCAGTGAGGGCATCATACTCGTCCTCATCCATCTCCCAGAGCCATGCTTTCTCCCTCCTCTCAGCTTCTTCCTGCTCCCGTCCTTCAGCACAGACCAGAGGAGAAACCATTAGCAGAGCTTGCTGCTCGGGGTGAACTGTGAGGTTTCGCAACCCTGTCCCAACCCAGGAGATCCTGGGGAGTTCATACCCCTGCTCCAAAAGTCAGGTAATCCCCCAAACCATGGCTGGCAGCAAGTTCCTGAGACTTGCCTGGCTCACGGGCACCAGCACTGGGGACGGCTGGCTAGTGGTTAGTTATGGAGCTACAACAGCTTGTGCTTGTGGCCAAGCTTTGATGTTGGAGACCAAAGTGCCTCTTACAATCTCAGCTCTGATGTATTTGAAGCAACTGTGAGCTCAGTGCTGGCTGCACTGAGGCAGAAGGTGTAAGGCTTAATAAACACATTTCTTACAAGCTCTGCTGGTAACCCTGACACACATGGATAAGGTTGAGGGCTTGAAAGAAAAGATTTGAGAAGTATGGAGATGAAGAGCCTCACCTTCCTGGTCTTTTGCAGCTGTCTCCTTGGCTTTAAAAGAAGCATAGTCCTGGAACAGGTTCACAAAATAGATATAAGGCCGATTTCTGACAGCTTTGAGCAGGCAGAGGAGAGCAGAGGCTGTACTGCATGCAAAGAGGGTCTCCAGGCCATCAAACACCACTCCCTGGTAGCAGTCACTCAACTGCAATGAAATCAAAAAGAGAAAATCAGTGATGGCATGCATGGGGCTCTCAGCTTCTCAGTGAACCCAAACGTCAAAGGACAACAGCCACTGTTGTTCCAAGGACACCAGCTCAGAGAAGCTCCCATCTTTCCTGGTGCTCTGCCAACTTATGGCATCTGCAGCTTCACCCAAGGGTGCACACAACCCAAGACTCCACCAGCAGCCTCAGAACCTCCTCTCCAGATCCTACCTCGCTGGCCATATCTAAGTAGCAGGAACTTGATATCATTTGTCCCCACCCCAGGTACCTGCAGCCTTTCTGAGAGGATGGCCACCAGCAGGTCCTCAGGCAGCACGCAGCTCATGAAGCCCAGCTCTCCAGCCGTGCTGCTGCTGATGCTCAGCCACTGCTGCACAGGGACGCAGTGAAGGGGAGACACCAGGTGAGAAGTGGATGAGCCCTGCAACATTGAACACCACAAGGAGAATAAACCACTTTGGAACCTCCTGAGCAATTCCACCTACTGGGCTTGGAGCTAACATCTCTCACTAGTGACCAGCTAGAAGAAAACTGCAGGCCAGCAGCTCCAGGGGACAACTCAGGAAGGCACATCCCTAGACCAGCAGAGACCCAGGCTTTCAAGCTCTCAGTGCAGCATCCCAGAGTTTCCCCACCACCTGCAGCCACGTTAACCAGGACTTCACTTTGCCAACAAACCATTAAGACCCAGTAGGGTCTGTTCTGCTAGAGGAGAAGGTTTTGTTGCCACCTCGAGCCATGCCCAGCTGCCTTCCTGTGCTGTAAACCCCTACACCAAGCTCTGGGTGACACGGAGCCTCCACTGCAAACAGCCCCTTTGCTTCTCCAAGGCAACAGAAAGGTCCTTGGCATTTGCTAGTGCAGATCATGCTTCACCTGGGAGCCTGTGGGATCCAAGAGCTGCTGCTTCTGGGATTGGGATGTGTGGCCATCCCCTTTCCTCTTGCTGGCCGTGACACTTGCCCGGCTACGGGAGCTGGAGGACTGAAGGTTGACTTTTTCCCCAGAGCTGGAGTGGCTCAGGTCTGAGCTGTGCTTGGCCTCCATACTGAGCTGCTGGCTGAGGAAAGCATCTGTGCTTGGACCTGTAGTGATAGGACAAGGGGTAATGGCTTCAAACAGGAAGAGGGGAGATTTAGATTGGAAATGAGGAGGAAATTCTTCACTCTGAGGGTGGCGGGACACTGGCCCAGGTTGCCCAGGGAAGCTGTGGATGCTCCATCACTGGAAGGTGTTCAAGGCCAGGTTGGATGGGGCCTTGAGCAACCTTGTCTAGTGGGAAGTGTCTAGTGGTTGGAACTAGATGATCTTTGAGATCCCTTCCAACTCTAACTGTTCTATTGTTCTATGACCTGTGGAGGGAACGGACAGTTCAGTAGGGCTAGTGATAGGCGCTGTGGGAGTGAGCAGGCACCTTCCACATTGGAAGAGACACAGGACTTGTCCCCAGCCTGCCCAGCACTAGCAGCACTGCTCTCCAGAAGCAGCTTCTTCCTTGCTGCTCTTGTTAGCATGATAAACACACCATCCGACAGAGGATTTTAAAGCCAGAGTCTTTAAGGCACAGCCCTGTGTCCCTCCTAAGAAACATGTGCATGCAGGTGACACTCTGCATAGTAGCTCCACTATGAAAGGAGCATTACAAAGCGCCAGCTATGGTGAGGAGCAGCTGAGGGAGCTGGGGGTATTGAGCCTGGAGAAAAGGAGGCTCAGGGGAGACCTTCTCACTCTTGACAACTCCCTGAGAGGAGGTTGGAACCAGGTGGGGTCGGGCTCTTCTCCCAAAGAACAAGCAATAGGACAAGAGCAAATGGCCTCAAGTTCTGCTAGAGGAGGTTTAGGGTGGACATGAGGAAAAATATCTTCCCTGAAAGGGTTGTGAAGGGCTGTCCCAGGCTGCCCAGGGCAGTGGTGGAGTCCCCATCTCTGGAGGGGTTTCAAAGTCATGGAGATGTGGTGCTGAGGGATATGGTTTAGTGGTGCCCTGGCAGTGCTGGGGGAACGGTTGGACTCGATAATCTTTAAGGTATTTTCCAACCGAAATAATTCTATGGATCAAACCAAGGATTTGTCCTCCAGGACCATTGTTTCCATTCCTTGCACCTCACAG
Source organism: Brachypteracias leptosomus (assembly GCA_013401335.1). Taxonomy (NCBI): domain Eukaryota; kingdom Metazoa; phylum Chordata; class Aves; order Coraciiformes; family Brachypteraciidae; genus Brachypteracias; species Brachypteracias leptosomus. The sequence goes on from VYZX01024617.1 coordinate 105,653, forward strand.
AGACTGTAACACACAGCCCTGTCCCAGCTGCATCACCCATCTCCACTGGACCTAAATCCTCCACATGGGATAACCCCACCCAGGACCCAGATCTTTCTTCCTTCCACCAGCTTCCAACCCAACCATGTTCAAAAGCTGAGCGACGCAAAACTTCCCCCACTGGAGTCAAGGTTTGGCTTCACCCTGCAGAGCTTGGGGCACCAAATGCCCCAAAAAGTTCACTAAAAAAATCTGGTCTCACATGGAGAAGAGCACAACATGCACGAGCTGCATGACCTGACAGCACACAGAGGGGAATCTCTGGAGAAAAGAGCTCATCTGCAGCATCTCTCATCTGAAACTCCTCCGGGAGGTTCTCCTTCCCTTCCTCTCATCTTTGTGAAGCCACAAAGTCAGTTGCTCAGTGCTTAATGAGCCACTTAGGAGGGTTTTTTCTTTGGTGAAGTGGGCAGCAGTTCTGCCTGATGGCCATGAGGAGCAAGCTGGATTCAGCTTTGAGGAAATTTCAAAATCCTGAGAAAGATACAGTGGGCTTCACCACTCCTAGGAAAAGGGACACGTGCCAAAAAGCCATAGGGCAGTAAAAGTACACCTGTCTGAGCCTTAAAATAGAGACTTATTTTTTTTAATAACCAGAGAAGTTTTCCAAAATGGCTTTGCATGTCCACGTGCTGCACCCATGTGCCCTGCGAGACCCAAAACCTCTCCAAAGCAGGAGGTGGATGGTCATGGTGGGTTTCCAAAGTGCTTCTTACCAGCATCCTCTGGGTCTAGGGCTTCTCCTTACCAGCATCCTCTGTGTCCCTGCGGCTCTGCTCGATGGCAGCCCTGATGCACAACTCCCGGGCTTGCAGTCCTGCCAAGCTGCTCCTCTCCGAGATGGCTTCGGTCACCACAGTGTCCATGGACAAGCAGGCAGCACCATAGTACTTGGCCAGGGCGACCGCCACCGATGTCTTGCCTTCAGAGAGAGGAAGACTATGTGGTGACACTTGCATCCTCAAGTAGGATTTCAGAATCTCAAGGGCAGTTGGAAAGGAAGGGCCCCCTAAGGAAGAAGGAGGCAGCTTGAACATGGTTAGAAGCACTATCCTTTAAAGCCAGGTGGATCATCTCCACCTCATATTCAGCTGAGGACTTCATCCCTTGTGATGACCTCAATCCTGGGCCCTGTTCCACCACCACTCAGACCATTCACTAGTCTGTGCTGGTTGCTGTTGCCTCAGGCATCTCCTGGGCATAGCTTGGAGGTCAGCAAGGGCTAGGGGCTGTTCCCACAAGGCAACATGGATGCTAGGTAATGTGGTCCTACAAAGCAATGAGGACATGGCCATTCTGGGGGGATGAGAGCCTAGCTGTACAGACACAAGATGAGCCACACCACTGGCACTAGACAGGTGAAGCTCTGGGACCATTTCACGTACCAGCAGAGCTGTGCCTTACCTCACTTCAACTGGTCAACCAAGCACCATGGTCCACCAGGATACATCTCTCCTGCTTCCCACCCTCCTCACAACCAAAGGCTGTGGCTCACGTACCTGTCAGGGGTGCCCCATGGACAATGACAACGACCCCTCTGCAGTTTTGGGCTGCACGTCCTTCTGCAGAGATATCAATGCCAAGGTGGCGGGCGATGGCCCTGCAGACAGGGCTGTCATCCAGCTCTCCTGTGGCCTCCTTGCTGCTGATGGTGCTTTGCCGATGCTCTGCTGTGAAGAATCAGGTAGAGCAGTCAGCCTTCTGCCTACTCGTGATCCTGATCATAGAATTATAGACTGGTTGGGCTTGGAAGGGATCTTCCAAGGTCGTCTAGTCCAACCCCCCTGCAGTCAGCAGGGATGTCTCTAACTAGATCATGTTGCTCAGAGCCTCATCAAGCCTGGCCTTGAAGGTCTCCATCATCCTCCCCATCCCCTCAGGTCCTGCCAGAGAAGACTCTGCTGAAACCAACATCACACCTGGGGTCCCTTCCAAGCCCTTCCTTGAGGCTTGTGCAGCTCAGGGTCTGCCCTAGATGCTGGTGAAGGAGCCTCTTCAGAGTACTGTAACACTGGGGTGGCAGAAAAAGGTAAGAACAAGCATCCAGCAACACCTAAAATGACTGGGCCAAGCCTCCTTCCATGAACCATCAACATGGTCCTCACGGGAGGTTGGTCCCAAGTCCTGCTGAGTAAGGGTGGCACAGGCAGAACTGGGCATTTTACACAGTCCCAGAGGAGAGGCTCCATTTGGGGATCAACTGATTGTCCAAAAGCTGGATGCTTGAGCTATAATACACCAGGAGATGTGTCTGGGCTCTGAATTGACCATAACAGCATTTGCAAAGAGCTCCCAGCTCTGCCCTTAGGAGGTCACCCAAAGTCATTTCATCTTGAAATGTCATGTAGGAGAGCATGTTCCTGCCTAGGAAAGGGATCACCACACCCCGAGCCCAGCAGCTCCTAGGCAAAGCTGGGGAAGACCTTCCTGGCATCTCACTTGTCCCTGCCCCAGGCTCTTCTCAGGATCCTACAGACTTCATACATAAGAGCGAATTCAGGGCCTACCAGAGTGGAGATGGCACCAGTGAAGTGATGGAGGTGACACTGAAGTCCTCCACTGAGGCCCTTTTGCCACAACAGACATAAAAGAGGTGAAGAGCTGAGGGGTATTACCTGTCCTACGTCTTTTCTCAACACCTTCCTCCTCCTCTTCTCCACGTTCAGATTTGAAGTCCACTTTGTTGGACTGGCCTTCATCAAAACTGGAGGTGGGAACGACGGAGCTACGGGATGAGGCAGTGTGAATGATCCCAGCAGAATGCCTTCTTCTTTGGTCTGTCAGAGACTGGGTGTCTTCAAAAGTTGCTGGAGAAGAAGGACACAGGGAGGGAAGAAGAGGGTGAACGCGGCCAGGAAATCTCCTCTTGCCATTCACCACTTTGCATGGCCACATCAAAAGGCAGAAAATTTCCCAAGGAGGAGCCTGTCCAGGGTGTCTCCACCCTTGGGGGGATTTTGAGCTTGTGCTTTTGCTGCTGGGAAGGAGCAAATGTAAGATAGTTGGAGGTATCAGATCTGGTCCTACTGGTTGCAGAACTCATCCAGTCCTGCTCTTTGTGGTTGAGGGACATAAGGGGACATCCTGATTATCTCCCCAGTCCATGGCAGACAGAAATGAGCCTGATTTGGGCTAGTAGAGGATGTGTGTGTTACAAGCCACAGACTTTCAACCTGGAATTCCTCCACTGAACTGGGAAATGTGTGTCTGCTAAGAACATGGGCTTTTCATAGAGAATGAGGTCATGGAGAGCTCAGGGTAGGTGGGCTGGACTCCCTGCTGTGTCCACATTCAGGACAGCCAATGCCAAACCCTCACCATTGTCCTGGCTTGCTGGTTCCCCACTCATGGACTTTGCCTGCTCATCCTGCAGCTTCTTCTGGTCCTGATAGAACTCCAGCACCTCTGGAGGCAGCTTCTCACCCGGGGAGCGTGGAGGCAGCAACAAGGTGTTGTGGCAATCATAGTCCTTGAGCATCCGCAGGATCTGTGAGCATGGGGGAGAGAAACCACAAACAGGATGCATTTCTTGACCTTGACATGGACAGACTCCCCAACCACTCCATCTCCTCCCTCATTCCTTCCTCCCAACAAGATGGACTATCCAAGCACCTCCATAGTCTACCAGCGGAGCTGGCTAACCCTGAGATGCCACCAGGCTTTGCCCTGGGAACTGCTCCATCACCCTGGCACGAGCCTGGGAATGCTGGAACACCATGAAGCTACAGGAGCATGGATATGGGGACCAGACCTTCCCTCTCACCTGCTCCTCAGCAAGGTACTGCTGGTCAAACTCCAGCGAGTAAAACTCGATGGGGAACTCGCACGGGTTCTTCACCACCACTGTCCCCTCTGCCCCATTGCTGTAGGGCAGCACTGGTCCCAGCTCGAGCGTGGTGGGGCTGAACTCCAGCTGGGGCTCCAGCCCATGCCCCAACACCTGCAGCTGAAAGTGCTGGCTGCTCTGGCAAATGTTAATCTTCAACTCACTTCTGTAGGACTTCTGAAAAAGAGAAGCACAAAAAACTCCTCCATGAAAAACAGGGCCTCAAATTCAACCCCTGCTTCAAGGCCAGGGTCTAAGATGAATGGAAAGCAGACTATTTATCTACAGCAGGGGCTACAGCATCTGCATGGTGGCTCTGAGGAACTGGGATGAATCCTGGCATGAAGCATAACTGGATATTTGGGTAGCAGATGAATCTAGAATGGACTGTCAGATGTTTTCACCTAGTCATGAGGGAACACAATGAGAAAGGTCCTCAGGGTTACGCTGCCCAGGGACAATCTTGGCACAGCTACATGCAAGAGACAGATGAGCTGTCATTGTCTGGAAACAAGGGTCATCTCTGCTTGCCTGCTGGTACCAGCAGCAGGATGAGCCTGGATCAGCCCTTCTGGGGTTAAACCTGCTTGGCGCCAGGGAGCTGCAGCCTTGCACCATACAAGGAGGAAGACATGAGGTCTTCCAGCTGCATCCAGCTCTGGAGACCCCAGTAGAGGAACATGGACCAGTTGAAGCAGGGCCAGAGGAGGCCCCAGCAATGATGGGAGGGCTGGAACCCCTCTGCTGGGAGGCCAGGCTGAGAGAGTTGGGTTTATTCGATCTGGAGAAGAGAAGGCTCTGGGGAGATGTTCTGGTGGCCTTTCAGGACTTCAAGGGGGCCTAGAAGAAAGCTGGGGAGGGACTTTTCACAAGGGCTTGTAGTGATAGGAGGAGGGGCAATGGCTTCAATCTAGAAGAGGGGAGATTTAGATTAGAAATGAGGAAGAAGTTCTTCACACAGAGTGGTGAGACACTGGCCCAGGTTGCCCAGGGAAGCTGTGGATGCTNNNCAACAGCCTCTGGCTCCCAGTGCTGCAGTGTGAGGGCTGTATGGGGAAAATCAGCTCAGCCAGACCCACTACAAACAGGCAGATTTCCCTCCATGTACAGAGGCAACCACACCACTGTATCCTGATGCTCTGCAGAACCTCCCCGTGTGGATTTCAAAGTCCCTCTCAGAAGAGTGTGCTGCAGGGGAAACTGAGGCACAGTGGGTATGGGGCTTGCAGAAAACTCCACGTGGAGGCAGACTTCATCTCCTGCTCCCTGCACTGGGCTCTCATGCCACACCATCCTGCCAGATCTCCAGGAGGTGGCACCTGCTGATCTTACCTCTTCCAGGGGTGAAAACCTGACTCTCACGTTGCATCGCTGTCCTGGGTCCAAGGTCCCAGCTGAGGGCAGCACCTTGAAGACACAGGGCTTGGCCTTCACCTCCTGGAGCAGCCTCCGACGCACGCTCCCTGGCACATGCTTGTCCACCTGAGCACAAAAAAGAATTGTGTGAGGTCTCCTTGGACTACAAGGTACCTGCAGTGGTCTGAGATGCTGTCGTGGTGCCAAGAGCACCCACATCCAAACCAGCCGTGGCCACCACCAGCCTAGAACTGAAGAGGAAATGTGTAGGCTGGGCAGATGGATGAGGAGGTACTGTCCTTGGAGGAGGAGGAATGGGTGAAGGTGGTAGAGAAGTGAAGCATCAGCTACTAAACAGGTCCAGGTGAAGCAACCTTGCTCTATAGCCTCAAAAGCCTCCTTGAATGAGCTGCAGCTCAAGGGGTCAGGCAGCCACGGGCAGAAAAGGCAAGAGACGCCAAGAAAACCCAACCAAGAAGTTACGTGTTACAGTGTCTGTGCTTTTACCTTCTTAACAGGCTCATTGGTGGTGATGAACCATTCACAGGAGACCTCAAGCTGGTTGTGGAACTGGACGGTTTCTTCCTGGCACTGCCCACACTGGACAGTGGAGAACTCCACCCTGTCCCTGGAGAGGCTGAGGGATGGCATAGTCACATTGGCACGGAGGCAGATGTGAAACGTGGGGCCTCCTGTTATCTAGTGAAGGACAAAGTATCCAGCTGAGAGCCCAGGTGACATCTGCTGCTGTCCCCCACCTGCCCTGAAAGGTGGTGTGGGCACAGGGAGGTGAGGAAGGACGTGGTACCTTGATGGGCAGGAGCACATCCACCTCTCCCAGTGGCAGGTTGGCACTTTGTGGGTCAAAGCGCGCTTCAAACGTCTCGGTCTCACAGTAGGGCAGATGCTTCACACGGTCCAGCTCCACACTGAAACCTTCAACAGATGGAATTAAAGCAGCTGAGACACACAATTGACATGCATGTGTCACAAGCATGTTAAGGCCATAGAGGTGTCCTGGCTGGCAGCTCTACTGAAGGACTCTTTTGTGTCTGTAGAGAAACCTGCTACTCTTTCTCCAAGAGTGGAAGATGCTGAGAGGCGACCAAGCCCATCTAGCCCCTGCAGTGACATGTTAGGGCAGTCACAGGCAGACCAAGTCCTTGGGCACTGCTGGCCAGGAGAACTCAGGCTCTAAAGCATCAGGCAGAGGTCCCAAGGAGAAAAAAGCTACACAAACAAGGGCTCAAAAACCTCCCCATGTCCAGTGGCTTAAGCTAATCTGTCCTTCAAACTCCTCCTTAAGCTCCTCCAAGCCCAAGTCTGTCCTGCACTGGTTACCTGTGTCATGCAGGACCCGTCCATAGGCGTGGAAGGACACAGGGAACTGCCCAGTGTTGGTGATCTTCACAATGTGCGTGTGGATGTTACCAAGAATGACGTAGCCAAAGTCCAGGATGTACTCGGGCAGCTCAGCTCTGGAAGGAGGAGGATGGACAGTCCTTAAACCACAGCCTGGCTACACTTCCAAGGGGATGGAAGATGTAAATCAGGTGGATATTTCTGTCTTCCCTGATGTCAAAACTCAAATCAAGCCTGTGAAACCTGAGGGCCAACCATCTGGTGATAAGAATCATAGAATCAGAATATTTTAGGCTGGAAGGGACCTCTAGAGGTCATCTGGTCCAACCTCCCTACACNCTCTCTTGATCTGCTGGCCACAGTTCTTTTGATGCAGCCCAGGATGGGATTGGCCTTCTGGGCTGCAATTGCACATTGGTGGCAATTTGTTAAGTCCTGGGGAGTGTAGATCTGAGGTTTTATCAGCTATCAATGGGACCTTAATATCAAATTAGGTTAAAATTGACACTGGTCACAGCTCCTCTGCTATGAAGAGTCATTGTAGATAAGTCCACTGGACTTCCACTGGTCCAGTGGAACTGCTTAGCCTGGTGTGCAGCCCAAGCCTGAAATGGCTTCAGGACCTTGTAAGAAGATTTGCATGCACAAGGATGGGGGCTGTGCTGTCTGGAAGGGCTTGATGGTCTGCACTGGACCTCCTCAGCTCTAAGAACAGAGCCCAGCATCTGCAGGGAGTTGAACATCTCCAAAGCTCAGGGTGGCACTGGGGAAGTGAGGACAGGGAGCATGGCAGAGCTATCAGAGTCTTTCTGGAGTCCCCAGGAGCTCTGAGGAGCACACTGCTGGCTGCTACCCTCAGGACACCTGGAGATAGGTGGAGATACAGTAGGGGAGTCCCTACTAACTTGAGAAGCCTCTGACGAGCACGCTGGTCAAAGACAGTGTCCTCTGGGGGACTGGAGGCGAGAACTTTCTGCTGCTCCAGAGCATGCTCCTCTATCAGCATCTCCTCCATCTGCATCTGCAGCCGAGTGTCCAGCTGAGGAAAGGAAAGACCTGGTCAGCAAAGGTCCTTCCCAAGGCACTGGCTTGTCTCTGAAAGAGGATCCCACCCTGCTCTTGGTGAGAAGGGTGATGGGGTCCTCCTGCTCAGTATCTGTGACACCTCCTGCTCTCTTAGTCAGGACCTTATCTCCAGGAAAATGAACTCCAGCATCTTCACCTGCCCAGTCACTGTCATAAAAGCTGATCTGGCCAGACAGACGGACAAGTCTGGAATCTTCCAGAGCTCCAGCTCCACTGCTGCCAGCCAGTGCCAAAGCAGCTTGGACAACAACTCTCTTGAAAAGGGAACTATGATAAAGGTGGTGGCTCTTGAAGATGAACACTGATGGGACAACTCCAGGGCACAGTCAAGCTGCTCCCATTAAGTTCTGTGAACCTGTCAGGGCTTGGGTTGCAAGCAACAAATACCCAGTGATGACCTTCATCTCCATCACAAGGTACCATAAACTCCATCACTTGAGCGTGGTCTTCAGGATCTCTCCCTAGGGTGGTCTGGAAGCATCTAGGGGAGGGACAACTACCAGAGCTGGGAAGCCCCTGTGGCCATACTAAGCCAATGCTAGGTGTGGGCAAGGAGGTCTCAAGTGGCAGCAGGACACCAGGAAGCCTGGGGTGCAAGGGGACCAAATGACACAAGGGAAGAGGTGGCATGTGTCAAACAGGGCAGCAGCCGTTCTCACCACGGTGTCCAAGTCATCTGTGGGTGGCTCCACATCTGCAGTCTCCTCCAGAGTAACTGCTTCATCTCTCTTGCTGTCTCTTGCCATCTTTTCTTTCACCTTCTTGAGGACCTTCTCATATTTTTCATTTCCTGGAGAAAGAAAACATCCACAAGGAGAAGCGTGGGCACAGTATGATTCCTATTTAAGTTGGGAAGCCCCAATCCCTGATGCTGGCCCCTCCCAGAAACACAGTCCTCCAGCAATCTATGGAAAGGGGATGCTGCTGCTCCCCTCTGAATCCTGATGTTCAGTACTACCCATCTTCCTCCCCTCATAGGAGCATCTCATCCCCTCCAATGTGAAGCAAATCCAACCCTGACAATATCCCACCAGCCTCTACTGTGGCTTTCCTAAGCTTCTCTGTCCAGCCATCATCTTTCCAGGCTTCCAAGAGATAAACTGGCAAGCTCTGCAGGATGGTTTCTGGGGCAAAGCCCACGTTGGCTTCTAGAGACTCTGGAAGCAACTAGAGTTGGTCTGACAGCCCTGATGAAACCTCCAGGCTTGATGAAGATGGGTGTGAGCTGCCCTGTGGGTGTATGACATGAGACAAAAACCAGAGGACCTTCCTGGGGAGCAGACAGGGAGTGCTCACCTCTGATGTTCCTTGGCAGGTCCAAAAAGATCCTAGGAAAGCTCCCTTCTCCTTTCAGGGAAATTTCTGCTGGTTCCAGGTGACCCACTTGGATCTGGAAAGTCCTGCAGAAGACTCCAGGCACTCCTGGTAGGTAATAGACTTTCAGCACTTGCTCCTTGCCAGGTCCAAGGTGACCCTGCAGGGCATAGAAGAGGGAGGGAATGCACCAAAGAGGGTTTGGTGGAGAGATGGCTCAGATGCTGAGAAAGAAAGCCCTCGTATATAAAAAAGCATCAGACATCATCTCCTTCTAGCTTTCTTCTATCTCAAAGCTGAGGTGTCTACACCAGGATGTCCTCCAGAGAGCTCGTAAGGATGCATCCCCAGAGGACACACCTACAGCCTGCCCACCAGCACAGGCCTTCTACTGTGTTTACCCTCTGCTACCAAGAGCCAGATGGAATGAAGAGAAGCTCTTTTACCAGCCACTGCAGCAGATGAGTGAAGTCCCCATGGTCTCAACAGGGCCAGTAGCTTCCATCACAGCACATCAGTGGTTCCCAGGCTGGTGTCGAGGGTCCTGACCCCTTATTAATGATCCCAACCAAACATCTCCTGCCTGGGTGGTGGCACCGAGGGTGCACGAGCCCATCAGGCTCATAGTGACCTGCAAACTTACACCTCTGCAAATGCAGAAGCAGAGACTAGGATGAGATCTAGGGAAGCAGGTGTTGCTGGGAAGGGCACCTCCTCTCCAGGCTCCCAAGAAGGGCTGTCCAAGCCCTGGGTGGGCTCACAACAGCCAGATCGAGAGCAAATGCAAGCAGAGAGCAACCCAGCTCTGGGTGACAGGACACAGCTGCAGCTTTCCTCAGCTCTCCTGCTGCACATGGGGCTGGACCCTCAGCTCCTGCTTCCCTCCATGCTGCAGGGAGAAGCTGCTGGATGGGACAGATCCTGCCACTTGGTCCCCTGGGCCTTTGCTCCAGTGCATGACACGACTGCAGTGACAGAAATCCCTGCCAAGCTGCCAGCCCCGATGATGCTGGTACAGCAGGTCCAAGCAGAGCTGTGTCTTCAGAAGCTCGCAGGAAGAGGGCATCAGTGTTTCATCCCTTGGAGGAAGCAGGCAGGAGGAACTGTCAAAGCCATTTGGCTTCCTCCTCCCATTGCAGAAAGGGACATGGGAATGCTGTTCCAGCTCAGAGACATCCAAGCAAGCTGGGATCATAGAATCCTGGCATGGTTTGAGTTGGAAGGGACCTTTAAAGGTCATCTAGTCCAACCCCCCTGCAGCGAGAAGGGACATCTGCAGCTAGATTAGGATGGTGGGATGCTGCAAACACCTCACTGTCCCAGCCCTGCTCCTCTCTGCCCCCCTTGACTGATTTTTCATTCTTATTCTTCAGTTTTTTCCCCCTTTTTTTCCCCTATAACTCCCTCCCGGGCAGCCTGAGGCATGGCCAGGGTGAACCACTCATGGTCCCTCTGCACTCACCATGCTGGGCACAACCAGGGGCATGCCAGGCAGGGGACTGTCCACAGTGGCCGTGCTGGGGCTCAGTGCCACATAGTTGAATGCCACCTTCCCACTGTTCTGCAGGGTGACCTCTGCTTCGATGACTTCATTAAACAGCTGGAGAGGGGACAGAGAAGTGGGAAGTTTCAGACACAGGCCTGATACTGAGAGTCTCCTTCTGCTTTCATTGGGATGAGAGCAAATGAACACAATGCAGGAGAGAAGTGGAGGAGATGTAGGCACTTGACTGTGCCAGGTTAACCTGGTGAGCTCACAGCCATGGGGCACCTCTTAGGAACAGATATTTATGGCAGAGTGCAGAGGGTCAAGGCCAACCACATGAAGATGTAATAAACCAAAGAGGACACAAGTAGTCTGCACTTTAAGGTGTCATCAAACACCTTAATGGAAATTGTGGATGCTCCATCACTGTTCAAGATCAGGTTGGACAGGGCTTTAGCAACCAGGTCTAGTGGGAGGTGTCCCTGCCCACTGCAGGGGGTTGGAACTAGGTGGTCTTTAAGGTCCCTTTCAACTCAAATCAGTCTATGATTCTATCTGGCTGAAACAAAGGAGGTGGCATCACAAGGAAAATGCACCTGCACACAAGTATCTGCAGAGCTCGCAGTGACAGCAAAAGGGGAGATAGTGCAACACGTACTGGGCCAACAGCTGGGAACATCTGTGGGAAGGTTAAGTGAAAAAACTAAAGCAGGGATTATTCTGGGACATTCTCTCCAGCTGCAGTGTCTGGGAAGCCCAAGTTAACATCCTCCTTGGTTTATTTTGTCATTTCATAAAAAGCATTAAAAAAGAGAGCACCTCATTGGACCCCAGGCTTTAGGAGCTGATCAGCAGATGGATATCTTGGGGATGTGTTCCCCTGGAGATCACCACTGAGATCCTGCCTGCCCCAGGAGGCACTGTTAGTTACCTTGAAGAGGAGGAACTCCCAACTTTGAGGAGAGCGGAAATCACAGAATCACGGAATGTCAGGGATTGGAAGGGACCTCGAAAGATCATCTAGTCCAATCCCCCCGCCGGAGCAGGATCACCTAGACCACGTTGCACAGGAACGCGTCCAGGCGAGCTTTAAACGTCTCTAGAGAAGGAGACTCCACAACCTCCCTGGGCAGCCTGTTCCAGTGCCCTGTCACCCCCACTGTGAAGAAGTTTCTTCTCATATTTGTGTAGAACCTCCTACCTTGGTGGGCAGCAACTCAATGGGGATGGTTTCAAGAGGAGAACTTCAGTCAGGAGAAACATGTGGTACCTGCAGCCCGCAGTTGATCTCTGTGGTGTCCAGGAAGTAGCTGATGAGTGAAGCCTCCCCACTCAGGGTGATCTGGTAGGTCGGGCCTCCCTCCACCCTGCACAGAGCTGTGACGTGGGCCACGATGTTTGCATGGCCAAAGAAGGTGACCGTGACCCGTTGGCTCTCACCCGGCTGCAGGACACCAAACAGAGGCAGGACATCGAAAACCTGGAGGGAGGGGAGGAGAGGATGAGATGTTGGGTGTGGGAATGGAGGTAGAAGAGCAGCCATGGCTTGGGGCAACATACAGACATGGCTGGGGGGGCTTCTTCCTCAAATACATCCTCATCTCATCCTGCATCCCTGCCGCTCAGCGGTGGAGGGACCATGGGAAAAATCTTCTCCCATACTAATTAATGCGTTAATTAATACACCACATTAAAGTAATTTGAGCTGTCTCTTGGCAGCAAGAAATTCTCTCTGCTGCAGAACTTGCTTTTAAACACACTTTTTACTGCCTTTAGAAGAACACGAGAGCTGGAGGTGAGAGCCCTTGGAGCTGGGGGGAGGACTCCAGCTCAGCTCCTTTGACTCCTGATGCTCCTCATGCTCTCACACTGCTCTCTCTTGAGATGCTACAAGCAAAAGCTACTTTAGAAATTTCCTGTGAGGGTGCCAGAGAGGCTGTCCAGAGAGACTGTAAAGTCTCCTCTGGAGAGATTCCAAAGCCACCTGGACATGATCCTGTGCACCCTTCTCTGGGTGACCCTGCTGGAGCAGGAGGGTTGGACAAGATGATCTCCAGAGGTCCAGTCCACCCCAACTATGCTGGGATTCTGTGAATGCCCTCCATAGCTGCTGCACAGGTAACAGCCTTGGCCAGCCCTATAAGATGTCTCACGTGGCCTCTCCAATGACCAGTTGCTTCAGTTGTGCAATGTCCTCGGTGGGAAGTGAGGCCACTGTCAGCATCTCCAAGGGCCACCAGCGGAAGCTGGGGCTATATAACTGCTTGCCACACTGGAAACATGGAAGCAAGACAGCTTCCCACTTACCTCCTCCACTCCCAAGGTGAGGGGCTCTGTCTCCAAAAATGGCATCAATTCCTTGATCTCCACTGGGCGGTGAGTCTCCACAGCATCTTCCAGCTCCACAGCACTTTCCTGCTCTGCAGCACCCTCCCCCTGCTCTGCAGGACCTTCCAGCTTCATGGTACCTTCCTGCTCTGCAGCACCTTCTCCCTGCTCTGCAGCAACTTCCAGCTCTGCAGCACCTTCCCCCAGCTCCACAGCACTGGATGGTAGCACCTGATAAACAACCACCATTGGCTACAGTAAGCAGCTGGCTGGTCTGGGTGAGACCACTCTGCTGCAGGCTCCACCAGCTCATCAAGCCAGGAGCAGCTGAAATGGGACCTGGGTGCCAATCAAATATGGGTATATCTATGCCATCAGTTGAGTGTCAGGGCCAAGCCCACCCACAGATGAGACACAGGCTCCATCTGCTCTTCCCTCTTCTTGACCTTAATGCCAACGCTGGTGCTTTAAGAACCTCTTGTGACTTCTTAATATCCTTTTGTATTGCCTCAGGAGCAGCCTCTGTCTCACATGAGGCAGAAGAAGGTGCCAGTTCCCACTAGCACCAAGACCAAGCTCTAAAGCACCAAGGTTCAGCAGTAAGGTCAGCAGAGCAAGGGACATTTTCATACTGGGAGGAAGAGACAGTGACTTTGTAAAGTCTTGTTTTATAGAAGACGGCTCTGGGGCCATCACTGGAACACTGGGTCTTGGATGAAGGCTGAGATGTGGAATTGGATGGCTCTATCTGGGGTTGAGAAGGTGGTACATGGACATTGGTACTTGGCACAGCTTGATACAGGAAGGAAACTGGAAGCTTTCACATCACGAGGCAGATAAAAGCCTCATCTTACATTGTTAAAGAATAAGCCAAAACAATCCCAAACTCGACATAGGTCAGTAGGATCTGAGGGAGCTTCTCCAAGGAAAACTATCCTACCTCTCCCTCCTCAGAAGCTCCATGTTCAGCCCCCTGGCCCGGCTGCCCACTCTGCTCTCAGGTTATGTGACAGCAAGGCACCAAACAGGAGCTTGGCATGAGCATGGCTTTTTGGTGGCAACATAAGTGGTAGGTGGACAAGAAAATCTACCTTTGCTTCCAGGGAGTCATCTGCATCTGTTGGCTCCTGGGCAGGATCCCCTGCTGCTCCCAGGGTTTCAACCGGCTCCTCCACTCCCCCATCCTTGGAGCTGCTCTCTGCAGACCCCAAGCACTCCGAGCAGGCTCGCTCCTCCTGAGGTGCTTGGGGTTTGATGAAAAATTTAGGTGTTGGAGGACTGAACCTGGAAAATAACATCACTTTGATCACAGACCTGCAGCAGGAAGGAGGGACGCCTGAACAAGCAGCTCCTCGGCAGGATGCGGCCCCTGGTGATGTGACCTCAGTGATGGGTCTGATCCAGTAGCTCCCAACCCAGGATGGAGCAGAGCAGTGCTTGGGGCTGCCCAGGGATGATGCGGTTTAGGGGTGGTGCAGGCAGCTGGTTGTGAGGAGAAATGGAAGAGGAGAGAGGTGGACACCTTGGGGGGAGGTGAAAAGTACAGAGGGAAAGGAAAAGAGACACAAACTGCACAAAAAGGTGAGACTGAGATGCAAAGGATGCAGACCTGGACAGTGATGAGCTAGTGCAGACCCAGCATAGAATCAGGGAATGGTTTGGGTGGGAAGGGACCTTTAAAGTTCATCTGGTCCAACCCCCCTGCAGGGAGCAACTAGAGCAGGTTGCTCAGAGCCCCGGCCAACCTCCCCTGCAATGGTGCCAGGGATGGGGCAGCCACCACCTCTCTGGCAACCTGGGACAGGGGCTCACCACCCTCAGCAGCAAACATTCCTTCCTTCTCTCTAGTCTGAATCTCCCTCTTTTAGTTTAAAGCCATCACTCCTTGCAGGGGGTTGTTCAGCCACACTATTATTTGTCTACAGAACAAGCCTTGGTCCAGGTGAGCTCCTCCCCAGCCCTTCCTCTGCCTGCTACTGATGACCTTAGCACTGTCTGCACAGAAGAACAAACCAGGACTGGAGGAGATGAAAGTGTCCACTTGCCCCTGCAAAGCATCACCCACCTCCAGCCCCTATCTGCACAAACTTTGCTCCTCTCAGCTGAGGCACCTTAATATGTGTATATGTGTTGGGGTGCATTGATGGGCAACCAAACCACTCAGCATCTCCAGCAGCCCCTAACTTGGGCATCTGCATGAGGATGAATAAATTCAGCTCAGCTACAACAATGGAGTCTCTGGGCAGCCTGCAACCTGTCCCTGGTGACAAGAAACATCCCTGCAGTGTAGGGGTACAAATATCCAGGGCCAGGAGCACCTCAAAGCCCTCCAGTTACAAACCAGTCCAGCACACAGGTATGGCTGTCCCAAAACCACTAGCTGCCATCCATCCTAGTGTGGAAATGAAAGCACAGCTCTTAGAACCACTTGTGATAAATGTTGCAGGTCAATAACAACTCCAGAGGAGAGGTAAACCCCAAGATGGAAAATCCATAAGCATTTATTAAATTACCTTTGGCTTTCTAGAATGGTTGGAGCCAACTTCATAGCACCGTGGTGCCAAGACAACAATATTTTTCACTTTAAAGTAGAAGCCCTCTGGGACCTGGTGCTGGGAGATGATGTGATTAGTGAGTCCTGCTGTGGAGAAGCACAAAGCGCAGCGAGGGACTTTTTCCAGTGGGGAAGGTCAAAAAGAATAACAAGAAGTGTAACGTCAAAAGGGAGGGAGGGAGGAACCCAAGGGGTCGCTAGGAAGCTGACTCCTAGGACAAGAAATCTTCCTGGTGCTGAAGGGAAGGGGTTGTCTTAGGAAATGAGAAGAGGACAAGATGCTGAGCATCAGCCCAGGCTTTAGGCAGCTCTTCTTCTTCCTCTCCAGCACCTTCTGGCCAAGGTTGTGAGTGAAGGGAGGAAGGCAAGGAGCAGAGAGCAGCTCCTCCACCTGCAGAGAGGACCCATCCTAAAGCAGAGGGACCAAAGGGCTGTGGAAGTGCCTCCACCAGCACCATGGAACTGAGACAAGGAGCTTCCTGACTTAAGCAGGTCAGCCTGGAGCTGGTGGGGCTGAAAGCAAGATGTTCATCCCTCCGGGTCCATCTCAACCAACCTGGCCACCCCTCAGATGAGAAAATGCATCCAGGAGTTAACAGTGGGGATTTAATAGGAGCACAAGCAGACTGACACCAGGGAGAGAGGAGTTGTTCCTGCTAGGGGCAGGACAACCTCATGTCACCCACTGTCCCCAGCCTCTGAAACGTTCAAAAAAACCCCTCTCAGGCTGTCTCCTGGTTTCTGAGCCTGCTAGGGACACAGTTTCACACCCACCTCCCAAAATAGAGGAGCTAGAAATCACACCACTTCTGCAAACCCCAGGTGAGGAGTCACGCGGGATGACGTGACCTGCCAGCTCAGGCTGTGTGACAGCCACCACACCAGGATCATCACCCCAGAACTGCAACAGGAACTCCTAGGCTCCTCACAGCCCCCACCAGCACCAGGAACGTGGGCCACAAGCCACCACCCCTGGGCATTAAAGAGTTTTAACAGTGCTGAGGTTGCTGCCCCAGTGCATGGTCCCCGTGTGTGGAGCATCCTCATCCAGACTCCAGGGACCACCTGTTGGGTACGGCCATGACATAGAGTGAAAACCAGCCTCCCAACAAAGCACAAACTCTTTCCTGGTTATCATGGGGCAAAGCACTGGAGATCACACACCCATGAGGCATCTACACAGGCTTACAGACCCCGATGATGTGCTTTTATTTCTCCTTCAGATCATCAGGTGCATATTAAAAAGGTGCTTTGGAGCAAGCCATGGACTGCCCAAGGGTGTCTGCAACCAAAAATAAAATAATATAATACAGAAGTAGACTGAAAACCTTCCCAGTGCATCATGTGGGGACACCAGGCTTGAGCTGGGCCACCTGGCCAGCAGCTGAGGAAGGTGGTGGTGATGGCACCAAGCAGTGGAGAGATGAAGAGAAGCAACATCACTGCTGTGAGCTTTTACTCCCATCTTGCACACACTGGAAATGGTTAAGCTGGATTTGAAGTTCATCTGAATGCAGCAAGAGGGCTTGGGGACATCCCACTGTGACCAAGTACTAATTAACTTGAAGTTAATATGCAGCTTTAACAGCCACTTACTTATTTGAGTCCAAAAAATATCAGTTTTGAGAGATGAGGGAGAATTTTGATTTCTTGTGTGCAAGTAGAAATTGTGTAGGAATGGACGCAGGGATGTTACTGCTGAAAAGAAGTGAAGTAGCTCATGGTCCTGGAGTAGCAACCAAAGCTCTCCAGCACCTTTCAGCAGGAGCCACAGGATTTGATTTTGGGGTGCACCAAGAGTACTTGGCTCCTGCTGAAGCCCACAGATCACAGAAGAAGAGTCAGAGGAGGGTCTGAGGCCCCTCAAGCTCCATCTGATGTGGCTCATGCTTCTCCTAAAGTGTTTCTGTGGGATGTGGCTGGTCCAGCTTTGCAGGGTGCAGGCTCTAAAGCTCCTCAGCCACTTTGGTTCAACGGAAGCTGGACCAGGGTTGGCCACCACTGGCACTGTGGGTCTTTGTGGCCATCATCCTTGGGCAGCAGTACTGGACAAGTTACAACCCTGCAAGAAGACTCCAGTGATTTTACTGGAATTATTCAGACTTGCTCTGATTTTACTGACAGCAAAACATCATCCATTAAGTCTTCTCCTTCCTCATGCTCTGCACATCAGCCAGGTGATTTATAGGCATCAGGTGATGCTGATTCTCTATCAGACAGAAAAATTCTTCTCAGTCAGACTCTGGCCAAAGGTCCCTCGGAATAAATCAATAGCTCTGACAACAAACACAATTTGTAGCCTTTGTTCAAAATTAAACAAGCCCCGACAGCTGTAATTTGGAGATGCTATTTCAAGTAATCAGCACCAATTACAACCCCACCAGCTACTTCAAAACTTGTCTCTGCAGCAAGCAGATGACTGGACTGACTCCTGAAACCAACAGCGAAGCAGGAGAGATGTGCTCCAGTCATCTTCATGGCAGGGATCTGCATGTTCTCCATTTTAAGATGGCTGCATGGGGTCAACCTGAGTGCTTGGGAAACCACAAAGGGCATGACTGGAAGGACTGAAAATGTTAGGAGGTGGTGAGGAACCAAAGAACTGGTTGAGCGTAACCAGTTGAGAGCAGGAAGCTGGTTCTGGTTGCATTGGATGGTCAAGCAGAAGGCTCCAAGCCACGAGGGGAGAGATATTCCTGGTCTATCCTCTTCTTAGAGAGATCAAAGCTGGATCTCAACAAGTTTGTGAAAGGGATGAACAACCTGAGATAGTAAAGAGCAGGCTGGGTGGGCTTGGCAGGCCAGCTTCACCCTGCAAGAAACCAAAAAGCAGCTCAAGCCTGAGCTGAGGCATCTTGGGGGTTGAGGACCAGCACACTGTGCTCTGGGTGTCCTGTAGCACCCCGTGGTAGCACGCAAAGACCTTGCAACCCATAGAGCACAAGGGCTCGCAGCTGCACTGTAGGACAACTGAACTTTGAGGACAAGCTCACAGCGTGACTACCAGGCTCTCCACACGCCAGTGAGCATCACTGTCCTTCCACAATGTCAAGACCAGGATGATGAAAAGGAGGGAGATGAAATGACAAAGCATGTCCTGAAGTCCTCAGCTAGAAGGTCTCAACTGCTTCTGCTGAACCCCAGAAGGTGTCTCCACCAGCCCACGCTGATGAAGGCTGCCCAGCAGATCCTGGCCAGGCAGCGATGCCACGGCCCAGCACACCCTCCAAATGGGATTCTGCAGCAGGTCAACGCAGGGAACAGCAGGAGAAGGTAGACCAGCAATGATATGGAACAGAATAATGAACCAACCCTAAAAAGCTCCAGTTTAATGTAATTCCTGGGGTCACATCCCAAAATAAATCATATGTGCCGAAGCTCCATCCTGCTGAGTTTCCCAGGAAACACGCTCACAGTCCAATGGTCCCATCAGGGATGGGGTGAGGGACAACCAGACAGGACCAGCCTGGTTCAGGTGACACCAAGGACAGCTCCTCCAAAGAGGAGGCAAGCAAAGCACACTCGCAGTTGGAAAGGCTTTCCATAGAGAAGAAGGATGATTCTCCTGAGGGCAGAGCAGATGAAAAGGTATTAATTGAGTTCAGTGCTCTTGAAACAGTGTGCTCTTGTGGCCAAGAAGGCCAATGGTCTCCTAGGGTGCATTCAGAAGAGTGTGGCCAGCAGGTCAAGGGAGGTTCTCTTCCCCCTCTACTCTGCCCTGGTAGGGCCACCTCTAGAGTATTGTGTCCAGTGCTGGGCTCCCCAGTTCCAGAGAGACAAAGAACTACTGGAAAGAATCCAGTGACGGCTCTGGGGATGCTGAGGGGACCAGAGCACCTCTGTGCCCAGCAAAGGCTGAGAGCCCTGGGGCTGTTGAGCTGCAGAAGAGAAGACTCAGAGAGGATCTGATCAAGGCTGATCAATAGCTAAAGGGCAGGGGGCAAGAGGATGGGGCCAGACTCTTGTCAGTGGTGCCCAACAACAGGACAAGGGGCAATGGGCACCAACTGGAACCCAGGAGGTTCCATCTGAGCAGGAGGAGAAAGTTGTTTGGTGTGAGGGTGTTGGAGCCTGACCCAGGCTGCCCAGAGAGGTTGTGGAGTCTCCTTCTCTGGAAAGAAGGGCTCTCATGGGGCTACCAAAGCCCAAAACTTACTGACTCAAGGGACTGATAGCACTGGGGGGTGAGAAGGGGGTGTGATCTGCTGTTGCTCATCAGAGACTCCCCAGCCTCAGGGGATGGTAGGTGTACATGTTCCTGATGTACATTCTCACTGCTGATGTTCTAGCTCTCCTGTCTGGTGGCTGACAGAGCACTGCTGTCAGATTTTTGCCTTGCACTGTTTTTCACTGTCTGTATTTTCCATTTCCTTCTTGTTAGGAAAACAACAAAGAAAAAAAAAACCCCATCAAATATAACACAATTGGGGTTTTTTTGGTCAGTATCAAGGCTGGGATCTGGCTTGCAGGGTCCCTACAGTGTAACTTGCCAGAAGGCGTGGAAGGAAAGAGGGCAGAGAGATGAGAAATTACTAATGCTATGGAAGATTCAGCTGGAAGGAGAAAGGCTCCTGCTTTGTTCAAAATAAATTGGCTGAGAAAATCCTGGATGGAAAGGAGTCATCTTCACAGAATCATAGAATGGTTTGGGTGGGAAGGGACCTTTCAAGCTCATCTAGTGCAACCCCCCTGCAGGGAGCAGGGACATCTGTAACCAGAGCAGGTTGCTCAGAGCCCCGGCCAACCTCACCTGCAATGTTGCCAGGGAAGGGGCGTCAACCACCTCTCTGGGCAACCTCAAACAGGCTCTCACCAAACATTCCTTCTTTCTCTCTAGTCTAAATCTCCCTCTTTTAGTTTCAAACCATCACCCCTTGTCCTATCCTATTTTCTACACGTTTAGCTCATCAAACCCTCTCCCCAAAGAATCCACTGGCAATTCATTATGCTGGATTTGTAGCCGAGAAATTCACACTCTCCAGAGACATCAGATCAACCCACGGAGGGGGTTTGACATGTGCCATGGAGCTGCAGAGTTCCTTGCTGATCCATCCTGGCACACAGAGCCCTTGGTGCCTGTTAGCTCTGTCCCAGGGAGGGAACACGTCTCGCATGAAGGGGACAAAGAGGTGACGCAGGAACAGTGATGCTCAAAGTAAATGACAAGGCACAGATCCTTAATAAAGGATGAAAACTCTAGAGAACAGCTCAGTCTGGAGACGAGCCTTTGGCAGCCTCTATCGCAGGTCTCTAAGAAAATCCTTGTATATCCCTTGGATTTAGTGTTTTCCCTTTGACGGCAATCCCAAACAAAGCTGAGGAGCTGAATACTGCCCTCAGAAAGGAGGACAGAGCAGTCTTTCAAGAAGAAACCTTTAAGGTAAGAAATATGATGAAATCATAGAATGGTTTGGGTTGGAAGGAACCTTAAAGATCATCTAGTTCCAACCTCCTTACAGCAGACAGAGACACCTTCTACAGGCAGGGACATCTTCCACCAGACCAGGTTGCTCAAAGCCCCATCCAGCCTGGTCTTGAACACTATTTGAACTGGACTCCAGATCTCCTGCTGAGTGATTCTGGAGATCTATTCCAGCACTGCTGAAAACATCTTGGCGCAAAGGCTTAACTCAGCTTTGAGCTATCAAAGGTCCAAGGGGTGAGGAGAGCCTGTCTCTAACCACGTAGGTCCAGAAGAGTAACCACAAGAAATTTATGGCTCAGCAGTGTTAGTGAAGGGACATGGGTTGGCCCAAATTGGGCATGTCTAAACACACAACATATTGCTTATATGATTGCCCTGCTCAAAGGAGTAGCAGTAACTAAAGAGTAAGGAGGAAAAAATGGGATGAAGAATTGGAAGGAAAAAAAAAGCCTAAGCAGACAGAGTCTTGTCTAGCCAGAGAAACAACATTTTTCTCTCCTGGCCAAAATAAATGTGTGTCTGATTGTTGCTGGGAGTCTCTGGTGATGAGCTTCAGTGAGGCTAGATGTGGATGGTTAAATTCTATTGATCTCACCTTCATGAGACCTGATGTTTGATTCCCTCGATGTCAGACCGACTTAGTTTGATCTGCTAATTTAGAATACCAACAGTGCTTAATGCAGCCCAGGAATAATATCTGACATGCTGCCCTTCTGCTGAGCTCTTAATGAGCAATTTGAGGTGTTAATAGCTTGGAGACCATCTTCATTTCCAGCTCTGCCACAGAGAATCACGTGGTGTCTGCTGAGGGGCCCGGAGAGAGCACATTACTACTTAATTAACATGCAGAGCAGAGAAAGGAGCTGTCATCATGTCCACAGCACTAACGAGCCAGCCAAGGGGCTATGCCAAGGCCTTTGGAGCTGGGGCTGCCATCCTGCCACATGCTCAGGACCTTCAACTGCCACCAACCCAGCAGAGTTGGGTGATTCAGCATCTGCTGGAAGAACCAGCACCTGCGGGCTCAGGGCCAGCAAAGCCAATTGAGGTGGAGATGGGGCCATTAAAAGCTGCAAACTGATGCAGCCCTCACATTTCCAACACCCTAAATTGGTTCTAAAAACAAATTAGAGTCAAGATAAACAGGCAATGGGCCAAAAAGTGGCCGGGCAACGAAGCTATTCCACAAAGGTTTTGCTGTAACGTGCTTGTTTCTCTGTTGTTATAGAATATATGCATTGTTCTGTCATCAAAATCTGATTTCCTCTTTAGCTTGTAATTAAACCCTAATCTAATTTAGCAGGAGATGACAGGGGCCTCAAGCAGAGCTTAGAGCCCTGCTCCTCCTTCCCTGCCCACCTCCCTCCACCTGCTTTTCCAGACTTCCCTCTGCCTTTTAGGGTCTGTTCTTGTATCAAAAAGGACTACACCAAAGACTTGTTGTTTCTTGGTGAGACCCAACTGTGACTGGGCAACCTCAGCACCCAGGTCCTCTCCTCCAAGCCCTCCTCAGAGCCATAGCTCATTTCCAGCTCCAAACAGGTCATTTCCTCTGAGCCAGACCCCAATTCCCTAAACAAAACAGTTTATTGATGATCCCTGTTATTTGTAACAGCAGCACTTGAAGGCACCACTGTTAACTCTGCTCTGTTTCCTAGGGCACGATGGAAAAACCATTTGCTACTGTAATTAAAACTGCCCAGCCCAGACTTTTGTACTGCTCAGAGAGGCCACAGCAGGAGGAACCGCTCGAAATGTGTTTACAGATGTCCTCCAGCATGACTGCAAGATTGCTCTTGGGCTTGGAAACTACAGCCCAGCACTGGATGGCCCCTGCTCCCCAGGGATCTACAGACAAGTGGTCCCACCAACATCTACAGCCACAGCAGGAACTGCCCTTTCATGATAAAACACCAAAACAGCTGCTCTTTGAATATGACCTGCACTTTAACAGAGGCAAACTCATCTCACCAAGGTGGTGTTTGCCTCAGGCCACGAAGGTCTGAGAAAGCAGCTTTCCTTCCCAGGGAAACCAGTATGGGGGCTACAGCAAAGCAGCAGCAAGAGACTGGGACAGCAGCACATCACTCTGGTGGCAGTGCCTAGGCAGGTTCTTCATATGAAATGACAACAAATAGGGTTGACAGGGAAGGAGAAGAGGTCACGGGATAGATCTGCTTGTCCAAGTGTCTAAGCACGGCTTTGTAGCTCCAGAGATAGGACTTTAGGTTATGGGCTGTGTTAAAAGTGTTGGTAGTGGCTTAAAGCCCCAGCTTGATTGGAGAAGGTTGTCTCCTTGCCAGCATCAGGCTGGTGGAGATCACCTATCCCTGAGCATCGGGCCTGACCATGGTTAGGAGGTGTTACTTCACCAAGGGAAAATTGAAAGCTATTTGTCAGGTCCCAGGCAAACAGCCTTGGTCTTTGAAAAGTACGAACAGGACACAAGGAAGGAGAAGAGCTTCAAAGAGAGGGTAAAGATGCACGTACCTCATCTGGCTCACATGGCTGTCTGTCAGGAACGACCAGTGGTACTGGACAAGAAATGGGCTGCAGTTGGTCATCTGGATGTAACGCACATCTTCAGTGTCATTCAAGATGCAGCCAAAGTCCAGGGCTGTGGTCTGGATATGGAGGTTTGGGAAGTAGACTTCTCCCCGAACAGTGACCTGCTCCTTATGAGGATGCTCAAGAAACTGGATCTTCAGAGTCTTCTCTACTACCCAGATAGTCAAATCCTCTTCATAAGCAGGGTCAAATCTGATGGAGAGATGAAGTTCCTCCCCTACCTCGAGCTTCATGGGCTGCAAGGAGATGAAGAGTATTAACCACCAGTGTGATGAAGCCTCAAGGTCTGACAGCATGAAACGTATAAATTTTCAAAGTATGACCTCAATGCGGGCTTCTCTGTCCATCCATGCTCTTCACAGCATGCAACTGACTGCAAGCACCACAGTCTTGCCTATCTCAGGCTCCTGTCTGTGTGCTCAGCATCAACACAAGAGCCGAGTATTGTTCTACTGAATTCTGGACCTTCAGAGGCTGTGTGCTGAACACACAAGCAAAGCAGCACTCTGGCACACCAGGGCTGGAGCATGTCCAGAGAAGGGCAACGAAGCTGGGGAAGGGTCTAGAGCACAGGTGTGGTGAGGAGCAGCTGAGGGAGCTGGGGGGGTTGAGCCTGGAGAAAAGGAGGCTCAGGGGAGACCTTCTGGCTCTGGACAACTCCCTGCAAGGAGGTTGCAGCTAGGTGGGGATGGGCTCTTCTCCCAAGGAGTAAGTGATAGAACAAGAGGAAGCATCCTCAAGTTGCACCAGGAGAGGCTTAGGTTGGACATGAGGAACAATTTCTTAATGGACAGTGTTGTGAAGGGCTGTGCCAGGCTGCCCAGGGCAGTGGTGGTGCCCCCATCCCTGGAGGAGTTTTAAGGGTGTGGAGATGTGGTGCTGAGGGACATGGTTTAGTGGTGCCCTGGCGGTGCTGGGTTAATGCTTGAACTTGATGATCTTAAAGGTGTCTTCTAACCAAAACAATCCTATGATTCTATTCCTAATTCAGATGGTACTTTGTTTCATCCAGTATTTTCAATTTGATTTAGTTCATGTCACTCTGCCAACTCCACAGAATCACTATCTCTACTGGAGGGCCTCCCAACAGAACTGCACCACCACATTCCTCCCTCTCCAAACACCCTCATCAGGAAGGTCCATGGCTGCTCACCTGAACATCTGCAGGGAGGGGCTGCTGGTCCACATCACAGATCATGAAGGGCTGCCCTAAGGCCAGGACCATGCTGAGGGGCAGGGAGGAGATGTTCTTCAAAGAAAGAGGCTTGTACTGAAGAGTTAGGACATCACTGGGTTGCTACAGAAACAGGAAACAAGTTAAAAAACAACCTCTAGTGGCCATGGTCCTCTTTCACCTTCTGATGTATTTCAATTTTTCAACCCCTGAAGTGCATATGCCTCTATTTACTATTTTTATTAGTTTCTGTCCTTCTAGAAGGTTTTTCTCTACGTAAGATGCTTTTCATGTTTAGAAGCCACAGCATCCCCTGGGGATGGGGGAACAGTCTCATGTACAGATGAGGGAATAGGACCCCAAGAGGAGGCAGCTGCTTGATCAAGATCAAAAGCAGAAAGTGAACCCACACCATTCATCTCCAGCTTTGTATCCTCTCTTGGGCAGAGCGGTACAAGATGATTTGCAAACACATCCAGTCATTTCCTACAACCTTCTGGGCTCTGGTAGCCTCCTAAAAGCATTGATGCTGCTCAGAGGAGAAAAACAAGCAGGATTTGACCCATAGCAGAGAGCCTGTGGTAGCCTAAGGTTGACTTTGATCACTTCCATGCACATACAGCAGGTAGAAACCTCACCAGGCTGGTTGCCATGTGTCTCTTGCTGCCCTTGCCACAGTGATAAGGTGTCTGTAGCCTCAAAGCCAAGCTCAGCCTAAGCCACTTCTTCCTGTTTACACCCTGCTCTGGGCTTCCTGCGTGGTTTATCTCAACCAGACAGTGTTTGGGAAACCAGTTCTGGATGTCTTGCTATCAAACAGCTGCAGTGTTGGAGCATTTGATCCATTGGAGCGTGTGGCACCGAGCCGACATCAGGGAGAGCTGAAAAAGCTTCACATTAAATCTGAGCTGCCTGCTCAGAGGATTTTGTGCTTCTCTGGAAGCCTGTGAACCAGAGGAGAGACCTGAAAATGCCGAAACTAAATAATGAAATATCTTCTCTCTTTCTCAGACACGCCGTGGGAGAGGGGAAGATGATGCAGGAGTCAGGATCCTGAGACTAAAGGGCACCCGCTTTGCGTTGGTGTGATCATCACTCCTGCTGAAGGATGCCTGTGGGGCCTTTGAAGAAGGTGAGGCTTGGGGAGATGCAGAGAGCTTGCATCCATACCAACAGCAGAGAAGTCAAAAAGAGACAAGAGATGACAGCTTTTCCTTGTCAGCCTGAGGATCTGATGGAAATGTCAGTTTTTCTCAGCTTCCCTACAGGATTGGTGTTCAGACATCACCATGCCTTGGAGGATCCTCAAAACCCTCCTTTATCCTGAGTACAGAACCTGGTGTCTCTCCAGCCATGACCCCCCTTGGCAGAGCAGCTGCAATCTCAGCTTTACCCTGGTGAAGTTAAAAAACAAGCTCATCTCTAAAAACATCCTCTCTCAGTTTACAAAGCATCTCAGGAAGGGTGAGGAGCAGCAATCTGCTCTCCCATCCAGCACACCAGGTGGTTGTGCAAAGCCCACACCGTTCTCATGGGTCCCACCCACCTTGCTCTGTGCCCTGGGCTCAGCAGCTCCATTCTGATTCCACATCAAGAAGGGCCCAATAGAGCTGGCGAGTCCCAGAGGAGCAAAATAATGATCTCAGGGTTAATGGCAAAAGCTTAGCTCCACAATCAACAGTCAAAGCCCTATGGACTTGGAGAAGCTGTTTAACCTCCTCCTTGGAGCACGAGCACACCCACCCTGGGGGCTTTCAGCCATGCCATATAATGCCAAGATGCAATCCAGAGTCTTACCTTCTCCACCCGGAACGTGATTTTTCTGGAGGACATCTGCAGAACGGGAGCAATGAACTCACAGGTGACGTCCAGCTGCATGACCTGCACCTTCCCCACCTTGCTCCCCACGATGGCATGACACAGCAGCCTCTCCTTCACCACCTGCAGGCAGGACTCACAGGTCACCAAGCCAGTGCTAGCAGGACATCCAGAAAACATGCTGCATTTACCAGCCACCCAACCACGGACCCTGTTACTGCCATGAAGTTGTAGTCATTGATCTCCTCAACAACCCCCTTTTCTTTTTAGGCTGCCTCCTATTTATTCTGCACTCAAATGTCCACAGTGATCCACTCTAGTAGCTACAAAAGGCACTTGAGAAGCATGAGCTGCCTCCAACTGTAATAATTCCTGCCCCAAATGATTATGGTTTTGATTTATCCCATTGCCAAGCATAACACTCACAGAAAGCTGGAGGAACTGATTAAAAAAACCTCCAAACTATATTGAGTGAAGCAGATCACAGAAGGGTCAATGCCAGCAAATCCTCTCTTGGAAGCTCAGTGGAAAGGGACCATGGGAAAACCCCAGGCAGCCTGCCTTCAGCAAAAGAGGGGATTGCTTGTTCCTAGGACTTACTGGGCCCACCTAGAGCTGCAGGAAAGAGACATCTTGCTCGTCACATGAAAACCCTCTGCTTAAGCTCTTACATTCAAGGCTTTTCTCCTCATTTCGCCTCCCCAAATTCCTCTCTCCATCTCCTCTTCCCTCTGGGATAACAACACAACTCAACTCTTCAGAGCCTAGAGACTTCAAAACCATCTGTGTTGCACATGCAATGCAGGGAGTCAAGCATGCTTCTGAGGAGGTATAACCCCCTGCACCAGTACAGGTGAGAGGCTGACCTGCTGGAAAGCAGCCCCNATGCTGGGATGCTGATCAATCTGAAGAGTACTAAGTTCTCAAGTCCCAAGGAAGGTAGAAGCTCCACTTCCCGGGTCTCAGCTTTGTCTGTTGGTTCCAGGTGGCCACAGCTGAGCTCACAGATGCTTTCTCAGCTTTCCAGGCAAGACACCCTCACCAGTGCCCTGATCACTACTCCTGGTACCTTTTTTCCTCTCTTCAGCAAAACCTTTGGTCTCAGAACTGCACAGGGACAGTCCCATGACAGTCAATTAGGTGACTAATTAAGTCTTCCTCAAGCTACCACTGAGGCAACCCTTTCAAAACACCAGTATCAGCAGGAGATTAATGCAGATTTATTCCACATCCACTTCAACATCTGTGCCAGGGGTCCTGGAGCCAGGTTAGCTGGCAGCTCCTCTGCAGACCTGGATCTCTCCTAGAAAGAAGGGTCCAGGGAGGAGAACATTCAGTGTCCCTCTGAGCTGCCACCCAAGACCTGGCTGTCCTTGGGACACTGGGGCTGGCTGTGAGACTGGGGTGAGCTGGTATGGAAATATTGATAAAAAAATCAACCTGTCAATGATAATGATCCCTGGGAACAGTTTCCCCCGTGGATGAACGTCACTCCAATCATTAGAGCTGGCACACTCTGTCTGTTCTTCTGCCAGACAAGCCCTCTGCCCATGGCTGTCTACAGA
This sequence comes from Brachypteracias leptosomus, assembly GCA_013401335.1. NCBI lineage: Eukaryota > Metazoa > Chordata > Aves > Coraciiformes > Brachypteraciidae > Brachypteracias > Brachypteracias leptosomus. Next base: position 133,554 of record VYZX01024617.1, read on the forward strand.
GGGAAAATGCTGCTGCTCCCAGATGCTCCCTCCCTTCACAGGGGTTTTCTTTCACTCCTTGCTTCCCCTAGATATATTAAATTTCCATTTTATTTACTTCCTGCCTGTGCTCCCAGTCTAAGCGTGATTTATTTTCCCTGTCCTCCCTTTCTGCCTTGGCCACTGGTTGTCCCTGAAGTAGCAATACTTCCTCCAGCCCCTATTTTGGCTTCAGCAAGTTGGCTTTATGGTAGCTATGGAAACACAAAAAAGCCTTAGCAACCACTGGTGGCCAGCAAGGAAGGCAACTGGTGCTGCCATGGTAACTCATGGCATTAAAACTGTTTCCTGAAAGCACTTGCTCATTTTCCTCAGGTAAATGTCAAGGGGCTGCAGGAGAAGTCCCAATGAAGGTGATGGGGAAGGCTCAGCCCTCACGAGAGGTCTCACCTGGGGAGTGCTGGAGGAACCTTCCAGAATCATCTCCACGGTCTTGCCTGGCATCAGCTCTGTCCTCAGTGGTTGAAGTTTAAACACAGGGCAGGGGGGTTTGGGGCTCTGGGAGGAATCTTTGCCCTTGGTGGTACCGATGGTGGGGAGACGATCGCGCTGGTGAAACGGGGCAAAACCTTCTGTTGTCCAGTAGAGCCGATGGGTGCGGCGGCCCCTGTTCGTCACCTTGAAGCGGTAACAGCAGGGATCCAGGCTAGAAGACAAGCAGAGATGGAAAACGTCATGGAAGATGCCATTTCCCAGTGGTTGCCCAGCTTCAGTGTCCCAATGCCATTATCTGACTGCACACTCAGTGATAAAACCATCTCCAGAAAGGCTGACCTAGCTCAGAGCTTCACCAAAAGCCAGGCCTTGGTTGTCCCCAAGTTTATCACCATCCAGCAGCTGGTCTGTTTGTGCACAGCAAGGAAAAGCTTCATGAAAATCATCATCACAGTAGCTGCAGATGGATCATCACCAGCTTTTGGTGCTTAATACTCATTTTTCCAAGGTGCTTCCTGCAGGTCTCACTGGATCAGATGCCAAACTGGCCTGTCCTGGCTGCAGGTGGATGGAGGAACAGCTTTGGTGCCATTTCACCTTCCCCTTGGGAGCTGCTGCCTCAGGTGGCTTCCTCTGAAGATGCTACTGGGGAGCTGCAAGGTGATCTGGGTGGACACTGGCTGCACTGGTGGGGTCCTTGTCCTGGCACCCATGTCAACTCCTCATCCTCCATCCCTTAGGGAGCATCCAGCTCTCATTGTCCCCAATTCATCACCCTTTGCCTGACCAGAAAAGCTGGTTTTGTGCTTTGCAAAGATAAATGCACTGTAAGAACACAGGATCAACAGAAGCTTCCTCCAGATGAACACGGCAGCAAGCCCAGGTCTGGCTGCTGAGGGTTTGGAACAACAACAAGAGATGAATAACTAGAACTAGATATAAACCCAAATGAATATTCAATGGAAATTGATTCCTTCATGTAAAGAAACACTAACTGCAGTCTAGGCTGGAGTAATTATTTTCCCTGCTATAAATCTGAGCATGACCAGGAAATGAATTGTTCCGGGAACCGCTATTGTTTGTTTGAAGGGTACAGAATATGGGGCTGACAAAACACGGGGCTGCCACCAGCAGCTAAATACGAACAGTGACAGTAGAGAACAAACTCGGCTTTGAAACAGACCACTGAAAAACGATGTGTACAAGCTTAGCATGAAATGGTTTCTGTTGTGGACAGCAACGGATGAAAGCCTGGAGCGGCTCTGGGTAGATGTACAATTATCAGCTCTGGGAAAGCACAGCTCATCAAAGGAGGTTGGAGCCAGGTGGGGTTGGGCTCTTCTCTCAAAGAACAAGCGATAAGACAAGAGGAAACAGCCTCAAGTTGCACCAGGAGAGGTTTAGGTTGGACATGAGGAACAATTTCTTGCTGGGCAGGGTTGTGAAGGGCTGTGCCAGGCTCTCCAGGGCAGTGGTTAGTGGTGCCCTGGCAGTGCTGGGTTAATGGTTGGACTCAATGATCTTAAAGGTCTCTTCCAATCAAAAAACATGAAGGGGGAGCAGAGGACAAAGACACCAATCACATTGACATTATCCCCTCCATTGTGTAGCCAAGTTGCTGCACAAGCACAACCTCCCTGCCATGTCCCTGCTCTTGTGGGTGCATATTTAAACCCCCAAAACTATCCTAAATGTTAAGATAGGATTAACCTGCTCTTTCTACCCCAAAATTCAGGTATCAGAGCACTGTGGATGCTCTTTGCAGACAAGGGAAGGAACAGGTATCTCGAGAAGACCTCCTCTTGTCCCAGGAGGTCTCTGATGATGTAGGAGACAATGAGGAAAGCAGGCAGGAGAAACAAGACAAGAGCGAGTAGAATCATAGAATGTTTCAGGCTGGAAGGGACCTCTAGAGGTCATCTGGTCCAACCCCCCCTAAACAAGCGGGGACATCTCTACCTAGGTCAGGCTGCTCAGAGCCCCATCAAGCCTGACCTTGAATGACTCCAGGGATGGGGCCTCCACCACCTCCCTGGGCAGCCCATTCCACTGATCTATCACCCTCATATTAAAGAACTTTTTTCTAATATCCAATCTAAATCTCTCCTTTCCCAGCTTAAAACCATTACTCCTGGTCCTGTCATTACAAGCCCTTTTGAATAGACCTTCCCCCGCCTTTACGTAGCCCCCTTCAGATACTGGAAGGTCCCTATAAGGTCCCCCCAGAGCCTTCTCTTCTCCAGGCTGAACAGCCCCAACTCTCTCAGCCTGTCTTCATACGAGAGATGCTCCATTCCCCTCATCATTTTGGTGGCCCTCCTCTGGACACGCTCCAATATGTCCACATCCTTCTAGTGCTGGGGGCTCCAGAACTGGAGGCAGTACTCCAGGTGAGGTCTCCCCAGGGCAGAGTAGAGGGGCAGAATCACCTCTCTTGATCTGCTGGCCACAGTTCTTTTGATGCAGCCCAGGATGGGATTGGCCTTCTGGGCTGCAATTGCACATTGGTGGCTCATATCCAGTTTTTCATCCACCAGCACCCCCAAGTCCCTTCCCACAGGACTGCTCACCAGTATCTCCTCTCCCAGCCTATACTGATAGTGCTGGTTACCCCAGCCGAGGTGCAGGACCCTGCACTTGGCTTTCTTGAACCTCATAAGGTTCACCTGGGCCCACCTCTCCAGCCTATCCAGGTCCCTCTGGATGGCATCCCGTCCCTCTGGCATATCAACTGCACCCCCTAGCTTGGTGTCATCCGCAAACTTGCTGAGGGTGCACTCAATGCCACTCTCAATGTCATTAATGAAGATGTTAAACAACACCGGTCCCAGCACAGACCCCTGAGGGACACCACTCGTCACCTTCCTCCATCTGGACCTTGAGCCCTTGACCATCACTCTCTGGATGCGACCATCCAGCCAGTTCTTTATCCACTGAACAGTCCACCCATCAAACCCATAATTCTCCAACTTAGAGATAAGGATGTTGTGGGGGACCATGTCAAAGGCCTTGCAGAAGTCCAGATAGATGACATGCATAGGTCTACCCTTGTCGACTGATGCAGTCACTTCATTGTAGAAGGCCACTAGGTTGGTCAGGCAGGACTTGCCCCTCGTAAAGCCATGATGACTCCCTAGGATTACCTCCCTGTCCTCCATGTGCCTCAGCATATCCTCCAGGAGGATCTGTTCCATGATTTCCCAGGCACAGAGGTGAGGCTGACAGGGCAGGAGTTCCCAGGGTCTTCTCTTTTAGTAGGTCTAACGAAGAGCAGCCCAGCAGGGGAGCTGGGGAAGATGAGCAAACTGAGGGATGAAGACAAATTCCTCTGCTCCTCCAGGACTCCTGGGCAGATGGGAAACAAAATAGCACCACTAATTCCATCGAGGAGTTGCTAACAAGCCAAAGGTTTGCTGCTGCTGAGAGATGATGCTCCACAGAGAACGGCAAAGGGAAATGTTTATACTTGTAATGCAGCATCTTCCAGTCCAAGGCTTCTGGGACCTGCTGTTTTCCTCCAAATCTTGATTTGACAAAGAGATGAAATCAATGTACTAGAGCCACAGACAATTCAGTGACAACTGAAGTGCTGGTTTCCACCGTGGTGGCTTTTGAGGGTATCTAATGACTTCCAAATGGCCAGAAAATGCTTCTCAAGGAATCCCTGTGGCTTCAGTGCAACAGAGTCATGACCTCAAGTGTTGAAGAACTACAGGAAAACTCCTTGATGAGCCCACAGGAGAAGTGGGAGCTGAGAGACACCCTACCTGAAGCGGGGTCCCAAGTTGAGCTCTGGACCCAAGGGCTGGTCGGTGACAATCGTGGTGCCGATGCCGACAGCCTGGACGGGGATGACATAGGTACGGCTGTTCACTACAGACAGCTTCACCTCGTCCTTGAACCTCCTGGTGTCATCCAAATTTGCTATGACAGCCACAGACACCTCGCTGTCAGGGGGGATCACTCCTTTACTGGGTTCAATCCTCCAGCATGAGCATTTGCCAGCCTGCAAGACAAGCCAAACATGACTTTAGGATGGAAACCACAGACCTTGGTCTCTTGTGGGGTGCAGGAAAAGGAAGGACTAAAGACATGAGGGTTAAAAACATAAAGGCTTAACTTCCCTAAATCCAAGCTAAAGCGTCTGGCAAGAGCAGCTCTGCAGGAGCTTATACAACCCATATTTAACCCTCCTTGAACAGACTCACTTCATTAACCCAGTTTTGCCCAACCCAAGGGATGCTGGTCCTCAGGAGAAGGTTATTCCCCCTCCAGTCTCTCTTTCGGAATTGTTTTATCTCTCCTGGCTTCCCAACAACAGTGGCTGGGTTCAGATAAAGGCTCAAGGCCAGAGGAAGCTCAAATCCCACCACAGCAGCTGCATGGCTGGGGGACACCGCTCAGAGCCTGAAGAATAACTCTACAAAACCAGATGATCAAAACCCCAACCCCTAAGTCCTCCTTCCCGAGAGTCAAGCAGTGCTTCCCAACAGCCCCTGAAGGACTGAAGCACGTGATTCTCACCAATCATCAGCTGCAGCAACGTGCCCCTGTGCCCTCTGCTTCAGAAAATTCAGCTATAAATGTTTAGAGCAGGGCAGTAAAGCAATAAGCAGAAAGAAAACTTCAAGATGTGTCCTGTGGGCATGTTCTGGGCTTCCCAAGGACTCTCTTCCTCTGGTTTCTCATGGACCTCTCTCTATAGATGGGGTAATAAAAGTGCTGGACCCCCCAGACCATCTAAAACCACAGAGACAGGGAGCAAGCTTGCTGAGGGGACATGCATGCAAAGCTCCCTGGCCAGCATGAAATGCACTGGGATGTAGATGGATGGCTTTGAAGTGTCCATCATGGTGCTAGTGCTCCACAGCTCACTCATCCAAACTTCTGCAGCATTCTAAGAGAATAGGGCCACTGTGTCAGTGTCTCACCACCATCACAGTGAAGAACTTCCTAATTTCTCATCTAAATCTCCCCTTTTCCAGTTTGAAGCCATTACTCCTCATCCTATCACCACAAGACCTTGTAAGAAGTCCCTCCCCAGCTTTCTTGTAGGCTACCTTGAAGTCCTACAAGGTCACAGTGAGGTCTCCCCAGAGCATTTTCCTCTCCAGGCTGAACAACCCCAACTCTCTCAGCCTGGCCTCCCAGCAGAGGCTTCCAGCCCTCCCATCATTGCTGGGGCCTCCTCTGGCCCCGCTTCACCAGGTCCATGTCTTTCTTAAGATCCCACCAATCTTCTTCTGCTGTTCCTGCACCCCATCACTAGCCTCAGATACATCCATTGTGAGCCATCAGCCAAGGGCTACCCAGCCAATGCGTTCCTACCAAGCTGGTGGGTGTTAGGTGCTGGTTGACACTCACATTTGGCTGTTCCTCTGATTCATGCTGACACAGGGTAGCTCGCTTGAGAAGGAGACCTGATAGCTCTGCTCTAGAGGTGAATCTGCAAGTCTGCTATCTGACAAAGCCCATTCATCAAAGCCTGGCAACAAGCCGGGCAGTAAATTGTACCCAAGAAAACCATTCCTGGGGAATAATGATAGGCTGTCTCAATGGAGCCAGGCTCTGAATTCCCAGAGTGACCCTGCACAGCCCCACCATGCCCTGCCAGGCTACCAGCCCATCCGGAGGAGTGTGATTTGCACCATGGCCTCATTCTTTCGGTCAGCATTTGGTGCAGGTCCAAGGGGCAGCTCAGTGCATCGCTGAACAGGAGACCTGCCAGGATCAAAAGGCTCTGCTGGGCCAGATCCACTCAGGTTTCTAGGTCAGCTTCTGCCTAGGCTTGTCCAGGCTTTGTCCCAGAGACAAGAGATCTCTTGGAGTCACGCTGAAAAACAAAATCCCTCCGCTTTGAAGACCATGTTGTTCTGACAACATCCCTGCTACTTGCTTATCTTTGAATGCTCCAGAAAACGATGCAATCGCTGTATGCGCAGCATAGACAAAGACGGGGCTATTTTTGTCCCTGCAGGAGCTCACCCTATTGGACATCAGAGTCCCTGCGGGCTAGGCAAGGGTTGGGAGCAACACTCTGATCAAGAAGTTCAGTGCTGAGATCATTAGCTTCTCTCAGGGCAGGCTTCTGTTGTGAAAAGGAGCTGCCAAATTAGATTATAATGGACACAAGCATCTGAGAGATGGATGGATGGATGGATGGAGAAGACCGAGGAACCACCATCCTCAGTTCTCCTGAAGCTACTTAAAACTACTTCAAGTGATCTGGTCATTCTGGCCTTGCAGAAGTGAAAGAGGAAGCAGAACTCATGGTTAAAAGCATAGTTGTACTTGACCAAGACACAGCTCTAGCTAAGAGTGTTCCCACCTTGCCAGGTTGACCCATTGCTCCTCATGGAGGTCACACATGAAAGGGAGTTGTGACCAGGGTTTTGCCCTGGGTGTTTCAGCAGTCCTGAAATGGGGGACCCTGTGCTCTTCATTTCAAAGCTATTCTTATCTGCAAGAACTGACAGTGGTATAAGACAGCCCTAAAGCACCCTGAGCCACAGCAGGATCTTCTTGTGGCCTTTCAGGACTTTTCAGCAAAAAGAGGGAGATTTAGACTAGAGAGAAGGAAGAGATTATTGACACTGAGGGTGATGAGCCCCTGTCCCAAGTTGCCTGGAGAGGTGGTGGCTTTCTCATCCCTGGAACCATTGCAGGTGAGGTTGGCCGGGGCTCTGAGCAACCTGCTCTAGCTGCAGATGCCCCTGCTCCCTGCAGGGGGGTTGGAGCAGATGACCTTGAAAGGTCCCTTCCAACCCAAAGCATTCCATGATTGCAGCATGAGGCTGGCTAGATGCTACCACCAAGCTCCTCCCAGCACCTCAGCACCAGCACCTCCTCACCAACAGACCACTTTGATTTAGCCTCTGCCCCAGAGCACCATCAAGGGGATGCTTTATGAAATCAAGAGGAAAAGCCTCTGGAGCTGGTGCTGCCAAGCACAACGCTTAACAACCAAACTCCTGCTTTTCCTTTGGGAAAAGCACTCGGCTGAGTCACTCCTGCTTGTAGGAGAGTAATTGCTTTGAAGCCTTCCCCTCCCATTCAGTTCCACTGGCCAACGAGTGCAGCACAATAGAACTTTAGCTTCCCCAGACAAGCAGAATAGTAATTTCTTTGATTAATGAAATAAACCAATTTTGAAAGGGTGTGAACTCACACGAGACAGTTGATATGATAAAAAACAAACTCTTCCCTGTAACCAGGTTTTAGGCACCTTTCCCAAGGTCTCCTCCAAACCTCTGCCCCATCTTTTAAGGGCCACATGCCCTGGAGCTCAGTCCGTGTGACACCAGGATGGACACAGCCTTACATCCTCCTCAGCTTTTGGTATAACTGGTCACCAGCACAGACCTGGATGCTCCTGGCCATGACCCCTGCTCATGATTGATGCCATGTGTTCTAGGGACAGTTGGAACAATGAATGGCTCCTTTCAGCTCTGACAAGACCAAACTAAGTGGAAATCAGCGAATTGGTACGGCCGTATTAGCAAAACATGGCCTGTAAATCCAAACTAATGGCTTAAGTCTAAAGAATCATTTAGGTTGAAAAAGACCTTTAAGATTATCAAGTCCAGTCATTAACCCAGCACTGCCAGGCCACCACTAACCCATGTCCCTCAGCACCACAGCTCCATGACTTTGAAACCCCTCCAGGGATGGGGACTCCACCATTGCCCTGGGCAGCCTGGCACAGCCCTTCACAGTCCTTGTCATTAAATTTTTCCTCATGTCCAACCTCAACCTCCCCTGGCGCGACTTGAGGCCATTTCCTCTTGGTCCTACCACTTGTTCCTTGGGAGAAGAGCCCAACCCCACCCGGTTCCATCTTCCTGTCAGGGAGTTGTCCAGAGCCAGAAGGTCTCCCCTGAGCCTCCTTTTCTCCAGGCGCAACACCCCCAGCTCCCTCAGCTGTTCCTCCCCACACTTGTGCTCTAGACCCTTCCCTCAGCTTTGTTGCCCTTCTCTGGACATGCTCCAGCCCCTCAATGTCCTTCTTGAAGTGAGGGGCCCAAAACTGACTGCAGGTTTTGAGGTGTGACCTCCCCATTGTCCAGTCCAGGGGGATGATCCCTGCCCTGGTACTGCTGGGCACACTGGTGCTAACACAAGCCAGGATGCTGGTGGCTTCTTGGGCAACAGCTGTCTGAAGATGAGCCAGCATGTGCCCAGGTAGCCAACACCCCCAGCTCCTTTTCCCTTGGACACTTTCCAGCCACTCTTCCCCCAGCCTGGAGCGTTGCAGGGGGTTGTTGTGACCCAAGTACAGGACCCAGCCCTTAGCCTTGTTGAACCTCACCCCACTGATCCAGCCTGTCCAAAGGTGAGCTTTCAGAGCACCATGAAGCTCTGGTGGGCCAGCTCTGCAAAGAGTTAAGACTCTGCATCACATCTTCAGAAGTTCTGCTCACCTTGCAGCACAGCTATTCAGCACCAGTGCTGCCCATACCCTGGAAAGTTAATTTAAGTCTCATTTCCACAGAGCTCTGCAGAAATCATTTGAAGGACACAGCCCCAGCTGCCTGCGTCCTGCTACAAGCAAACAGCGACAGGCTGGCTAATTATTCAGATGCTAGTGGGGGAAAAAAAAAAAAAAAGGTAATTTACATTAGACATAAAACCCACTCTCTTGCCAATTCAAGTCTGCTCCGACTTCAGTGGGGAAGAGCTCTGAACAATTCCGACAGGCTCTTCAAAGCCTTCCCTTCCTGCAGTCTGCACAAAATCATCCTTCAGCCTGAAGAAGGAACCTCTACAGCAGGACCCCTCCACCAGTCCTGGGTTTGGCTTCATCTCCATGTTCTGCTCTATCTCCATATGGTTGTTTTTCTAATAAAGGGAATGTTGTCAAAAGCTTGAGGTAACAAGTGGTGCAATTAGTAAATGAAAGAAATCCTGTGCTAATAGGGAGAGAAGTGAGCATGGGAATGGTGTGTTCTCCCCTTGCTTCCACCACCTTTGACCAAGAACCTTCATACACTGCCTGAAAATCAGTTGACTTTTCTCCACTGAATCCCGGTGAGAAGGTAAAGTGGGTTTTTTAAATAAACAATACTTGGTCTCTTCTGCAACATCAGCTCCAGTTGCATCTGTTGGCAGCTCATCCCTGGGAAGGTGGAAAGGGATCTGCTCACCAGGCAACTCTACAGAAGACAACACATCTGGTTGTACAACCACTGCTGGAAACCAGGTGGTGGCGAGCTCCATCAGGAGCACAGGGCTCTGGATTAGGGAGATCAAGGATCAGCTCTAAGGAGACAAGGCCCTAAATGAGGATTGTCAGGAGAAGAGGAAGTCCCAAGAAAGGTTTTCTCTCTCCTCCCTTATTGGAAGGCACCAAGAAACCACTGTTTGCCTCCCTGGGGTAGCACATAATGTGGTGGTTATGCAGGCAGAAGAAAGCTGACACTAATTAACAAAAATTACACCCTAAGCCTGTCTTTTCTTTCCTGATCACACAGGTGTGATATGCAGCTGCTGTGATGCCAAGAAATGTCATCTCATAGCCAAATGAAAGATCCCTGAGTGACAAAGAACAAGGAGGAAGTGATCAAAGAACTTCTTCCTCTCTGCTTTTCTGCAGGGAGAGCAAATGCTTCCATTAATCAATAACAACTCTTGTGTACTTGTCAATACGGCAATAATCAGATGGTTCAGGAAACAGGAGAAGATGATGACAGCAACAAGGAGAAAGACCCAACTTTTTCAGGAGGTCACCTCAACCCCTAGCTAAGCTGCAACAGCTCCTTCACGTTGAGCTATTCCTCCAGTCTTTTCTAGTCAAGAAAAAGGCAAATCCTCCCCTTGCTGGCTCCAGAGGATGCTCTAATGGGGCTGCCTGGCAGCTGGGAGAGCAACCTGACAAGGAAAAGCACACTGAACACTGGTCCTGCAGAACTCTGGCAAGCAGGGATAAGCCAACAGAGAACTAGGGTACGAAGGGCCTACACAGTGCTCTTCAAACCTCCAAAGCACCATCTTGATGCACAGCTATGGAGGGGTTTTATTTCTGTCTTGCTGGTGGCAGAGATGCTCAGTGCTGCTCCCTGCAACTCAGAATAGACTCAAATCATCCAACGGTGAGAAGAGGGATCCAGGGAATCCTGGGCATGAGGGGTAACCCCTTAAATCACTATCCCAAAGTGGAGTTATCCACAAAAGAGCATCTCTGCTTACTCAGAAAACGCTCTTTTCTTGCATAAAGCAAGAAGAAAGCTTGACTTGACAGGACCAGCAATCTGCAGGTGATGGTGAAGGGTATCACCAAGGCGTAGCCATCAGCATTATAGCATTTTCCTCCTCTGTTTCCAAGAAGACTTTTACTTGCCCTGTTGCTGCCCCTTAATTTAATCTTCTGTTTGTCAAGCTGCCAGTCAGTGTGCTCCAGCAGTGCTGAGCCAACACTGCTGGGAAAATTTCAATCAATAGCTCTTCCTTTCAAGTGGGGACCCTGATCTCCAAGCCTAAACTGCAAACAGCCAGGGTTTTGAGATTAGCCATCAAATGGGAGACGGGTAAATCACAGCTCACCATCCTGCAGCCAGCTCCCAGCAGGACACCAAAGGAGCAGGTCTGGCACCTTGGAGAACACAAGGCTTGGGTTCAGGGGGACAAGTGAATGAAGGATGCCCAAGTCCCAGCTTGGGTTAAGGGACAACTGGAGCTTGTCCCGCTCTCAGACATACACGTGTGTCTCAAATTTGAGTTCCAAAATTATTCAGTTCTCTCCTCTTCCCATTAATAAGCTGCCAGGCAGCCTGAGGCGGCAGCAGCAGCAAAGGGCAAAACTTCAACCAAGGCAGCAAACCAGCACCAAAGTAGGCAGCTGCTGAGGGCAAGGGAGCAGCTTGAGGACATCTCGCCTGCCGCAGTGCTGCTCCATCAGGCAGGCTCAGCATCACACTGCTCCAGGGTCTGAAGAGCCCTTGGTGAAATGGCTGATCGAGCAGGTTCTCAGGACATGCTGTCTCAAGAAGCTGAGATGTTCACCATGGGGTAACTCAACCCTGAGGAGTCAGCATGGGGAACTATGGAGCAGCAGAGCCCATCTTTACTGCAGGGAAAGAAACCATCCCTGAACCATCTCATATTATTGTTCTATTTATTGATCAGCCACAATATTTGCAGAGATTGCAGTGAAGCAGGGTAGGACCTGGGACTTGATGATCTTGGGGAGGTTGGACTAGATGACCTTTGGAGGTCCCTTCCAACCCAAAAGATTCTATGATCTTAGAGGTCTTTTCCAATCTTAATGATTCTGTGATGTAAAAATCAAGTGGCAGGCTGCTACAGACCAGTCATTTTGGTTGGAAAAGAACAGATACTTACCATCTCTGCCCAGAAGGATGCAGGGATGACAGCCTGATTGGAGAGGTGGAGAGTTTGGGAAGCATCTTGTAGAACTTGGATACTGCCAAAATCTATCTTGCTCGGCTGCACGTAGACAACTGGTCCTTCTCCAATGCTCACTAAATGGATTTTCTGCTCCAGGAAGCAGGTAGGAGAGATCAAAAACAAACAACAGGGAAAGTTTAAAGAGATGAGACAGCTCTAAGGCTACTCCTAGACTGGGGGATAACTGGTTGTTGGAAGCTTTCAGCATTGAGGCTGAAATAGAAGTCCTAGAGCACGTGTGGTATCTGGAATGATCCCGTCTGAAAGCCAAAAGTTCCTGCTATTGGGGGATAAAGAAACTCTGATTCCCAGGCTTACTTCTCCACACCTCCTCCACAGTTACCTCTCCTTCCTCTACCCCATACCTGCTCCCACTCCTTTTACTGCTCAGCCTTGCCCCAAACCACCCACCCTGCCTTATCCTGCTGCATGACCACACTGGGACAGCAACTTCTTGAACATTCCTGACACTACACCTGTGAAAACCAGCCCAAACCCACAACAAAGCTGGATCTTCAGAGGAGACATCTCACCCATCAGCTGCCTCTCATTTGTGCTTATGTGTATTCCTGGTGGTGTATTAATAATGTGCATTAACTATTAATTCAAGCACTATTTTTTTCATTTGATAATCTGAGACCCCAGAGTTTTGTTCCTGCAGAGCTGGCACAGGGTACTAGAGGCGGAATTTGGATCCCTTTGCTAAATCACCTTCTCACATCGCTAAAACAAGGAGACTTTATCTAGCCTGGCTGGATTCCACTGGTTCCAAACACCCCAACTCTTCAACAAGATCTGAAGGCACAAACCTTCCAATGCTGACAAGCTCCTCTGTGATTCACTGGAGGGCTCAGAGTATGATTTCCCTGCAAAAGAAACCCGCCTCTATGATGTCAACCCTTTAATGATGTCTGACTCAAGGAAATGGCATTGACAGCTGTCAGAACCACTCGTCCAGCTCAGCTCAAAGGAGCAGCATTCAGAAATGCTCATCCCTTGGCAGGACATCACTGCCTGCAAATAGGAGCCTAAAGTCATGTGCCAAGGCTGGTACCTCAAAAATGAGGAGCTGAAGCCATGCATGATGATAGTCCTGCTGGCCACACCACTGCTGACACAAGCCAGGATGCTGGTGGCTTCTTGGCCACCTGGGCACACACTGGCTCATCTTGAGACAGCTCCCAACCAACACTCCCAGGTCCTTTTCCATTAGGCACTTTCCAGCTGCTCTTCCCCCAGCCTGGAGTGTTGCAGGGGCTTGTTGTGACCCAAGTGCAGGACCCAGCCCTTGGCCTTGTTGAACCTCATCCCACTGGCCTCAGCCCATCAATCCATTCTGGCCAGACTCCTCCATGGAGCCTCCTATCCTCCAGCAGATCAACATATCCATCCAGCTTGGTGTCATCTGCAAACTGACAGCCCCTGATCTCCTCATGCAGGTCACTGGCAAAGACATTAAACAGAACTGGCACCAACACCGAGCCCTGGGGACACCACTTGTGACCAGCCACCAACTGAGTCTAACTCCATTCACCACCACTCTTTGGGCCTGGATGTCCAGCCAGTTTTTTTAACCAGCAAAACATCTGCCCATCCAAGCCACGAGCAGCAAAAGGACATATTCTTAAAAGGGACAAGAAAACCCCCGTTTGGCAGCATTACAGACAACATGACACAGAGAGAAAGGCAGTAAAAGGAGATGGCAACTTTACCATTGGAAATATTCCCACTTGGACACATCCAGCCCCAGCAGTGCTGCTGGCCTTGTCCCTGGGCATGTAATGTCACATTGGATCACTCAGCAATGAAGAGCATCTGTCCCTGGCATCCGGCCGTGGTTTGAGTGACCACTTACTGTGATACCAGCCAGCTGCCAAATTTCTGTCCATGGCACACGAGCCTGCCCTGCACCTGTAACCCCAAGGAGGGGTTCCACTAGTTCCTTCATGTAGAAGACAATTCGGGGCAATCCCAAGCACAATGACAGGCTCAGCAGAGTATGGATTGAGAACAGTCTTGAGGAGAAGGACTTGGGAGTACTGGTTTATGAAAAGCTCAACATGAACCAACAACGTGCACTTGCAGCCCAGCAGCCAATGTCCTCCTGGGCTGATCCCCAGGGAGGGGATCCTGCCCCTCTGCTCCACTCTGGGGAGAGCCTCCTGCAGTGCTGGGGCCAGCTCTGGAGTCCTCAGCACAGCAGAGACATGGACCTGGTGGAGCAGGGCCAGAGGAGGTCCCAGCAATGCTGGGAGGGCTGGAACCCTCTGCTGGGAGGCCAGGCTGGGAGAGTTGGGCTTGTGCAGCCTGGAGAAGAGAAGGCTCCAGGGAGACCCCTTCCTGTGGTCTTCCAGTATTTGAAGGTGGCCTTCAAGAAAGCTGGGGAGGGGCTTTTTACAAAGGCTTGCAGTGATAGGACATGGTGTAATGGCTTCAAACTGGAAAAGGGGAGATTTAGATGAGAAATTAGGAAGAAGTTCTTCACTCTAAGGGTGGTAAGACACTGGCACAGGTTGCCCAGGATGCTCCATCACTGGATGTGCTCAAGATCAGGTTGGATGGGACTCTGAGCAACCTGGTCTAGTAGGTCTCCCTGCCCATGGCTGCGGAGTCAGAATTGGATGATCTTTAAGGTTCCTTCCAACTCAAACCATTCCATGATTCTAGGCCTACACACACCAAACTGAAGCTGGCAAGCAGTCACCTGAAAATAAAATACCAGGCAACTGACCCATGGAGGGCCCCTACACAACCTGGATGAAAGATCTGTACCACATTCCACCTAAAACAGCCTAAAGACTTGGTATCAATACCAGATGGCATAACCTGAGACAACAAGAGCAAGCTTGAATTTTGCTATATTAGAACATGCTGCAGCAATTCCTGAGGTCAGATCTGCAGAAGACTCAGGTCTGTGCTGTTGATGTGTTCAGCCAGGTTTCCACCAACATTTGTTGGTTGCTGGAAGCAACTGAGGGTAAACACTGCACATCAAAGACCAACTTTATGGGTGCACACTCTTGGCTCTATTTCAGCCTACTCATTTCTTCAAGAACAGTGAGGATTCTCCAAATAAAAAAAAGATTTAAGTAAGGTAAACTTTGAAGCTAAGTTGTTAACCCAAGGGTAAAAGCTTTGCAAGAAATCCATAGTGAAAAACCAGGCAGGTAGTTGAACAACTGGTTATTCTAGTGGGAAGAAACCATCCTTGTAGATGGTTTTAACCCTCATGCTGTACATTTTTGAGGAACTATTTTGTCCCACTTCAGGCCACCGACCTTCCCATGGACTGGTTTATACACACATCCACACAGCCTGGGTTGGGACGTTCAGCAGCTTCCAGGGGATTTAGCAGCATCGTTTCCATTCATTTTAATGAAAATTTAAAATCCCTGCGACTACTTTCAAAATGTCAGCCCCCCTTTTTGCTACAAAAAGCATCCCAGGAATCCTCTGACATCCTCTTCCCTGCTCAGAGAGACGAGGGGATATTTTAAAACAGCTGCTTCAAAAGTTAATATCATTTTTAATTAAAGTTTAATTCCCTAAATTTGTTCTTGTTTTCAGCTAGATGAAGCCAGGACACTACACAGAACACGCTCTTCCCTATATTTTGTTGTCATTGCTGCTGTTGCACATGCCTGAAGGTGAACATCATCCTCCAGGAGGGTTTAGCCCAGAAACGCTTTGCCTCAAACATTTCCAAGCTTGGTAGGAAAAAAAAACACCTCTCTGTGTCCAGATATCAGAGGTGTGGAGACTCATGTGTCTTAGGCTGGGGCTTATGGCCAGGAGATTTGGTGGCTATTTCTCAGATAGAATCATAGAATGGTTTGGGATGAAAGGACCTTAAAGATCATCTAGTTCCAACCCCCCTCCCAAGGGCAGAGACATCTCCCACTTAGATGCATTGTACAAGGGCAGACATCTCCCCTAGCACTCACCAGAGGGGATCCTTTGCTCCCAAACACTGCAACATGAGCAACAGTGTCCTGCTCTCCTGTCACCTGGGCTTCCAGTGTAAATGGGACCTCCACTGAGCTGTGAGGCTGGATAATCCCACACGGCACTGGGCTGGAGTACCTCACAGCAGCATCCTCCTTGTGCTCCTGGAAGGGACAGAATCAGAGAGTGATTTGAGAGGGAAGGAACATTTGAAGCTCATCTCATCCAACTCCCCCTGCAGGGAGCAGGGACATCTGCAACCAGAGCAGGCTGCTCAGAGCCCCGGCCAACCTCCCCTGCAATGGTGCCAGGGATGGGGCAGCCACCACCTCTCTGGGCAACCTGGGACAGGCTTTCACCACCCTCAGTGCCAGCAATTTCTTCCTTCTCTCTAGTCTAAATCTCTAAATCTCTTAAAACTATCACCCACTGGCCTGTCACAACAGGCCCTGCTCAAATGTCTGTCCCCATCTTCTGACAGGCTACTCAAAGTCCTGAAATGCCCCAAGAAGGTCTCTCTGTCCAAGGTTCCTATTTAAGTGCTTCCTAAGGTCCTGTCCTCAGCAAACCTTTATGTTTGAGCAAGGTCTTATTCAAACCTCTTTTTTCCTACTAAGCCCCTTGATACCACTCGAGGGCAGGAGGTGGAGGTGACACCAAACCTGAGGCAGAAGCCTGTAGCAGCCTGGAAGGTCACTGTCATTCACAAGGGTCAGTATCTGCTGGTAAGGGAGTTTCAGAAAGCACCGTCCAAACGTCACGATGGGGTTGAGCACTCGCAGTGAAGGAACTACACACCTGGGCAAAGAGATGACCAAAATCGAATCAGAGATACTGAGAGAGCAGAGAATTCATTTACTCCCTGAAGAGCATGAAATGGAGCATAACACACTTGTCACTGGCAAATAGATGTTTAATAAATCATCTTTAACTACTTTTTACTCAACAACCTCTTGTAAAGAAGGGGTAAACCCTGAGACTTGGCGTCATAGAGGCTGCCAAGTGTCCAGGTAGAGCTCAGTGCCCTGTCCCAGAATTTCTGATGGGCACCTTTGCCCCAGGAGGCTTGTAAGGATCTTGCCAACGGTCCCAGCAAGGCATGAGCTCTGGGGGAGCCTTCCCACCAGTCTTAAGTCTGAGAACTTTAATGCTCAAAAGAACTAAAGGGATGCAGAGAAACCTGAGTTCACCTTCCTCATCAAGGACTACTTTCCTCTTCATAAAAACTTGCCTTTATTTTCCCCTCACCAGTCCTGCCCCTTTCCCATTTGGAGCATCTCTCCTAAGAGGCCAGGCTGAGAGAGTTGGGCTTGTTCAGCCTGGAGAAGAGAAGGCTCCAGGGAGACCTTTTCAGCCTTACTGGGACAGGACAAGGGGTGATGGTTTTAAATAAAAAACCGGAGATTTAGACTAGAGAGAAGGAAGAAATATTTGGTGCTGAGGGTGGTGAGCCCCTGTCCCAGGTTGCCCAGAGAGGTGGTGGCTGCCCCATCCCTGGCACCATTGCAGGTGAGGTTGGCCGGGGCTCTGAGCAACCTGCTCTAGTTGCAGATGTCCCTGCAGGGGGGTTGGACTGGATGAGCTTTAAAGGTCCCTTCCCACCTAAATCATTCTGTGAGTCTATGATTTGCACGTGCCTTTGTTAGCTGAACCAGACACCACTTTCAGCAGGTTGCTCACTGCATCCCAATGAATGTTGCATTTTGGTCACAACCCAGCACAAGTCCACCACACACAGGAAGAAGGAGAGGTGACCCTCTGGAAATCTGTTACACCTCAAGCATTAAAAACCAGGCCTAAAATGCCTATAATTATTGTCCCCTTCAGAAGAAGGCTCAGGGCCATGTTTGTCTGTTGAGGACAAGTGCTTCTCACTATGGGCTGCTTTCACAGCACTGCTGTTCTCACATCTAGCTGGGCAGAACTAGCTCATCAAGCAACACTTCTCATTTGGAGCTGGAGCCAACAAACCATGTGCAAGGTGATGGACACACGAGGAGAGATGATGAGCTGCAAGGAAAGCTGGTACCTGGCTGTGAGGAGCAGCGCCAACACCTCCTTGCCAACACCATCCACATCCACCACCAGTGCCAGCTCGTATCTCCTCACTGTGTTGGAACAGAGGGTGACCTGTAGAAGAAAAGAGTATCAAGTTCTTCATCACTCTCCAAAGCCACTGCACACGTCTGGTGTCCTCCAGTTCTTGTTCCATGGAAAGAAAAAGGAAGATTTCCACATTTTGCCTTAATTCTTCTGCTGGTCCATGTGCAGAGCACAGTCTCTGGGAGTAACAAAAGTCTTCTGACAACATCTGCTTTGATAAATACCCCAGCAGTTATCAGAACAGATAGAAGCTAAATTAAAGTATACTTAGACTAATGCCCTGCTCACCACTGTATTAAAACGAAGGGTTTAATTTTTAATCTTGACAACAAAAATCCAGAGGAAATCTGTCGACTACAACAGAATGAGTTCAGCTTTACAGCGAATGGGAAGCTGAAGGCAAAGGGTGGCCCGGCAAATATTGTGTAGTTTGTGGTTGCCAGAGCTTTCTCCATCCCCACTGCAGATGCCCACGGTGAACACAGCTCCTTCTGCTCAACAGGAGAGGAGAAGGAACAGCAGGAACAAAAGCAACAATAGTATCTCCCTCTTTAACAGCCACCTTCCATCCTCATTCTTCCTTTACCCACTTTAAATCAAAGAAATGGCTCTAAGCAGCTCTCACAAACACATGAATGGCTTCTCCACTTGACCCTACAACACATGACCTTCAGCTTATGATCTTCTGGTGCTCCTTCAGAAGAGGCCCAGAGGAACCCAGCTAACAAAGGCCTAACACTGGTGCAGGTATCTCATATTCCGGTCCAAGTGAGCAGTGCTAAGCCTTCTCATACACCAGTGAAGCTTCAGCTCCACCTGGAAGCACATCTTGGACAGACTCTTCCACTACCTGGATATCCAGGAGTCCCTGTGGGCGGATGGTCCCTCTGCAGGGCCTTATAGTAAATTCAGTTGGCTTGATGTGACCTTGGGCGAGGCCTTTTCTACAGGATGAGCAATTGTTCTCTGACATCTGGACAAAACTGGTAACACTGGGCTCTCCTGAGCCATCTCCAGGGATGCGGAGGTTGAAGGTCATGGGCACCAAGGAGGTGTTAGTGAGGCAACATGACAATGAGTGAGGAAAACCTAAAAAAAAAGGACACAAATATGAATTTATGCACCAATATCCTATGATTCCTGGTGTGAATAACCTGTTATATTAAAACTGTGCTTGAAGTTTAGCTCTTAAGTCTGAATTACAGCTAATTCAGAAGTTAAGTGAGGACTTAATTGTCCATTTTATGCTGATCACAAAGATCGCTTCCTTGGTAATGCCCTGACCCTTCCCTTGGGTAACTTCGAGGGATAAGCTGTGGTGGAAACGTGCTGCTGAACTTGTCCTTCAGCTGCATGTATTTTTGGCAGCAGCAGAGAAGCTGTTTGCTTGGTGTAGGCCCCTCAGAGAGGATCTGATCAATGCTGACCAATAGCTACAAGGTGGGGGGCAAGAGAAGATGGGGCCAGACTCTTGTCAGTGGTGCCCAGTGACAGGACAAGGGGCAACGGGCACCAACTGGAACCCAGGAGGTTCCACCTGAGCAGGAGGAGAAAGTTGTTTGGTGTGAGGGTGTTGGAGCCTGGCTCAGGCTGCCCAGAGAGGTTGTGGAGTCTCCTTCTCTGGAGAGATTCCAAAGGTGCCTGGACGTGATCCTGGGCACCCTGCTCTGAGTGAGCTGCTGGAGCAGGGGGGTTGGATGAGGTCCCTTCCAACCCCTGCCATGCTGGGATTCTGTGAGAAGCCAAATGCAGACACAGCAGGTAGTTTTTCCATGCCCACCAATGGTGAACATGTCCCACCTCCAGCAGTTAGTCCAAGCAGGGAGGCAGGAGGTGCACAAAAAGGACAAGCAGAGCCTTCACAATCCCAAATGAGACTGAAGTTGCCAGATGCAGACACCAGTCAGAAGCAAAAACACAATGGGTGCCTCCAGCTGAAAAGGCCTTATTATTGAAATCAGATTAAGGAGGATGAATCTCCTGTTACGCAACCACACTTCTGCCTGGTGCGTTCCTTGTTGTTTTATTTATTCAAAAGGAAACAAAGAAGTGTCAGAGGGGGAATGTAGGGAGGGGAGGAAGCAGCTCAGGAAAGGTAATGAGTTTTCTGAAGAAGTCCATGAACAGCACGAAAACACAGAGGCATCCTGGGCACAGAGTGATAATGGCCCTTCAATCAATCCACAATTGATTTCACATTGAAACTTTAGATCATCTCAGTCAAAAGCCTTTTGTGAGGCTGAGATGGAGAACTAGAATCTGCATTTCAATGGAAATGCTCTTGGATGCTCAGCTGTCAGCAGAGCTGGGTTTTTGGCAGGGAAGGAGGAGCCTACATCTCTGAGGACATCAGCACCTGATGGAGAGCTACCACCTGGTAGGGGATGATAATGAGATGCCCTCATGGCACTAACACCTCACACTAAACGTCAGGTGGGTAAACGGTGTCCTTGCCTTGCACCAGAAACAGCTACAGGCTAAACTCCCTTCTCCTGCAGTCCCACCCCTTGGGCCCTTCTGGGACAAGGAGTTTCCGCTGCCAAGGATTAGGAGGTTGGGGCTGAACAGACTACAAAGGACACCACAAAATACTGACTTTCTGAGCAATCTGGTCCCATGGCAGGGGGGTTGGAACTAGATGATCTTTAAGGTCCCTTCCAACCCAAACCATTCCATGATTGTATGATTCTATTCCTTTGGTCCTGTTTGATCTCTTGATGGCACAATTCCACCTAAGCAACCAGCAGCCCTGGTGTTAACACCCCGGAGGCTGCTATAGAGGAACACAAGTGATAGACACTCTCATGTTGAAGGGCTCCATTCTGGTTACACAAAGAGCTCTCAACCTGTGGTCCAAAGCAGGGCACACTCACCAAAGGAGACGTCACCGAAGTGGAGGGAAGGTACGTTGAAATGGAAAGTTGGTCCAATGACACAGCCCCTGTGAGAACAAAGAGAGGCAGAGGAGGTGTCGGTTCGGTCAAAGAGAACTGCAAAGCGTTCAGCTCTAAAGCTGGTCTCAACCACAGTGAGCTTCGAATCAACGCATCACCCTCATGCTCAGCACAGCATCCACATGGCCAGGAGGCAGCTCAAACAGCCTGGTCAGCAGCTGATAGCTGAGGTAACTCAGGGACACCGTGTCAAGGAAGGGATGCCCTCTAGTTGCTGCTGGCCTGATGAAGGACCCTGCACAAGTGATAGCTCTGTGCCTCAGTTTCCCCATCTGTAATATGATGGACACAGGTGTCCACACAAAAGCGGACTCATTGTAACCAGCCTTCCCAGTCACAGGTTCCCTGCTTTGGTATTTCCTAGCTGGAAGTGGTGTTTCCATGGAGTATATGAACATCTTTCTCAGAAGATCTTGATCCACATAGTCATGGTGAATGAGGATTTTGAGGCATGAATCCAAGCAAGCCCCAAACATTCACTGAGAAGAGCAGCAACAATTCTACACAGTGGAGAGTTGAATCTTGGAGGAAAGTATCAGCTTCTCACCAGTGCACTAGCTGACATATCCAGGAGTAACATGTCTTAAACCACTGGAGATGGAAGTCCTGAACCCACCACACCACCTCACCCATCCTTAAATTCAGAAGGCAGACTCCAAACTCCAAAACTCACCAACATTTGCCAAAATCAGCACAACATTAACTGATTTATTTCACGGTTGATGCCAATCAGCACCAGCTCTGCCTCTTAGTTAAAAACCAAGGACCACAGTGAACAGTGCTATCTAGTTTTACTCACAGGAGTTCCACTGGGTCTGTTCTGCAGATGAACAGACACCAGCACCTTGCAGAAAGGCCCTGAGTTCACCCATGGTGTCCTGTTTCCAGCATTCCACCAAAGAAACAAGCACTCAGGACCTTGTAAGGTTGGTTTTCATGTGAATGATCATCTATGGTTTGGGCATCTTCTGATTGCATAATCAACAAGCACTCAAAACCCAACTTTCAGTAGTTTCAACCCAATGTTAATTCTCAATTCTTGGAGCTGAATCAGTTCCTGAGTGTGTCAGGTAGCAAATCTCTGCCACGGATGAAGTTCCCTCTCGAAGGACCTCCCATAATCAGCCTTAACCTCCCAAGCCCTAACAGCTTCCTTTGGATGGAGCAAAGGGAGCAGTTGTGCTTTCCACCACAGTGCTTGCCAGAAGAGGATGGAAAACTACCTCCAGCCCAACCATGGCCGGGGATCACGCTGGGAAAGGGCCAAGGCTGAGTCTTGCCAGGCAAGCAGGGAAGCGACTCCTGTTTCTGCTGAGAACATCAAATCTGGGCTCAAGGAAGTTAAACCTGAAAGCCTGCCCAGAAGGCTCAGGCAAGGAGCCAACCCACAGCTCTGGGCAGCACTGCTGAGGACAGTGCAGCTTGCAAGAAAATGGGGGAAAAGTGATGGTTTTGGCAACAACAGTGTTTTATGGTAGCGTTAAATAATGTGCTTGTGAAGAGAGATCAAGACCCTTGCGGAGCAGGAAGGATAATACAAGTTGGGACAGGAACAACCCGAAAACTCATTCCTGTTCCTCCCTTTGCAGCCCAGTGTCCCACTAGCAAGCCCACCTCTATTCCAAAAACTCAGAGATTTTCTCCATGAAGGACTAAATCTAGTTCTCAGAACCTCCCAAAGATGGAGGCTCAGCTTGGCCTCATGGGTGGATATCTCAAAGGGATTTGAAAACAAACAGGTTGAGTTGTGGGGCTGGAGTATGGGAGATAAGGCTTGGAGAGGGATCCTTAAAGGCAAGAAAGAAATCACAGAATCCCAGCATGGTGGGAGTTGGAAGGGACCTTTGGAGATCATCTGGTCCAGCCCCCCCTGCTCCAGCAGCTCACCTAGAGCAGGGGGCCCAGCATTGTGTCCAGGTACCTTTGAAATCTTTCCAGAGAAGGAGAGATTTCTCCTCCTGCTCAGATGGAACCTCCTGGGTTCCAGTTGGTGCCCATTGCCCCTTGTCCTGTCACTGGGCACCACTGACAAGAGTCTGGCCTCATCCTCTTGAATCTGCCCTTTAGCTCTTGATCGACATTGATCAGATCCCCTCTGAGTCTTCTCTTCTGCAGCTCAACAGCCCCAGGGCTCTCAGCCTTTCCTGGGCACAGAGATGCTCCAGGCCCCTCAGCATCTTCATAACCTCCACTGGCCTCTCTCCAGTTCAAAGAGGCAGGTGCCATCTCAGGGAGAGGCTGACTACAAAGAGAATTACTGTTGAAGAACAGCTGTATAGGAGCACATGGGGATGCTAAGGTCCCATGAGATGGGCTGCTCAGGAGTCACCATCCAAGAAGGAAGAGTACAGGCATGAGGGAGAAATAAAGAAGGACCAGCAATTGTCCTTCACTGGGATCTCAGGTCTGTGCTGAGCCTATGGTGGTGCTGGCAGAGAAGGGGAGGATGTGCTGGACTCTGGGAGCCAAGACATCAGTGGAAGGGGGAAAGGACCACTTCATTTGGTTGCAGGGCAGCCAACAGACACCCATCCTGCTGGGAGCTCCTTCCTTCCGCAGGAGCAAGTCCAAAGCCCCTGTCCAAGCAATGCTGTATTCCACCTATGATACGTGCATCTCTACAAGCAAAACCTGTCCTTGCTCAAGGAGAAAGCTGCTTATGCAAGAACATCCCATGACCAGTCTGGGGGAGGGACAGAGAAGAAGAAATTATTTGATTGTTAAATGTTCCCTCTTGATTTCCAAAAAAAGCAGCACTTTTCCTCCAAACACAAAGTCAACAGAATTGTTTGGCTACCGAGGTCAACAGACCTACCCACCACTCTTCTCCTGCAAAGTAATCACCTTCTTGGTCTTTTTTTATCCACTTCCCTTATCTCATTGGTACAATCAGTTGCAGATTCCTTTAATTTCATTACTACTTTGGCCTACTGCCTCCCCACCAGCAGCAGCCCAGGAGGCTGGCTTGCTGCCGAGGTGGCACAGCCAGCACCAAAGCTCCAGAGCACCCAACTTTCCTGCCTGCACCACAATATCAAACCAGCCCATGGGAAAAACCATCTGGGACAAGTCCTGAGAAGGGACCTTTGCCTGTCCTACCACCAGTCTTTCTTTTTTCTTCCCCCCTTTGCTCAGTGAGAATTATCTTTTGCATGGCACCAGCTCATGGGATGATGTCCAAGTCCTTGTGACAATACTCACTGAAGGGCTTCCCATCTCCCATGTCAGCACTTCTCTGGCTGCAGGAAGGAGGTACCATGGCACTCACTGCACAAGAGCCAGGAGGACAGCTAGTTCCAACACATCAGCATGAGAAATGATGCTGAGGCTGCTGCTCCCCATTTTGTGTGGATTATTAACAGAAGATTAAAAAAACCCCTACTCCTGGCTGCAGGATCACCCAGGACTGGCCCATCCCTCAACTATCTCCAACCATCTCTGTGGGTTTTGCTGTGTATTCAGGTGGGATATTCCAGACCACCTACTGCCCAAAGCTGATACTTTGGTATCAGCTGGTCACAGGTGGGCAGCAGGGCAGGGAGGGGATCCTGCTCCTCTGCCTCGCTCTGGGGAGACCCCCCTGCAGTGCTGGGGCCAGCTCTGGAGTCCTCAGCACAGCAGAGACATGGACCTGGTGGAGCGGGGCCAGAGGAGGCCCCAGCAATGCTGGGAGGGCTGGAACCCCTCTGCTGGGAGGCCAGGCTGGGAGAGTTGGGCTTGTGCAGCCTGGAGAAGAGAAGGCTCCAGGGAGACCTTCCTGGGCCTTTCAGGGACCTCAAGGTGCCTGTCAAAAAGATGGAGACAGACTTTAGAGCAGGGTCTGTTGGGACAGGACAAGGGTGATGGTTTAAAACTAAAAGAGGGAGATTTAGATTAGAGAGAAGGAAGGAATTCTTCATTGTGAAGGTGGTGAGCCCCTGTCCCAGGTTGCCCAGAGAGGTGGTGGCTGCCCCATCCCTGGCACCATTGCAGGTGAGGTTGGCTGGGGCTCTGAGCAACCTGCTCTGGTTGCAGATGTCCCTGCTCCCTGCAGGGGGGTTGGACTGGATGAGCTTTAAAGGTCCTTTACAACCCAAACCGTTCCATGATTCTATGATTTCTTTTCATAGACACTTCATTTGCTGCAGCAATTGCAAGGCTCAAACTGGAATCAAGGCTAAAAAGCCCTGGCTCTTAGCGCAGGGGTGTCAGGATCAGAGCCAAGACTGAGACCTTTGACAACACCTTTTTTCTCTGCTCCATCATAAAATGAGGTAAGTGGGACGTGATTACCCAGAAATAGCTCCTATAACCCACTCACCTGATAGTCAGGGTCATGGGCTCAGGGCATCCTTTCACACTGAACCTGAATTCTTCCATGAACTGCCCCAGGATGTTGGAACTGAAGGAGATCTGGATGACTTGGAGCCCATCTGGCAAAATGATGCCCTCTCGGGGGAGAAAAGTGAAACAGGAGCCCAGAGCTGTAACTGGAGGGACCAAGTTGAAGAGACCATCGATGGCTCCTCTGTTAAACAGGATCACCTGCAGCAGCAAGAAAGCAAGATGGAAATACACGAGGAATCTTCCTTCCAAAAGGCTGATTTATTTTCTAATTAAACAGATTTTACTGTTATTAAAATAAACTGTGAATTTAGAACCAAGCTGTACTTTGGTGAACATCTACAGCCTGTTGAGATTCAACTCTTTTCATGCCCACCCCTGCCTATGAGGACCACCACGCTGTCAGTCTCTCCCAGACTGAAGCAGAGTGATGTCCCTTCTTTTTTTATATATTGCAGCTGCTGTTGGAAATATTCACGTGTTCAAATTCCACGATGGTAACTTGAAAACTACTCTCTCCCCTCGTGTTTTACACCTTAGTTATAAATTTAACTTAAGGATCCTATGCTGAGTGAGCTTTGCCTTCAGCCTACCTGCTTAGGCCAGCACTAACAGCATCACCTACTTATTCACATTTTCGCAAGTAAAGAAAATAATAAATGGATAGAGAGAGAATAAATAAAGTATCAGCATTAAAAATGCATAGAGAGCATTACAATGTTTTGGTAAGAAAACACCTTAATGTGTCCTTCCTTGCCACGGTCAAGCTTTTAGAAGTGTCTGGCATGATGTATTGCCTCATTTTCTACCTCTTTCGGTTGCTCGAGCTTATATTTTTTTTGTGAAAGGCTTGACATCAGTGGGGGAGGCAAATATATAAAAAGTTCCTTTGCTGTATTTCCAGAAATGTCTGCTCTCCAGGGAGCCAGAGATGCACCAAGGCTGAAATGTAGGGAAATGCTGGTGGGCAAGGGTAAGAACTCCCAATTTCTCTGCAAGGGTCAACTCAGAGCCAGGAGGCTCGATGGTTTTCCTGACTCCCAGGAATCAGCAAGAAGCACTTAACTGAAAACTGTTTGCAATGGACTTGAGTTCAAACACAGTAAATTTATTCCAGCTGCTTTTTAACAGCCAGAGTCCAAAGGTGCTTTGCATCAAGAGCTGCAACAAAAACCTCTGAACACTTTTCCTTTGGACCCAGTGTTGCTTTCACGAGACAAGGAGCTTTTTTTCTGCGTGAAGCCTCCCAGCTGATCTCAAAAGGGGGGTTCCTAAAGTCACAGCCTAGTTTGGGTGGGAAGGGACCTTTCAAGATCATCTAGTCCAACCCCCCTGCAGGGAGCAGGGACATCTGCAACTAGAGCAGGTTGCTCAGAGCCCCAGCCAACCTCTCCTGCAATGGTGCCAGGGATGGGGCAGCCACCACCTCTCTGGGCAACCTGGGACAGGGGCTCACCACCTTCACAATGAAGAATTCCTTCCTTCTCTCTAGTCTAAATCTCCCTCTTTTAGTTTAAAACCATCACCCCTTATCCTGTCGCAACAGGCTCTGCTAAAATAACTGTCCTCAGCTTTCTGATGATCCTCCTTGAAGTCCTGAAAGACCACAAGAAGGTCTCCCTAGAGCCTTCTCTTCTCCAGGCTGAACAACCCCAGAAAACAGGGATTAGAGCTTCACAAACAACATAGAAACTTTACAGACCTCATCAAAATTCCCCAGATTCTGTAAACCCCAAACATTCCTTGATCACAACTGTCTGAATTGCCAGAAATCCCACAGGTCCCTGAGGCTCACTGCTGCCCTGGGAGACCACAGGACCCCTCCCAGCCCTGGAGAGCCCCCAGTGCTCACCTCATAGCTGTGGGCTGAGCCAACAAAGACCTTCCCAATGTCCAGCTGGTCAAAGCTGAAGCGAAGCCAGGGCCCTGTGCCTTCCCCTTTCACACGCAGGGGCAGCCTGGTCTCACGGCCTGGGGAGAGATTTCCATTTCAATACAGTAATTCCCCATTTCCCTGGATTTTCCAGGTTGTCTCAATGCTAGCCTCTAACTCTGGGCTGGATGGGACCAGCCCTAGATGCTCCAGGAGACGATAAGAGATCCCTCTCTTCCCTCAGGAGAGATCTTGGGGTTGGTTTCTAATTTCTAACCAACTCCTTGGGCTGGTTTCTAATTTGGCAATCAGTTTGCAACCTTACTTAGAGAATCCCAGCATGGTGGGGGTTAGAAGGGACCTTCTATGGATCATCTCATCCAACCCCCCTGCTCCAGCAAAGCAGTTGCCCAGGATCACATCCACATGGGTTTGAAATCTCTCCAGAGAAGAAGACTCCTGCTAGCAGTAGGACAATCACCCAAGTGCTACCTGGAGTAGGCCCATCATCTGAGCCACCACCTCTGCCCAACTCATTTATTTCTACCACGATGCCAAGAACTCAGCTTGGTGAAGACACCTTACCTGAAGCACGCTGAGCAGCTATGGAAAACCAGCCTAACTAGGAGATCAGATAAGATGTAAATGGTCTGCTAAAACTT
The DNA here is from genome assembly GCA_013401335.1 of Brachypteracias leptosomus. Taxonomy (NCBI): domain Eukaryota; kingdom Metazoa; phylum Chordata; class Aves; order Coraciiformes; family Brachypteraciidae; genus Brachypteracias; species Brachypteracias leptosomus. The sequence goes on from VYZX01024617.1 coordinate 161,291, forward strand.
GCTTCAAAGACCACCAAAAGTGTGAGGCTTCCAGCTAAACTCTAAGATGCTGATTTTCATTCATAAGTCTGTTAAGATGACATAGTGTTGGGTTGCCCAAAATCACAGAACGGTTTTGGGTGGGAAGGGACCTTTCAAGGTCATCTAGTCCAATCCCCCTACAGGGAGCAGGGACATCTGCAGCTAGAGCAGGTTGCTCAGAGCCCCGGCCAACCTCCCCTGCAATGGTGCCAGGGATGGGGCAGTGACCACCTCTCTGGGCAGCCTGGGACAGGGGCTCACCACTCTCATGCACCCACCTAAGATGCACATCAGGAGTATCCAGCCTTTGCCCAAGACCTGGGTACAGCTGGGCTGTGGCCCTGTAATGCTCCCACCATAACCTGTCCCAGAGCACACAGACCAAGGGCATGGAGGAGCTACAGCCTCCTTGACCCCAATCTCAAATCCGCATGTGGTGGAGCAGGAATTTGGATCTCAGTCAGAATAATACTTTGGCACATCAGTCAAACAGAGGGGTAGGTGGCCCAACAGCACAGGACTTTATTGCCAAAGTCTTTAACTTTTGTTGCTTTCTGACATGCAGTTTCTTGTTCACAGAACATCCCTGCATTTAGTGACTGGTTTTGAATGTGATTCTCATCTGATCACATCAATAAAATAAATAAATAAAATAAATATCCACAGTTTCATACAATGCAGGACACAGGGAAAGGAGTGATCATCTGGGATTTTGCTCCTTCTTGCAAAAGTGACTTAGGAATGGGGTTTGGAAGAAATCAGATATAACCCAACACATCTCCATGTGCAGAAAAACCTACAACATCCCAAGAATTTTAGGGGCGTCCCCCCCCGTGCTTCCTTCCAGCACTCCAGAGCCACTGCTTTATTTGCATGAATAATGAAGAAAGTTCATTTTGAGCTTAAATATTTGCCAAGAGCAAATTTCAAAGCTCTTCTCCACTGCCAGCTTTGCAAGTTGGACAGTGCTGCTGGGTTCTGTAAATCACATGATCTAGAAGCATCTGCTAAGCAATTTATGGAGGCATCTGCAAAAAAAAGAAGAGGCCAGCAAAGCTGGGGTGTGAGCTCCAGCTGCATGGGGGCAAAGCTTCCAAATACTCCCAGCAAGGGGCAAACATCCACAATCTCCCTCCAAAGGGATTTGTGACAGGCATGCAAAAGCATGAGGAACTCAGTCATGTTTCTTAGAGGAATCAAGAAGCAAAATTCATCAACTCCCTACTTGAAGATCGTTGTTTTCTTCTTTAAACCCAGAGACCTCGACTCTGGGACAGTTTCCACCCCAACAACACAGAGGATCAGCTCTGTTTTGAAAGGGATTGAAAGTAGGTGCATCATTGCACCTCGAGGTCCTCTTCCAAGGAGCTGGTGGACTAAAGCTCTCCTGAGGGTCCAGCAAGGTCTTTAAAGAGCAGGCTCCTCTTTCTAAACACAGATCATTTGTCTAGCTCCATTTCCTAGAACTCCCAGACCAGCTCGAGGGTTGCATGCAGGTAGTTTTCTCCTTTCTCTGCAATGAAACCCCTCTTTTTTGACTTGTCAGTGTTAGGTTAATGATTGGACTTGATGATCTTAAAGGTCTTCTCCAATCTAGAAAATTCTGTGTATGATCTCCTAGCACAAGCCCTGGAGATTCCCACAAAGTGATGGGCACCCCTGTCACCAGACCAAGAAATCCCAGAGCCAGGAGCACAGCACTGAGCAAGAAATCCCTCGGGAGCAACTTTGGAAATCAATCCTTCCCTTCCACAGCTCCAACAACTACAGCTGCTGGGCAGGAAGACAGTTTGTTAACACAAGGTAATTACTGTAGATGGCATTTGTCAAGTAAACCCTGTGCAATTACTGTAGAAATAAAAAGCTGTTTCATGACATTTGTATCTGTCAGCATGGAGCAGTAAAGCAACAAAGCAGCTGGGGTGGCGATTTCAGCACCCTCCAGAACCAGAGCCTGGCTGCTGGAGGACCTTAGATGGTTAAAACCATAACATTCCCTGACTGGAAATCTGACAGTGATCTCCCACTCTTGAAAAACACCTTAAGCAGCATCGTGCAGAGAGGCAGAGGAAGGACAAGGTAACCTGAACCTTGCTGCAAGCGTTCCCTGCCTCGTGCCAGCACAGCAAAGCCATCACCTCTGTAAGGGCAAAGATGGTGTGACTCGGGTGAGTCAATGAGAACTGCTCCCAGAACAAGACTTGAGAGCACTTTGCTAAGACAGGATGAGCATAAAGCTTGTCTAGCAGACTGCTCTGACTCTGGTTTCCAGGGAGGGTGGTCACCCTGCTGAGTACAGCAAGCCCTGAGCAGCCTGGATGCACTTGGAGCCCCAAGGTGACAATTCCCATGCAGGGTGAGAACCACATGCTGGCCAGAGATGGTTCTTTCACAGGCACCTCGTGTTCTGCAGGGCTCAGCCACCCAAGATCCGGCAGCATCCGGGCAGTGGGAGGTGACCCAGAGTCTGGGAGCACCTTTGTAACTCAGCTCCTACCACCTCAGGAGTCTGATGATGCCTCCATGTAACAAAGGCTCATCTTGGAGATAAATAATGTATAGGGGCTTAGTGCTTGCCCTCTAAAGCTGTTCTGCTCTGTAGCTCTTTGGCCTTGGCAGGCATGTCACAGCAGAGCTAATGCTGGCAGGAAAACTTATCCCATCACTGCCTTGGGTGTTCTGGGATCAGTGACCCAGAGCCAGATGTTCTGAGCCCTGGCCTTGCATAGGAGACCAACTGGAAACCACAGGGACAGTGGGCATGTGCCAGCACTGCCCTGCTGACCACTGACCCTTCCTACCAACCCCACGAGGATCAAGTGGGCTTGGAGACTATTTGTGCCTCACTTTGCTGTAAGGAACAGGAGACAAAGGAGCTGTACCTGAGATGTCGCAGTAGACCGTCTGTTGATAGACTCTGGCTTCTTGGGGTTTAAAGATCACACTAATTTCAGCTGAAGAATTTGGCCAGACGTCTCCCTCCTAAAACAAAAGGAGACAGCAAACCATTCATCTTCGAACCTTGCATTTCTTGTTTTCAACCCCAGCCCTGCAGCATTTATTTAGAGCATCAACAAAGAGCAAGGAGCAAGCAACACTTATCAACAAAATTTATTAAGAGAGTTTCGAAGCAGCTGCAAAAAACCTGAGTCCCTTTCCTTTACTGGCACCTGGTAGAGGCTCCTTGTTAAATAAGGGCTATAATGAAGCAGCCAAACTGGCTCAGCCTCCAGCCAATCAAGCAGGACCTCTTCAGAGGTACTGGCCTAAGGAAAAGGCACCTCTCTCCTCCAAACCTTCCCTTAGATCCTCTATCACCATGGCTACGGGAACATTTTTACTCAAACCAAAAGAGATTTAGCAAATCAAATGGATTTTTCATTCTTAGTTATGAAGGTGCTGCCTCTGACACCCTTCGCCTGTACATGCAGGGGAGTATTTAGGGTACTCTGGTGAGCTGAGGTGCTCAGCACCCAGCAGAACAAGCCCTCCTGCCTGGGGATCAGTGAAGACCGGACTCCTTCCCACTGATGGCTGCATCTGTCCCATGCCAAGAGTAGCTGGCCACCACACGAGCTCTTCCCAGACTTGAGAGCTGGATGCCTCCTGTTTATCTCAGCAAGGTCCATACATTCCTGTTTCCCTCAACACAGGCTCAAAAAGACGAGCTAGGACTTGCTCCACACCTCTTTTAACCCACAAGCTCTTTCCTTGCCATGTTTTTACTCAGGGATTTAAGCCTAGGCCAGGCTACCAGTGTGTCTGCATCTGTTCACTGCTTCCTTGGGGTCTCTTCCCTCTGCTTCTCTCCCAGACAGAGTCCTGGCATTGCTGTCCAGTCCCTTGTTGGCATTCTCAAAGACATCCCTGTTTTTTAAAGGCTCTCCCTCACTTCTTGCAACTGGTTAAACAAGGGCACCACTTACAACCCCTACCACTACCAACATCTCTTCATCTGTTGACACAAACACAGGCACCTCTGACAACTGCAATAACGCTCTACAAGGAATGAAAAATGTGGCTTCTGGAAGGAGACAAAAAGAACAGAGTGATTTTTCTCTCAGCAAAGTGAGGCTTTGACTCTGCTGGCTGCTGGGTGTCCTCAGTACTTTGTCCAGAAGAGTCCTGACTGGAGCCTCTGGCATTCCTGCAGCATAAATATTAAGTAACTGTAATACTTCCCATCAACTTAGTGCTTACTGCTCAAAGGACAGTCCCCACAATTAAAGAGCTATGACATGGTGAGTTATTGGGTGGTAGCTGCAACCAGCTCCCTCGTGCACAGTCTGCTTGGTGACACCAGAACAGCAAGAACAACAGGTAGGGAAAACCATTTCAAACATCAACAAGCTGATAACAAAAAAAGGGAGGCCTGAAAGAATAAAGTCATTTGGATTCTCCTCAAAACCCAGGGCAAACATTTGCCAGATCAAATGTACTTCATGTTTCTTGCCGGATAGTAAGGAACTGGATGAAGATGAAGCCCTACTATGTGACAACACTGAGGAAGCAAACTGGGGGCACCAGCCTGCAACCCACAGTGAGCATGCTAGATATCAGATCACAGAATCCTAGTGTGGTGGGGCTGGAAGGGACCTCTGGAGATGATCTCATCCAGCAGGTCACCCAGAGCAGGGTGCCCAGGATTGTGTCCAGGCACCTTTGGAATCTCTCCAGAGAAGGAGACTCCACAACCTCTCTGGGCAGCCTGGGCCAAGCTCCAACACCCTTACAGCAAAGATGTTTCTCCTCATGGTTAGATGGAACTTCTGGAACATTACGAAAAACTCCAGCTCCCTCAGGTCCCATAGGGATGCTGCATGGACTCACAAGCATCTTGGATTTATCTTGGATTTACAGGAATAAAAGTATTTGAGGTGCTCCGAAAAACAGCAGCTCTGCTACGGTGCCTGGAGCTCACCTAAGCCAAGTTGCTGAGAAGAAACACTTGGATGATACATTTCCCTGGCTTGACTAATTATAGTCTAACAACTCATCAGTGCTCATCAACCAGCTGCTCGCTGTGTTGAACAGCCTGAATGCAGTGGGCTCACCCTGGGTAGAGCATCCCTGGGGAGCTGGGAGGAGGCACCAGGCAGCTGCTTGCCTTTGCTGCAAGCCCGATGGCTGCAGCTGAACACACAGCTCAGCTCACTGAGGTTCTACACTTCTTAAAGAGGGATGCATGGGCTGAGCTGCCCTGTGGTGCTGCTTGACCTCCCAGCTGCTGTGGTCCAGCGTTACCAGCCCCATCAGCCACACAAACACTCACTGCTGAAAGATGCCCCATCTGTGGTAGAAGTGGTGGTAGAAGTCCCATCCCTGGAACCATTGCAGGTGAGGTTGGATGGGGCTCTGAGCAACCTGCTCTAGTTGCAGATGTCCCTGCTCAGTGCAGAGGGGTTGGACTAGATGAGCTTTAAAGGTCCCTTCCAACCCAACCCATTCTATGCTCTAAGAGCCGAGTCATTCCTGGGAAACTCCGAGAACATCCCTCCTTCCACCAAGACCAGAAAACAAAGTTCTTTGAGCTTTATGCAGCAGCATCAGTCTTTCAGGTCAACTATCTAACAAAGTACTCTTTTGCTGCTGGCTTCTGCTGGCCCACAAGCTGCTGGTACTCTCTGGTCTATTTTATGTCCCGCACTCAGATATATTGGCCCTGTGGACACCTTGGGGCAGTCTGGTTATTACTCAGCAGCTGACAGAGGCAATACATCTCCCCTTAATGGAAGCAAGCCTCATACAATTCATAAGCAAAACTGAAGCTAAGCAGGAAAGGAAGAAAATTAAAAAGAACCATTGGCCTGATGAATATTTATCTGCCACCAACAGTGAGTTTTTCTAGCTGAGCGAGTTTAGCTGATGCTGGGATTCCTTGAACTCCAAGGCCAGCACATCTGTGACAGAAATATCACCCACATCATGATCTTACCCCCATCTCTGGAGCACTATGACAGCCATAGATCATGGAGCAGGGAGACGGACAGATGTGGCAGGGCTTGGGGACCAAGGAAGGTGGTGCACAAGAGCAGAAGGTCAAACAGCCTGTGCTTGATGCTGGTGACAGCTCTGTCTTGTTGCACCCACCTCACTGATTCTGCTCTGGTCACTGCCAAGTGAGCTTTGGGTGAACAGGAGTAGGGTGATGAACTTATTTGTTCCCCCACCAAGCTCTGGCAGCCAGACAGATGGACACCCAGCATGCCTGAGCCCCTAATGTGACCAGGAGGGTTTGGAAGCTCTCCAGAGAAGACTCCACAACCTCTCTGGGCAGCCTGGGCCAGGCTCTGCCACCCTAACCCAAAGCAGTATCAGGGCTTTGCAACCTCCTCCAGCTGCCTGCTGGTCTCCACATGGGATAGGAGACCCTGCTCAAGACACAAAGCCCTAGTTGTCCTGGCCTCCTCCCCGTCACCGCTGCTGTCAGAAGAGGAACAAGAGCTGGGTTAGTGCCTGCAAGCATTTGTCTGACACTAAAATTTGATCCTTGCCCAAGAGAACTCAAACTGAACATGAAAATGGTGAACTTGTACTGCATCAAAAAAACCTAACCAACCAACCCAGCTTCAACAGGAACCTGGGAGAACACTCCAAGTGCACATCTCCAAGCAGCACAGGAGTGGACACGAGTCCCTGCAGGCCTTATTCAGAGTGGCTGAGTCCTGGCTGGGATGATTTGTTCCATACCATGGAGATCAGTGATGGCTGCAGTGCTGCTGTATAATGAACCAGAGGGAGGGAGGGAGCCTGGAGCTTTGGGCTTCTTTTACAGCCTAAACAGATAAGGGTACAGCACACAAACACTCCTCACCAGGCATGATGTCTTGCCACGCTCCAAGAAACCATTCAGTGATGCACCAAGACAAGGGACCCATCTCTAAACATCTGAGGAGTTGCTGGATCGCGAGGTGCAGTCAGATGAGCCTCCTCTAAGGCACCAGAGGAAACAAGCCTATGGACTAGCAATAAACCCCATCTTTTTAGATGCCTCAGCACAGCTCTCTGGAACAATCCTAATGCAGCATTACTGCTGGAGCCTTGCATTTGTATCCTCACTCCCAAGAAAACCTGCAGCAGCAGTTAAGAGGCTCAAGTCCCTTGAGCTCCTGGGATGAAACTCCCATTCTGTAGGATTCCATGTCTTTGAGGGAAGCTCTTGGCAGTACATCCACCAGCAGCTCCCCTGGATTGCCAGAGAAGTCTAAAGCCAAACTCCAAAAGTGGAAGGCAAGAAATAATCAGTTACACTTTATTCTATGGCTAAAACAAATTCTTTAAGACTTAACTATTCTGGGCAGCTTTTGTCATTTCTCCCCTCATTACTGCTGTATGTCAGGCTATAAAACTAGGAATATTGTGAGTTATTTCTCCTGGGAAATTAAAATGGGCTATTGAAGAGGTTCCTTCACATTTCTGCTATACCACAGGGGGGAAAAAACTGCTGGTTAAAAGGATATGCTTCATTATCCACCCTTGTAGTCTACGGCTACACGTGTCTGAGCCTGGGGACACCTCAGGAGCCAGGGGTCTGCCTGGGCTACCACGTTCTCCATAGGATGGCAGTTGATTCAGAGCACAGAAAGCTACCGTGGACACTAAGCAGGACAAAAAGAAAACTAGACAAGGCTGTGAACATGATACTGCAACATTTCTGGCTTAACATCAGCCTCAGACAGGCTGCAACTGGCAGGTAGCACAAAGCACAGACAGTGGATGGATGATGACACAGCAGAAAACCTCCAGCTGTTGGACCCTGGCTTTGCTTTTGTAGCAACAAAAGGGTTACAGGACGGGCTGGCACACCATGAGAACCCAACCATAAATACATGAGGATCTTATTTCCCCTCCCTCAGCCCCTAAATAATGAGAATCTGCTGGATTTCCACCAGCCTGAGTAAGGAAAAACTGCTTGTGAAAAGCTGGGCACCACCAACTGTTGGCCAAATCACCTACTTGGGAAGATGATCCATGGAAAGGAAATCACTGCTCAAAGTAGACAAAAAAACCCCAAAGCCAGGACTGGCAACAGAAGTACTGAGATGACAGCCAAAGTGCATCCTGTTAGTTCAGGGCACTCAGGAGAAGGGCAGTGCTAGAGCCAACATCTGCCTCTTTCCATAAATAACTGAACCCCCAGTGAGCTGTGGGATGGACCGGAGCTCCCACTGGAGATGGGGCCTCCTGCCAAAACACTGAAGTGCTCTGCAGTAACCTCTCATTTGGATGGGGACCAGCTTGGTTCCCCAGCTGAGGCGGAGATCTGCAGGAACAAACAATGCTGTTACCTCCCAGCCCAATCTCTGGATCAACAACAGGAGCAGTTTCACAACTGGACACCTTGAAGACCACCTCCATCAGCTCAGAGTTAACACATGACACTAAGAAGTCACTACCAGGTGGTGACAGGACAGCGATGGCTTGTGAAGGTCAGTGCAACGGTAACAAACCCTTGTCCTCCCTCTCCCTGGTTTCCATTTCCAAGGAGTCAGCTCCCACGTGTCTGCAATGTGACTGGTGGGGAGGATGCAGCAAAAAGCAAGGACTTTGTCCTTTGGTAGCCACTTGGGCTTCTAGCGTGGCTGCTTCTGCTGACATATCATGTGGATTTGGGAAAGTAAATTAAATCAAATTTGAGATGCGCTCGGGAAGCCAGAGTTGCATAACAGCTTGTTTCCCACAGGCTTGGACGGCTGCTCCGAGTGCTCAGTCACGTGGCAAGTCCAAAATCACTGCTTCCTCTTTTCTGTGATTATTTTCCTCAGCAAGTTAACCCTCTGCAGACTCCAGTGACTTGCTGCAGCTTCTACAGACAGCACCACCTAAAACTACTGCCAGTAACAGTCCACTAAGACAGCCAAGCTTCTGCACAAACCCTGCCAAGCCACCAGAACATGTTTCCAAGGCTACTCTCCCTCTACCAGCTCCCTAACCTCTGGAAGCAATTCTTTCCTCCAGGCACTTCTTCCCAGGGTTTGAGGATTTCTATAGGGTGCTCCCGGACACCACAGGTGATAGGTGGGAAAAGAGCAGCCACTTTTGGTCAGAAGGTCTGAGGCAGCAAAGTCCCTGCTTTGTGGGGGTCTCCTCAGCAGATTTACATGGTAGAAGGGTCTGTCCAAGCCAAAAGTTATGGGGCTGTCACCAGAGATAAGGCTGTGAAAGCTTTTTAGAATCTACATTTAATAAAGAGAAGAAAATACTTAATATCATCTGATGTAAAGACACCCATGTATCAGGGGGAAGACAGACACAAACAAAACTCTGAACATGAAACTGATTTTTCCATAAATAATGGAATTAATGGAAATCGGAAGATTGGTAAGGCTGGGCAAGACAGAAGGGGAGAGACTCATGTAGTTGCCCACTTGTATTCAGTCCTACAGCAAAGTGTAACATTAACACAGCCTTTCAGGAAAGGTTTCCACTCAGGACTTGAGGCCAGACCACACTTCATGTCCATATATCATCACATGGAGCACCAGGTCTCAGTGTTGTGGGCAACCACACTTCTGGACATCACCTTCCTGCACTGCAAGAGCCCAAGAGCAGGTTAAGCTGGTTGTGGAGACATAGTCCAACTGGGATGAAGCAGGAGCCAAAACCAGCTCTGACACACCCCAAGATGCTCTTAATGCTCAGCTCATCAGCTCCCACTCTCTACAATACTCCTACTGCTCGGACACAATCTCTTGGTGACCTCATGCTGCTGTCAGCTACAGTGGGGTGAAACTGCAGCTGTGCTGACACTGGTGGCTTATATGGGCTATGGGAGATCATAGAATGGCTTGGGTTGGAAGGGACCTTAAAGATCATCTACTTCCAACCCCCCTACCATGGGCAGAGACACCTCCCACTAGACCACGTTGCCCAAAGCCCCGTCCAACCTGGTCTTGAACACCTCCTGGCATGGAGCATCCACAACTTCTCTGGGCAACCTGTGCCAGTGTCTCACCACCCTCAGGGTAAAGATTTTCCTCATAATTTCTAATCTAAATCTCCCCTCTTCCACTTAGAAACATGATCCCCTTCCTTGAGAAAAATATAAATTAGTTTCACCTACTTAAAAAGAAAGAAGAGGTTTGGATTATTCTGGGGTTTACTCCAAGATGGGAAGGGATTTTTGCACTGCTCAGCAGGCAATCTTCATCTCAGACCATGCAAATAGTCAGAACCAGGGCTCTGGTTGCTTGAAGAACCTGGAGTTTTGGTCGCATAACAGAAAAGAAAAATTTTTCTGTGCCTCTATGCAGTAGAACTCCAGAAGACCATTTAAACCTGCCAGCCTTTTGTCACAGATGACACTGGGAGACTCAGATGTGGTGTAAGTCCAGGTTATATAGAACCATAGAATCGTTTAGATTGGAAAGGATCTCTAGGATCATCAAGTGCAACCTTTGTCCAGCACCTCCCTGATCCCAAAACCATGTCTCGAAGTGCCACATCTACTGAAGGGATTGTTTTTTCTGTGATTAAACTCAGGCTGATTCTGGCCTCCTTTCCACAGAGGACCACTTCATTCTCCAGGTCAACACAGACCTGCCAAGTGACCTCATTCAGGGAGGAGGAGGAGGAGGGGTCCTCGGTTATCACTTACCACTGGCTCAATAGTGAAGATCTCATCGGAGAAGAGCATGGAGTCCCCTTGAACCTTTGCCCTCTGGTTCTGGAAGGTGCGGGAGAGGAGGGAAAGGCGTTCTCGCAGAGTGGGGTCCACAGAGCACTCCTTGAGGAAATACTCTGCCTGGTCCTCCTCCTGCCTCTGCAGCTTGTGACAGAGCCTGGGGCCAAGGGGAGAGACAAACCAAGCAGACAATCTCAGCAGCAACATATTTGCAAAGCTTGTTGCGTACATGCAGGAGCAGCAGCTCGGTAAGGACCCAACCCCGAGCCACCAGGTCCCAAACAGATCAGATCACTTGTTTGCTGCCATGGCAGGTAGTTTTACTCCACGTTTACAAGCTAAGAAGAGGTTTAGGAAAGCTATCAGCCCCCAAGAGAACCTCCTGGCTCAGAGCTGCTGCCACAACTGATGGAGAACCCACCAGCCACCTCAATGGGCTTTTCCCACCATAGAACTGCTCTGGGGGAGGCAAATAAAGATCCAGGAGCATCCACTGCACTGGGAAGGAGAGAAGCAGATGAGTTTCAGATGCAGGTTACTAGGATCATTCTTTTTTCCTTCCCTTTTGGACCTGCAGGGATAAGCAAACTATCTGCTCTCTGTTCTCTTCTCTGCCTTCCACCAGAGGATCCCAGAGCACTTCAAAAGCAAGCTAACGAATTCAGGCACCGCATCGCTTCGGTGAAATTCAGGGGTTTATATGCATGAATCATGGAATCATTTAAGTTAGAAAAGACCTTTGAGATCATTGGGTCCAGCTGTTAACCCAGCCCTGCCAGGGCACCACCAAACCATGTCCCTCAGCACCACAGCTCCACGGCTTGGAAACCCCTCCAGGGATGGGGACTCCACCACTGCCCTGGGCAGCCTGGGACAGCCCTTCACAACCCTTGTGGAAAAGAAATTGTTCCTCATGCCCAACCTCAACCTCCCCTGGGACAACTTGTCCTGTCCCTCTTGTCCTGTCACTTGTTCCTTGGGAGAAGAGCCTGATCCCACCTGGCTCCAACCTCCTTGCAGGGAGTTGTCCAGAACCAGAAGGTCTCCCCTGAGCCTCCTTTTCTCCAGGCTCAACACCCCCAGCTCCCTCAGCTGCTCCTCACCACACCTGTGCTCTAGACCCTTCCCCAGATTCGTTGCCCTTCTCTGGACATGCTCCAGCCCCTCAAGGTCCTTCTTGGAGTGAGGGGCTCAAAACTGACCCCAGCATTTGAGGTGTGGCCTCTCCAGTGTCAAATCCAGAGGGACAACCTCTTCCCTGAAAACAGATGTCCTGAGAGGGGAAGGTACTTTGCCCAGCACCACTCAATGAAGTCAAGACCAGCATCTCTGAATCCAAACCCTTATGTCTAGCCTTGAACTACGTAATTTTTTTCCTCTTTTTTGCCTTCCTCACAGAGCTTTGACGCAGTTCATCTCTCCCTTCCTTGGCAGTTGTAGCAGGAATCATTCTAGTGTTTAAAGCTCACAACCAACAGCTGAGAAGGGAGCAGTGCTGCAGAGCAGTTGCTTCCTCACTGGCATATTTCTGTCCCCCCTTCATGCTCCACTCCCCTGGAAGAACCAGTGAGTGACAACTCTAGGGGGACAAGTAGAAGGCTCCATATGGAGCAAATTGAGGCACCACAGGATGAAGAGGAGAGCAATCGTCACCCAGCAAAATTCAAATACAATTAGAAAGAAAACACAGATACGGACGTTTCTAGTTGCTCAGACAGAGCCTCGGGCAAATGCTGTCACCAGCACCAAAAATATTTGCTTTGGCTACTTCCCTGTGGAGCACAAGCTGAAATGTTCCTCCATGCCTGACCTACGATGCTCTGCATGAGGCCAGCCACTGAGATGAGCAACCCTCGAGACATCTCCATCAATAGGCAATAATTCCACCATTATGTCCCAAAAGGTCCTGCAAGAGGGAGGCAGAGTGAATCCCTGGATAGACCTTCTAATGGTCCAGCTCTTTTTGGTCACAGGTGAGGTCCTGCACTGCCTCCTCTCAGGAAAAAGTCTTCCCTGCTCTGAGATCTCAAAAGCTTCTCTGACAGGACAGTGAACTTGGAGCTGTCCATCCCTAAGACTAAGTAAGGAAGAACAAATCATCCTGGTCAGAGTTTAGGACACAAACTGGCATGAGATCAAATGTAATTAAAAAAAAACAGGTTGAAGTTAACTGTGAGAAAATCTGGTTGAGGATCACTCAAAGTCCAGTCTGAGACAGGTAGATGGGAAGAGATGGCAAAGGAATGGTCCAGGGAAGTATCAAGAGAAGGTCATCAGATTTTCTTTTAGCAAACTGAGCTTGTACAGAAGTCACACGCTGTGTAATTAAAAATAGAGAACAGTGGAAAACTAGTTTTGGCCTTCGAGGCATTTCTGACCTAATTATGTTTAACTTCATTTGCTCAGAAGCCCTTAAAAACTGCTCCAGTTTAAGGCAGTTTCCTGATCAGCTCCACATTCAGACTAACTCCTATATACCTATGTTCATCCAAGTCTGAAAAGTCACAAAAGAACTCCAAAAATCTCTCAAGTGTCATCTCTAACTCATCCCCCTTGGCTGTATTTCTCTACTGCCTGAAACAGGAATTCCAAAGATACCTTTTGAAGAACTTGCACCATTTTTCACCATCACAAAGGCACAGGGTGCTGAAGCCCAAATGCACTTCTAGGTCCTGTGCTGCTCTACCTTCTTGAGGAACCCTCCACCTCCAAACTCTCCTCAGCCCCCAAGAAAGCAGATAAATACCTCGTGCTGGAAACCAGGACAGCACAAGGCAGTTCAACACCCATTTGCTCTATCATTCATTGCAATCAACCTTTTCTCCCCAAAATGTCATCCTCAGCTAGAGTAGGGATGGAACTGGAATGGGAAGCGCTGAGCTCCGTTACTCTGATGCTGTGGATAGTTCGCTTGTCCTAAACCATTCAAAAGCACCAATACTCCTCGAGGCCATACATTAGTTTTACCCTTGGGAAATTAATCTGTCCAACCAACCTCATCTTCTGCTGATCCTCCTCTTCCTGAGTAACAAAAGCCTTCCACTGGAAGTGGGCAATGATCTCACTCCGATTGTGGATGACCACGGTTCTGTGGCTGGACAGCATGAGGTAGGTCTTCTCAACTGTCAGGGAGTTCCTGTCTAGCCTGATGTTGACATCTACAGCTGCTCCATAAAGGCTTGTGTGAGTATCTTCACCTGGAACAAAGCAGAGGGGAGTCTTTACTCATCTCACTTGCTGAGGGAAGTACAAGGAACAGAGCAAAGTACAGGTAACAGAAGAAAGCCTTCCAGCTTTTAGCTGTATAAGCAGTTCCAGGACTCAGTACATTAATCACATCCTGATTCTGTGTGTACAGCATGAGGATGTCCAGGACACCATCTCAAGCACCTTATTTTTGGGTGTGCTTGTAGAGCTTGATCTCTAAGGTGATAGTATTTAGAGTGAGATTTTTACAGATGTGGCCAGGTGGCCTTTGGGCCACCTCAGCTCCCAGGGAAGTCTGCACCAAAGTCATTCAGGTGACCCTGAGGAGTCCCACGTCAGTCATAGCTTGCTCAGGGTCTCCTGCAGGCACCCCACCACTGTTGTGTCTCTCCTGATCCCTTGCTGCTGGCAATTAAAGATGCCTGAGGGCATAGGGGCAGAAATGGGAGGTTCAGAGGAACAAGTGACAGCCCATCCTTCTTTGGGATGTCATTGTGTTGTAGAAGCAATGTCCTCACTGTGAGGATACCTCGGAACAAGATTGATGGGGCATGGCCGACACCATCCTACCCATTACATTCCTGCAGGTCCATTTCTTCAGCCTAGATCCTGCTGCTCATGCCCAAGTCTGAGAGTTTACAGAGTATTACAGGCTGCCCAGAGAGGTTGTGGAGTCTCATTCTCTGGAGACATTCAAGACCTGTCTGGATGTGTTCCTGTGTGACCTTGCTTAGATGAACCTGCTTTGGCAGGGGGGTTGGACTAGATGATCTCTAGAGGCCCCTTCCAACCCCTACCATTCTGTGATTCCCAAGCTATTCAACATCTTTGCTTCCTACCTCAGCCCGAGCTGAAGAGGAGAGAGCTCCTGGTTGCGCACACCAACTGAGCGGTGACTGAAGCCTTGCTAAAGTATGTGCCAGCACTTCCCCCCCACAGAACAGGCTCCCACCAAAGGCTCCCTCATTTCCAGAGCTTTCAAATCTTCATTCTTCCCAATCAAGTAACTCTTGGGAGTCAACTGACCTCATACTTCAACACCAAGCCCACTCTTGTTGTTATGGGTGTTTCCCAGGCGAGATGCAAAGAATGAACATCAGACCAGCTCTCTAGAAACAGCATTTCTGTAGTGGTGCCTAAAGCCTCAAAGCCAGCCCCAAGTGACAACCTGGAGAGCACCCCTCAGCAAAGGCAAAGCCTTCTCCTCACTGCACAAGGCAGCCAGTGGATGAACCTGCCTTTAAAAGGCTACCACACAACACCCCAAGGAGCTGGATGAGTGCAGGATGGACTCCTCAAATCCTGGCCAAGATGACTCCATCTATCACCTCACTGCTTAAACCCATGGCCATGTGGGTCTTGAAATATTTGGTATAATTCTGATCTCATAGACCTACCTCGAAGCACTTGAAATTAAACAGAGAAAGGCACAAAGAACGATTAAAGGTGTGAAGCAGCTTTTATATGAAGACTGAAGAGAATTCCTCAACCTAGAAACAATACAGGAGAGGTCTGTAAAAGCATGAATGGTCAGGGAAACATGAATAAGGAAAAAATCATCATGATTTGTCATAAAGCAGGAATGCAATGGCCTGAAATAATGTTATTAGAAAGAAATCACACAAAAGTAGCAGCATTTTTCCAGGGAATACTCCTTCCTGTGGAATACGCCTCCACGAGAGGCTGTAGTGTCTAACAGCTCGAGATCCAGAGAGCAACTGGACACATTCTCAGAAGATAAACCTATCAGAAGCTATTAAACAAAGCTGAGAAGAAAGCCTCCAGCTCAGAAAACTAACTCCTGAGCCCATGAGGCAGAAAGCATCTGCACTGTCTGTTCTGATATGCTTTGCTAAGCATCCCCCACTTCTGCTCTCCTGAAGAGGAGCTGGAGATGCAGCTACCCTTCCCCTCCTGGCTGCAGGCACTCTCTGGAAGGCTGAAGGGCTTGCTGGAGCACCTTCTACCCCATTGAGAAGCATCTGGCATCATGCTGAAGATATAAACCCACAAATGGCTCAACACGGCTGCCAGGGAGTCAGGAGGAAGCCCCAGATCTGCCTGCCAGGCAGATGAAGTGACACAGAGAGTGGAGCTGTCAGGGTTGGCCAAGGACAGCTGCAGACTTCACATCCTGGGTGCCAAATCTGATGTGACGTTTCATTTAAGACTCTTGGTTGTCTAATAGCTAAGTTAAAAAACCACAACCAACAATCCCTGTCCTGTAAGAGCAATGGAGCACTAGGTATGTCACTTGGCAGGGTGATGTCCCTGGCGTGTGGTTTGGGATGCTCTGCTGCCACGGAAGAATCTTTATTGAATCCAGAGCTATCTGCCCCATCATTATTTACACAACACCATCTTATTCCAGCCTGTCAGTTCTCACTCTTATGTGCTTTTGATCCATTTCCTACAGATGGCAGGACGCAGCTCTCGCTCTGCAACCCCAACCAAGCGATGCCTGAGTCTGAAATTAAAAGCTAGACATTTTATCCAGCAGCAGAGCAGATGCTCTCGGTTGTGGGCTCCTGGCACAGCAGAAACACCCCTGTGTTTCATCCCAGCATCCATCTGCATGGCTGTGGACACTGGGATCTCAGCATATCATGGTGACTTCTCACTACCTTGAAGTAAAAAGTCATTGGGTCCTCTGTGGGACTTGCTGTGAAGAAGAAAGAAAAAGAGGGAATTTACAGGAGAGCTAAAACATCCTTCTGAATTCTTCTAATACGATGTGATCATCCTGGTGCAAAAGGGAATAGTTTTCAGAGCAGAACAAGTTGCTCTCAAATAGAAAGACAAATTTTGTTTAACCTTAAAGTACAGCTCAGTGAACAGATGACAAAGCCCTGAACAAGACTTCAGAACAAATGTTGGGGTTTATGAAGAACGTTTCCCTAGCATTCAACAGCTCGTACTGTCCTTCATCGATTACTGCTTGAAATATGAGGAGCTGGCAACCAGATTGATTAGAGCAAATAGAAACAAACCAGCACCTTGCTGCATTTCATCTTCATCGGGACATATTCCTCCTCTCGCCCTCTACCACTACATCAATCATGAGCATTGCTCAGAGCTGGGAAGCTAATGGCATCACTTTCAAGGTGTGCTGGGTCTCCACCGGCCTGAGGAAGGCTATCTGGCAACTCCCATGCTTGTATTTCCAGCACTAGAGCAAAACCCTGAGCAGTGATAGTCATTTCTAAGTGTTTCTCCAAAGCAGTCTTCATGAGGACCTTCATACATCGTTAAACCATCCCATGATCTACTCCAGTCCTACAAGCAGCTTGTTTAGAAATCTCAAGTCTAAATCACTGTGGCCAATGTGGGTGTTTCTAAAGAATCATTCCCAGGCCACAACAAAGTTCAGAGCATCCTCATCATCACTGTTGCCACAGTGAATGGCCAGAAGCATGGCCCTGACCTCAGCAAAGCACCCACTGAGCCCATTGCAAGAAAGTCTCCACCTCAAAGGCACTGAGAGGAACCATAAGAAAACAAATGGGGATGAAAAGGGAGGTGAAATGCAATGACCAGCCAGCAGTGGTCCACAGGATGGGTTGCAGGCTCTTCAGACATATCTCTTGCACGTTGAAACTCATCCCATTTTCAGTTATGCATCCCATAATGGAGCACCCAAAGCATTCCCCATTCCCTCCTCCACATCCTGCTTAGGAAGATCCATTTGCCTGGTTCCAGGGTGAAATACTCGAGCAGAGGAAGAGCCAGTGTAGAGGTTTTGCTCTGCTCAGCGTGAAGGAGCCTCACAGGATGCATTGAAAGGGACCATGAAACCAGTGGATGATGAAAGACAGCTCTGCTGCTTCTCCAGGATGCCAGATGCTATTTTTAATCATTATTGCTACTCCAGTAATGATACACTGAGGTACCTGACCAGCTGAAATGGGTTTTTTTGGCCCACGGGGAAAACAGTGCAGGAACCTTTGCCCTGATTGCCTGGCAAAGACGTGCCCAATATACCACTTAATAAATCAATCACCCTTCCAGCTGCTCTCCTGCTTCTCCACTGATGCTGACTGATCTGCAAGGAAAGGAGGCTAATGAATGGTCAGTCCTGCCCTGAAATACAGCCAAAGTTAATGACAATTAAGAACTCATTAGTGATTTCTAGTGACGAAAGAGAAGACAAGGATGACCTGCAAAGAGATGAAAACCTCATTGTGGTGGGTTTACCTTGGCTGGGTGCCCGGTGCCC
>VYZX01024617.1:179376-273703 GCA_013401335.1 Brachypteracias leptosomus
TATGAGGGCTGTATGGGGAAAAACAGCTCAGCCAGACCCACTACACTCATTCTTCCAGAAATCATTTCCAGGCTAAAAATGGGGTATGTGGCATCCCATGAAAGTCTGTTTCTGTGCATACCTGGGGATGAACAACCAAGAGAAGATTTTTTGGAGATTTTTAACTTCCAAACGACCCTCCCAGTACACACCTCCCCCCCGAGTCTGTGCAGTCAACTCCATGGGTTGCTTAAGCAGGGTTTTGTCAGGAGAGGGGGTTATGTAGTTGTGGAGCTACAAAGGGGTGCAAAAAAACTCTCGGGCAAATAAAGTACAAACTTAGTTCCCCTTCATCTACCCTCAAAGTTGACAGGCCATCTGTCTTCCAACACCAGGCCCTGGAGAGGAGGCAAAGGGCATCCTCTGCTTGCAGGGAGCAGAACCACCTCATCAAAACCAGGATAAAACCACCACATTATTATAAGCAGTTGTAGACAAGGGGAACAAAGACAGGAAGCGGCTGTTACCTGTCAGCTGTTCTGACACAAACCAACACTTTAGAGACCAATTAGACTCAGCCACCAAAGTGATTTGCGCTATAAAAGCCTACACTCAGTGAGTTGTATCAAGTATTAGTAACCACTCCTCGATCTGTTGCAGCGCTGCTACTGTTGAGACACAAAGTCAACATATAATGGCAAGAACTTCTATTTACACCTTTTTTTTTTGCCTCCCTTCACTCGCTTTGAAGCAGATAGGCAAGAACACAGAAGTCTGGCAGAATCCAGCCACGCCGCTGGGAATTCTCACAAGCAACGAAAAAGGCACAACCTGCGCTTGCCACCTGCGAGAAGCAGAATGAAAAATCTCTTTGTGGGATTTTTCAATGCCTGATAGCCCAAGAAAAAGCTGGAGAAGTTTCTTGTAATAACTACAGCATCAGAGTCTGGCTTACACCTTTGGACAACACAGGAAAGAAGATCTTCAGGGGCCTACAAGAAAGTTGGGGAGGGACTTTTTACAAGGGCTTGGAGTGATAAGACGAGGGGTGAGGGCTTCAAACTGGAAGAGGGAAGATGTGGATTAGAAATGGGGAAGAAGTTCTTCACTGTGAGGGTGGTGAGACACTGGCACAGGTTGCCCAGGGAAGCCGTGGACACTTCATCACTGGATGTGTTCAAGGCCAGGTTGGATGGGGCTTGGAGCAACCTGGTCTAGTGGAAGATGTCCCTGCTCTCCACAGGTGGGTTGGAACTAGATGATATTTAAGGTCTCTCCCAACTCAAACCATTGTATGATTCTTTAAAAACTCACAAAATAAAGTTTCTAGCCATCTGCCAGCACTAAATACAAATAAAACTCCATCAGTTAATGCACTACAGCAAAGCTTTGGAGGCAAAAGAGGCTGCTGCTTTGGAAACGGAAAATTTCCCCTCCTCTTAGCACTTGCAAGAAGGTACTACAAGTCCATGTGGTGTCACTGGAATGGAGAATTGCATGAGGATGAACAACTACAGACTCTAAGTGGCTCACAGTGGTGGCCATCAGAAGCTCAGGGTCTGTTGGCATGAGTTCAGATCCAAAGTAACTCAACACTACTCACAGCAACATCAGAGCCTCTGTAAACACTCGCACAAGACAAGGATTAAAACCAGACAGTGGTTTTGGTGTTCCCACCCTGGTATCCTTCACAATGCAGGGATGACCCAGGTAAATATCCAACGAGGTAGTGAGCTTGCTCAGGGAAATATTGAGACTGTTTCACTCTGGTTGAAGTCAGTACAAGTTGAAAATGCTCAGCAACTTGTCTGGGTGATCTCAGGAATGTAAAATGAAGCACAACAAGGGCTAAACCTCAGTTAAACCCTGCTGCCTACTCGCATCCATCAGTAGATTTACAAAGAAGAAGAAAGAGAAAGGAAAAGGCTTGATCTAGAGGCTCAATCAATAGGATTTTCATTTCATTTTTAAACAAGTTCCTGGAAGCCATTGATTGTGAACCTGGCCTTGCAAGAGAGACGACAAGGCTGTCAGCAGAAAGGGGGTTCTCAGAAAAAAGAACAGTGCTATGCCAAGGTGGCTGTTCCCTCCAAAGTCTGCACACACAGAGATTAATATCACAGCAAGGCAGCACTTTCCTGAGATGCTTTTCCCTCGGGGGCAGCTGGGATGGTCAGAGGTGCCGGCACATCCACACTACGGTTATTTGTTCAGCCTCAAACAGGAATAAACTACCAGAGTCAGGATTTAATGAGTTTCCTGCATGCATACAAGGATCACTAACACGCTGCCAGGCTCTGGCATGGGTGCCCTCATTGATCAAGGTGATGCAGCCAAATCCAGCATCAATTTTACCTGACAGAAGGGATTTGCATCTCAACAGGTTTATGTTCCAGCTGGCAACCTCACGCTGATCCACGCAGGAGCTGAGCGGTGACAATCCCCCTTGGCCCATCTGCAACATCATGTAGCTCCTAAGAGAGTCAATCACAGACTCACAGGCTTTACCCTCCCCTGCTGCCAGCCAAGCATGCCCAGTTTGGAAGCTCCCATCATCTTCAGCAAGCCCACGTGGCTCTAATACATCACAAACTCACCGTCACTCCACAGGTAACTAACGAGCTCCACGTCAGCTCCCTAATTAGTCATTTTTAAATATGTCTTCATTTCTCCTGTGATCTCACGCCTCATTTTCCCCATTGGAGATGAACATCAGTGTTTCTTCCAGCTGACAGTCACCTCTGAGGCTGCTGCACAGAAAAGCTGTCCATGGTTAGGACAAGAATCATAGAATGGCAGGTTGGAAGGGACCTCAGAGATCATCTGGTCCAACCTTTGAAGGGCAGAGGCACCTCAGGGCAGCGGGTCAGGGCAGCAGGTCAGGGCAGCCTGTGTAGGGCAGAAGACCTAGATCCACCTCCAATACCCCTGAGCCACACTAAGTACAGTGATTCCCATTCAGTGCCCTGAGATGGACCAAAGAAATTCTTTATTATTAATTTTTCTTCTTGCCCTAAGGAAATTGTACAAGTGTTTGTGCTGGCTTAAAGGAAGAGCACAGACCTGCTAATCATGCTTGCTCCAGACACTGAGAGGGCCAGCATCTGTAAAGGCAGCCATGGAATCTTAAACTGGTTTTGTTTGGATCATCTCCAGCACTGGAGAAACATATTTAGCTGCTCTTCTCCCATACAGGAATAACCTGAGCAAGTTTTGCTCCCCAGGGCTCAGGAGAGGAGACACTACTTCATCCACGTCCTACGGGGACAGTAACTAACCCAGTGCAGGAAAACTCCATCTGATTGACAACTACAGAGCTGGAGGCAGATGCTGCCCACACCTTCTACCTGCCCTTGAAGTAATTAATCAAGGAGCTGAGGCTGAGCTCTCCCTTCCTCGCCCTGGGTGTGCAAAGCCACAGAAGATGAGCCTGGGTCTGTGATCCACAGCAAACAAGCTGAGGTTTACTTTAGGAAAGCTCCCCCTCCAGAACCATCAGCCCTCCTGTAAGCTGTGTAGGAAGATGAGGGAAAACAGGGTATTAATCTGCCAGACACCCAGATGGCTCCTCAGCAGGCTTCCAGCATGAAGCTGGAGGCTTCCAGTGGGACCAAAACCACTGAGAACTACTCCCGAGCCACACGTTGCCCCTCTTCTGGGGAAGCTGTTTCCTGGGGCTCTGCACCAAGGGGAGAGAGGACAGTGATGGAGCAGACATCACTGCTGGAGGGCTGGCTGCTCTTGGATAGACCATTTCCTCAATTTCTCATCTGAGTTCTGGCTCTGATCTCTCCCTTCAAAGAGGGTGAGATCCTGCCTCGAGGCTTTTGCTTCTGCATTAGTCTCACAGAGCCACCAAAGGAAAATGATCTGCATAATTACTCTTATTACTGACAGCAATAAAAGCATCTCAATATATAGTGTCTGTCAGCAACGCACCAGCTCAGTGGGGCTCTGCTAATTACCCAAGTTTCCTGTGCTGACAAAGAAATCCCAAGGGATGTGGTGACTGGTGGAGAAAAACTGTACAGAGGAACTTCAGCACCACACAACACACCTCCTGGACCAAAAGCACGTTGCAACACCTTGCCTCAAGGGCCAGTGGGCATTGCATGCACCCACACAAAAGCACAAAATCTGGTCCTATATCTTGATGACCACCCATCATACCACAGTAGATACTTCTTGGAGACATTAGTCTGATGAGAGTCAAGATTTAGAGAGTTCTGAGCAGAGAAGTGATCCCCCTTCCACAATTCCCACCATCTCCTGTCTCTGGTAGCCTCCTTTACTTGCATGGAGCATCTGCTGTAGATGTTATTGTTTCTGGGAGCTACAGAACTGGTGAGTTGGTTTTATACCCCCAACACATCTCCTTAGCCAAGTATTCCTGAGCAAAGCTCAGCCTCCCATGTCAACCTTGTGCCATACTTTCAGGTTACAACATTGTGACCACAGCAAACTGGGCTTCATGTACAAACAGCAGCACTCAGAGCAACCAGCTTGGGTGTCTCACTTGAGCACCACCTGAGAGCTAAAAGAACATCTAAGCTTTATGACCAATGACCTGGTTGAGACAGGATTTCACTCCATAAACTTATTTTCCCATATCCACACGGGATGGGCCAAAAGTCACCTGGGAAGCACCAAGCCACCAACCAGACCAGCAGTCCTGAGCACAGAACCCTTTCCAAACCAATATGTACTCGGTGTGCAGAATTCACAAACCCTTTCTGATACCTTCATCTGATGTTAAGGTGATGAATAGGGATGTGCTGTAGCCTGGGACATCCCAAGTCACCTTCATTTCTGTGTGAGCAGGGATTTTTCACACCCAGGCACATGAATATGGGGGAAATGGAGGAGTTTGAACATGTAAAGCTCTGGAGGTCAAGTTTTCATTGTAAATCATCATGTTCTTTAGCAGCAAAGACATACTCTTCATGGTCATCTGTAAAGTTTGTAGCAAGAGGACTACCATAACATACAGAGCCTGTCCAGGGGACAGTACCTGTATTCCTGACCAGGATAAACTAAAGGACACACAATTTAAATCAATCAAATAATAGGCAAAGGGAAAACTGACTTCTTCACATTAAAGAGCTCCAAGTTAGGGACAGATTTGACCCAACTTCAGCAAAAACCAAAGCAACGCAACACGCACCTGATCCTGCATAAATCACCCCAATAAAGGTGTGATTCATTCAGAACTCCTGCCACTGGGAAGTAAGAGACACAGGAAAGCAAGGAGAACATCTCCCAACACCACAAGCTGCTATTTTTCTCTTCTGTTTCCTCATAACCAGTTTGGTGGTGGCTCTCAAAGAGCAGCACAGCAGCTTTTGTATACGAGTCGCAGGAGAGATGAGCCAGGGCTTGCCACACGAGGTGGGTCCTCTGCCTGCTCCTCTACCCTACACCAGCAACAAGCAGCTTTTAAGACCAATTAAATGTTTTCGTTTCACCTCAGCAATTCATCTCAGCAGCCTTTTACTTATTTGTAGGCTTCAAAGGTAGAGAGATAATCCCTTAATTATTCCCTTGCTCTCCTCTATCTGCGGTTGATTTAAGAATAGCCATGGTGTTGTATCGACAGTGGGAATGGATCCTGGGTTCATCTCCCAGGTTCCTGGGAGGTTGCCCAGCTCAAAGCCAGCAGGTAAGTTTGATCCCTGTGGCCTATCCACGCAAATGGCTTTTGCAAAGATTAACCATGGAGGAACATGGAGATGTTTCAGTGAGAACAAGACTCAGGTTTTCAAAGCAAGCCATGAAGAACCTGCCCTTCATTCTTCACTTGGTCTTTTCATTCACATGGTATAAACCCCACAGCTTTAACCTCTAGTGGAGTCAGCCCCGATCCAACCCAGGGAAAGATCCATCCCTCTGAACTTTAGGTTCATGGAAATGAGGTGTTTTTTGTGCTTCTCCATCTGAAATTTCAGCAATTTTCAAGAAAACATATCCAAACCCATGAATTTTGAGGGAGCATGAACCATTCGCTGCAAAGATGTCATTAACTGACAAATATTAACAAAGCTGGGACAATTTCTAAGGCTACAGAGAGCATTTGGAAGATAAAGGAGCATTTTTATAAATTCTACAGACTCAAGACAACTAAAATGCTCATTGCTGGGCTAAAGCATACAGGAGCATCTAGATCAGGAACATGAAGCTTCCCAGGGCCAAAGTTCAGGAACAGGGACAGAAGAAACCTCTTTCGGGCAGAGAAAACACACAAATTCAAGTGTCTCATTCAGCATCATAAGACCAACAGAAACTTTCTAACATCACACCTTTTTCCTGAGTTTTCCCCACTTTTAAAGTGACTAATAAAGCCAATAATACTTCTGTGGCTTGATCTTGGCTTCTCATAGCCTAGTATAAGTTTTACACCTACCTCAGGAGGCAGTGAGAGTTTCCTGCCAAATCCCAAGGGTCCTGATGTTAAGTGTGGGATGAAGATGGGTAGAAGGCAACGCAGAAAAGGGTCTGTGGCAAGACACTGGAGAAGCAGCATGTGGGACAGAGGCATGTAAGAGACTATGGGCACTGGAAAAGGTCTGATAGAGATGTGTATTACCCACATTACACTTCAAACAGCAATATGTCTAGAAACAAAACTTCATGCACAGTGTAATAGAGAATCAAGGTTCCTCTTTCCTCCACGCAGCAGCTCCCAGCGAAACAGGATTTGAAAAAAATCTCACCCCTCTTTGAGGGGATCCACTTGAAGAAGCCCCTAAACACCAGCTTTTTTTCCACTGTTCTTTGAGACAAAGCTGGCACAGGAGAGGTGCATCTGGAGAGGAAGCTGAGAGGGCTGGGACAATGGGGAGTGACATGAGAACACTGTCATGGGGGTGTTGGGTGGAGAACATCAAGCTAGCACCAAAATCCAGCAGGACACAGTGATTCAAGAACATGGAGATGCTGGGATGGTCAGGGAGATGTTTGGTTGAAGGTTGGACTTGATGATCCTGGAGATCTTTTCCAACCTTAATGATTCTATGATTCTAAGAACAGACTCAGCCTTTGCCCCTTATCTGCTCACTTCTGAGCACTGAAAGATGTCGAGCTTTTAAAAGAAAAGGTTTTAGAAGTAGCTTGCAAAGCAAGTTTAATGTTTTTCTGCTTAGAACAGACTCTAGAAGGACACCAAGAGCATGCACCATGCAGTGACCAGCACTTACCTGTGTCATAGTGAACTACCAGGGATCCAGAATGATCCCCAGTCTTCAGTGGGTGAAACTCCACTGTGACCTGCATGGTGTCACCAACTCCAAGAGTCCCAATGGAGGGATCAACAGAGAAAGGGCTGCAACAGAGAACAAAACACGTCAGGGCTGTTGTGGGAGCTTTGGGGAGTATATTTTTTGCAGTCCAGTTCACTTCAGCTCACTTGTGCAAGCAGGGAGTAAACAAACCACAGTCAGCAGAAGAAAACCAGAACATGCAGGGTGGGTCAGAAACAGAGCTACTGAGTCTCACTTTGAAAGAGATCCAGCCCATAGTATAAAATGAACTTGTCTCCTTCAGTTCTCCACAGTGAGGCTCAAGAGTCCAGCTGCCAACAATATGATCAGAGAACGGTTTTGGAGAGCACAGAGATAGGAAGAGCTATTTGCTTACACAACTTGACACTGGCTTCCTCAGGAACCTTCCTTTTCCTGCCACTTCTAACCCTCCCCTCAGGAGATGCAAATGTCAAGGCAATACCTGTCCCAGTGAGATTACAGCCAAGAAATCCAACAGGGAGAATAAAAGTCTTTCTTGAAGACCAGAGAATAATTACAGTTTCATTTTCAGAATTCTTTCTTTTTTTTTAACTTGAAAACATTCTGTTTTCACCTAAGAAAGGGCACAATTTATCTGCAATTCTATGAAAGCTGCTCAGAGAAAAGGAACAATCAGAAAAAAATCAGAGTGAGCACAAATATAGATCAGGGTGATAAAATGATAAGAAAGCAAGACACAAGAGGAGTATCCCCTTTACAGCCTGATTAAACCCCTGGCTAAACAAAGCACCAAGAACAAGGTGGGTTGAGCAGGAAGAATACATATGAAAAATTGAGGCTCTGGGTTGCAATCCAATCTCCCTAACTGTTTGCTTGGCCCACCAGACAAATTGCAGGCAATGGGTTGGAAGTAATGATGGAAATGGGTTGGACTTGATGTGAGCCATGATTATTTGTCACCAGATGAGCAGCTCTCGACTGACACACCTCAGTGCTGAGCTGCTGAAGGTTAAGTCAAGTGAAAGGTGCTTCTGCACAACAGCAGCTGGGCTTTGTGGCTCTTGCACAACCCCACTTCAAAACCAGAAGTTATTGGGTTTAGTGCTCTGCTGGCGGCTAATTTGTCACCTTAAAAACATGTTCTGGAGAGTTTTAGAGAATGCACCACACAAAAATAAGAACGACTGGAGTCATGCACAAGCTGAACTTTGTTCACACACATAATGACAGCTGATGAAATTGCTGGAGTTGCTGCTCATTAAGGAGATATTGCTGCAATTAGGGGCCTGACCTGTTCCCATTACAACCAGTAAGAACATTGCTGCTGACTAATGGGGAAGCACCAGGCCTGCAATGTCTATGTGCAGGAGGACCTGAAAGTTTTGAGAGAGAGGAGGAAAGACAAGACAGTACCAGCCTCAGAACTGGATTGCTCTACATGGTCCTGTGTCTGCACTGATGGTCATGTCAGGAATGCTGCAGATACCTTCTGGAGCTTGGGTGGAATCATTGCCTGCTGGGGGAAAGGCACAGAACGGGTTTTTCCTTTTCTTTTGCCAGAAACGTTGCCAGACAAGAGCTGCTAGTCAAGGGAACTCCCTGCAACACTTCAGCACTACCTCTCACCCCATCACCTTCCTGCTCCCATTTCTATATACTCCTGTCCTCAGATGGCTGGGATCGGAGTAACACTCCTGGGGGTGACTTCAGGGGATTCCTGAGAGAAGATAATTTCATAATTTCAAGTTATCAGAAGAGGATCCAACCAAGTTCAGGACTTGGTTCTCAGGGCAGAGAAACCACACACAGATCAGACACAGCATCTCCTACATCCCACCCGAAGCTGTATCCACAAGACAACTCCTTCCTGCTGTAGCAGGAGCTCATTATGCAGGTCACAAAGGCCTGGGTCTCCAAGACCCAAAGATGCAAGCTCCACGGTTAAACTAAAGTACTCTGAACTTAGTCAACATCACTAAGCTGTTGCTTGCAGCCCACAGATAAGAAGAGATGCTAGGGAGACATTCTTGACACATCAGAACAGCCAAAGGAAAACCACTGCCAAGAGACAAGGCTGGCAGGCTAAACTTTGGCCCTTTATCCATTAATTGTGAGCTGTTCTTTAAGATAATCCTCGTCCTGTTAGATCTCCCCTTTTAATGAATCACCACCACTCCTGAAAGACAGAAAAGATCAGGTTTGAAGGGTTGGTTTTTTCAAAAGGTTGTTTTCTTCTGATGTGCTTTTTAGCTGTGTCCATTTATGTTTGCTTTGTTGTACATCTAAACTTCCAGAAGTCCAGATCTCCCAATAGTACCTTGCAATCCCCAGCTTGTATAAATTCCTCTAGCCACACCAACTTAGGAGAGACCTTTCCACCAGTACCTGCTGAGATCTTGCTTATTATTGCTCCTCAGACAGAGAGCAATGCTAGAGTTGTAAGCAATTTCATAGAATGCGTTGGGTTAGAAGGGACCTTAAAGATCATCTACTTCCAACCCCCCTACCATGGCAGGGACACCTCCCACTAGACCGGGTTGCTCAAAGCCCCATCCAACCTGGTCTTGAACACCTCCAGGGATGGAGCATCCACAGCTTCCCTGGGCAACCTGGGCCAGTGTCTCACCACCCTCACAGTGAAAAATCTTCCTCATTTCAATTTAAATCTCTCCTCTTCCAGTTTGAAGCCATCACCCCTCATTCTGTTACTACAAGCCCTTGTAAAATGTCCCTTCCCAGCTTTCTTGCATGCTCCATCATTTCATAATGATATATTTTGGCATTTATGTCACACTTGTTTTCACCAGGCATCAGCTCCCCATTTTGACAGAGGTGGGCAAAAGTTATGTCCCATGGGGCTACCAAGGGCCGAGTACTCTTAACTTCACTTCGAAACACAACTGACAAGTGAACAAAGCTGGAAATCCCGGGACTCAGGCTCTCCAGCCACCACACAACCTTTTCTCCTGCAACCACACATCTGGTAAATGCAGTGTGCAAGGAGGCTGCAGTATACTTGAAGTTCCGTGGCAGGTTTATCTTCTACATCCGAACTTTCTTTGGTCTATTAGTTCCTTAATTTGCATTATAAAGTCATTTTGAGTCTGGAGAACCCATTTCATTACTGTCCCAAGGAAGACAGTAAAATTACTGGTGATTGAATTGCCTCATCTGTCCACTCAGACTTATTGCAGGAAAAATAAAACAAAGATCATTTACCCTTAGCATGTATTACTCTAGGAATGGTCTAATGGCCAAAGCAGTGGAACTACTCCAATAAACCCAGTCTGTTAGGTCAAAGCATCCAAGAGTCTGTGCTAAGTGTAGAGTCAGCACCTCACAAGCTCTATCTCTGCCTCTTTCATTACACCTTGGCTCTATTTTCACATCCTTGGATGGTCTTCGGACGTCCTGTGGTAGCTCTCCAATCCATGGTGCCTCCATGTAGTATATGGGTACTACAGGGAGGGTTGTAAGGGGGCTTGTAGGACAATTCTGAGCTTTCAGAGCTTGGTGGGGATGTTCCTAAATGGATCTTATCTCAGACTGATCCTCTCTGGCCCCACAGCATGGCCCAGCATGCCAGGAAAGGGCAGCTCTGCACTGAGCTCTGCTTCCAGACACCATTTGCAACTTCAACGTACTGGAATGACATTTATCTCTGTGAATGTCACGGAGAAGAAACTCATTATCCCACCTTAACAATGAGAGCAACAGACAGACTTTCTATATTGATGCTATTATTATTTTTTATTACTAAGCTATGCTGTTCAGAGCTGGGTATGGGCATGCAGAAGGAGGACAGGCAGAGCCCAGCTGCATGATGGGGAGTGCTTTGGTGGCTTTTTTTCCCCCTTTATGAAAAAAAGGGGTCAAAATGTGGCCATGTTTTCCGGTAGACACCATGGCAGGGAGAGCTCTGAACTGAGAACAGCAGAAGGATGCTGAAATTGCCCTGTGGATTCACTGAAGAGGTGTTCCCTGAAGTGAAACACGCAATGGAAGACATCAAAGTCCTTAGATAAATGAGTAACAGACTGGGAATGTCATCATGACATGACCAGAGGTAAGAGCTGAGCTCTCAGTACTGACAGAGGAAAGGTCAGAGTGGAGATGGGCTGAAAAATGCAGGGAGTAAAAGCAGACGGGTTATGCTTGATGCCACAGAGAAGGGAATCCAGAGAAAGGAGGCAAAGAGAAGTGATGTGAGCAGCACAGTGGACTGGGCAATGGTGGCACCTGCAGCTGGTTTGGGAATAGGCAAGAGTCTGAACTTGCTCAGGCCAGGAAACAGAAGCTGCATCAACTTAAGCAGAAGTTTAAATTGTATAGACAAAACAAAGGATACAGAGGACAGCTCAACGTCCCCAGCTCCCTCAGCTGCTCCTCACCACACTTGTGCTCTAGACCCTTCCCCAGCTTCATTACCCTTCTCTGGACGTGCTCTACCCCCTCAAGGTCCTTCTTGGAGTGAAGGGGGCCCAAAACTGAACCCAGGATTCAAGGAGTTGCCTCCCCAGTGTCCTGGTCCTGCTGGCCACACTAGTGCTGACACAAGCCAGGATGCTGGTGGCTTCTTGGCCACCTGGGCACACACTGGATCATCTTCAAGCAGCTCTCGACCAACACTCCCAGGTCGTTTTCCTCCAGGCACTTTCCAGCCCCTCTGCCCCCAGCCTGGAGTGTTGCAGGGGGTTGTTGTGACCCAAGTACAGGACCTGGCCCTTGGCCTTGATGAACCTCACCCCACTGACCTCAGCCCATCAACCCAGCCTGGCCAGATCCCTCTGTAGAGCCTCTCACCCTCCAGCAGCTCAACACTCCTGCCCAACTTGATGTCATCTGCAAACTGACTGAGGGTGCCTCAATTCCCTCAACCAGATCATTGATAAAGATATAACACGCCCCAGTGCTCAGCCTTGGGGACACCACTTGTGACCAGCCACATTCTGACTCAGAAGTTAAGCCACTCAAATTCTTCACTAAATAATAGACTAAACCAGGTCTGAATTACACTGGCATTCCTTTCCCCCAGCACCTACACCATGACTCTTGATTACTGCATCTCATAATTACACTTCAGGCTCTCCAGGACAGGGAACGTAACTCACTCATTTCCAAAGCACAGTTTTAAGTGTTCTGTGAGAATAATTAATCATCAAGTTGTTATGGGCATCATTCAAAAGAATTAGTGACATTAAAGTAAAGCTTCACTACCTCTGTAAATAATAATGATGCAGCTTTTGTTATAGCCTCTAACAGGGAAACTAATCCCCCAGCATCAGTAGGGGAACAGCCTCTCTTCTGAAAGCCTTTCTAGATATATTTGTACAAAGACAATTGCCAGCTAATGATCTCCCAGGCCTGTGGAGCAGTTTATTGCTCTGATTCTCAAGCCAACTTGTCACACCAGCTTGGAAGCAGTTCTTCTCTGCTGGGGTTTCTGGAAGCACAGGGCTCACCTGGGAGCTCAGTGGTAGGTAGCAGAGGAACTTCTCACAGCACATCAAGCAAGGAACCCACCACTGATCACTGCTATCAAAAGACTCAGTCATTAATGTGAAAGTTTGCAGATATATTAGGGGGTCCAGAGAAGCTTAGAGAGCAAGAAAAGAGTTGGTGCAGTGCTAAGTCCTCAGTACTGGCTGGAATAACCACACCTGGCACACCATGGCCTCATCACTCAGGGACAACATGGTTGTTCTGGTCTTGGGCTGCAAGAGGACATCCTGATGTGGTCAAGAGGAGGAAACACTCAAAATCTGGAGGGTTGGGCTGTTATTTTGAAGGACCACAACAGGCTGGAGAAATAGACTGATGTGAACCTCAAACAGTTCAGGGATGGAAAATGTGGCATCCTGTATTTGGGATGGAATAACCCCTAGTATAGGCTGGGCACTGAAGGGATAGAAAGCATTCCTACGGAAGAGGACCTCAGGGGCTGGAGAATAGGACATACATGAAGATGCTGACATAAATGGGTTTGTACAGCACTGAGAAGGGAAGATGAAGGTTGATCTTACTCGTGTTGCAAACCTGATCCAACTCTGACACTGGTCTTGCTTTGAGCTTTGCTCAGATGATCTCCAGAGTCCCTTCCAACCAAAGTCCTTCTATGATTTTATTCTAAATCAGCCCAATTCCATTTCACATATTGCCCAAATTCCTCCTATTCCCTATACATCTGTGGATATCGATATAGGCAGATGGTAGATGGACAAGCATTAGAGAAAGTCAGCCTTTAAGGAAGTCCCAATGAAAAATTCATTAAAATGTTTTGCTGAACACTTGAATCAATAAAAGAGCAGAAACACAGGAACTTCAGAGCATTTAAAAAGACAACTGAATGAAAGTGAGGGAGATTAATTAGAATAAAATGCTGCTTATATTCAAAGATCTAAATCTTCCTTTTGAAATTTCAGAAGTTCAGCATGAAATGGAAGAGATGACAGATGCCCTCAGCTGACAAGGGGAGTCACACCAGCTTTTGATCTCTGTGCACACACAACCCAGTTATTCAGAATTCTACTTTTCTTGGTGTCTTTTGAAATAAAACTTTTGTAAAGCTTCCTGTTTCTTTAGTGCAAATCAGGACCGAAACATTTAATTGCTGGAGTTCAGAAGCTCTTAAACTCCACGTCAAGCAGGATTCAACATATGCTGCATCACTCAATAGAAAAGATGGCAAGCACGTTGCAAAAAGACTTTACTGGGTATTTATTTTGGTGGTGACAACTAGATCTGGAATCCTTGAGGAAAACTGTGCAGTGAATTACAAGTTCCTGCCTATGTATTGAAGTGAAGCAGGTTGCTTCAGTAGCATCCTAGAAGTCTGCTTAAACAGCCTTGCCAGGCTTTGATGGAAGCTCCTCTTGGACCCTCGTTTTGCAGGAGAAAAGTAAAAAGTCTTCTTTGAGCCCTGCTTTCCTGTGGAACAAACTGAAGCAGCTCAAGCACACCAAGTCAGACAGTGGGTCTTTGTTGCATTTTTGACCTTAACTCCTACACCAAGATCTCTGGGACCAAGCAGCTCTCAACTAACTTCCAGCCAACTGAACAAGTTTTCTTGCAGATGCACTGTCAAAAGTCTCCAGGACAAACTGGAAAACCAGTGATTCTCTTCTGGGACCAACAGGAACAGAAGAGGTTGTTCACAACACAATTCACATCAAGCATTTGATGAGGGGACCACCATGGGCTTGTGGTTCCCAAGAGAACAGGTGTATTTGGCTGACAGTGGTGTGTAACCACTTCAGAAGGTAATTATGATCATAAGATTTCAAGCTACTAACGTATTCTAGCACTCTCCAGGAAATCTGGGAGAGAGAAAACTCTAGAAGACAAGGCCCCCAAGCCACGCACCAGAGATTTTGTGCATCTTTCACCTGTGCCCTCATTACAACTTGGAGCTGTAGCCCAATTTTGAAGCCAGTATCTGACTCATCTCCACTGAAGAGCTCGCTCTACTTAAGAATATTTGTTCACAGGGACCAGACCAAACCTACTGGAAAACAAAGCTCCTGGACCACAGTGTTATCAGGGCCTCAATACCAGTTGATCTACAGTCTCCAATTGCACTGGTAATATAGACACAGCTGCTGATAAATTCTTCAATGTCCCTTCCACCAGCTCATAGCTGGCTCCTTTCTTAATGTTGTGTTTGGTCTACATGAACTGAGCTCCTAGAGGTGTCATCTGCCATGGAGCATCTCAGACAGCCCAAGGGCAGTCAAGTTCATAGAATCATAGAATGGTTTGGGTTGGAAGGGACCTCCAAAGCTCATCTACTCCAACCCCCCTGCAATAAGCAGGGTCATCTCTAACTAGGTCAGGTTGCTTAGAGCCCCATCAAGCCTGACCTTGAATGTCTCCAGGGATGGGGCCTCCACCACCTTGCTGGGCAACCTGTTCCAGTGTTCTCTCACTCTCATATTAAAGAATTTTTCCTAATATCCAAACCTAATTTACCCTTTTCTAGCTTAAAACCATTACCCCTTGTCCTGTTGCTACAAACCCTCGTGAATAGTTCTTTCCCTGCCTTCTTATAGGTCCCTTTCAGGTATTAGAAGATCACCTTCCTACGTTTGCTCTTTCAATCCACCAGAATCAATTTTACAAGATGCTGTGTTGGAGACACCACTGCAGCAGATAACTTCACTGCAGCTTGGAGTTTCATCAGAGGTGACATCATGCTTAGAATATTCCAACCAACAGCAAAACCCATGTGTCCTGCCCGTTTCCAGCTATGGCTGCAGCACAGCAGCTCTGATTCCTTTTCCTTAGTGCTCACCAAGCATGTTCTGCACCAACAAGGTGCTGAGCTCCTTTACCTCTGAGCACTGGTGCAGTAGCGAGCCTCGCGATTGCCGACGTTGCGAACCAGCAGAGTCTTCTGGGTGCTGTACTTGACTGGACAGACAGAGAAGTTCAGCTGGTCAGGGAAGTCCAGGATAGCTCGGGCACCTATAGCTCGGATGGGCACAAGAAACTTCTCCCTTTCAGTGATGCAGATGAGCTGGTGGAAATAATCCTGCAGGGAAGGGAACAATTCCAGGACAGTTAGTACCATCTCCATGGCAGGAGAAAAACTGGTGTTTGCTGTGGCTCTAACAGCAGCATTCAATAACATAATAGTGCTTTTTACCTTAATGACCTTTCATTCCAGCAACACAACTTGAACGTGAAAAGAAGCAACCCCACTGATTCACCTGCTTTCACAGCACCAGCCAAAATTACCTGCTACTTGCATTCTGAGGCACCAAAATAGAGTCATTTCACGTAAGGGATTGCAGCAGTAACAGGAACCTGCTTCCATCACCACTCAGACTATTAAGGCATGACTAAGAACCAGTTGTGCCACAGCACTAACTCCAATCCACCAGTTTTTCCCTCTATCACAGTGCAGAGACCTCCTGGAAGTTTGGCTGGGGATACTCAGGTACAGCCAAAATGACTTCACATATACAATCAACCATCAATCTCTGGTGAAATACTTAAGCTGGACATAATGATTGTTTTCATGCAAGGTATATATGTGCTTCCCATAGCATTATAGAGACAAGGCTGGGGACGTAGATCTTTAAAAGGGATCTGATCCATCTCCCCACTTCAGAACCAGCTCAGCTCTACACCCAAACTATTCTTGTGACATGTTTGCCAAGTATTTAAAAGCACAAACAATTCCAGCCCTGCCCTCAGCAGCCTATTCCAGCTTGACCCTAGATGTCCAGGGAGTTCTTCCTGGGTCTAATCTTAGTGTCCCTTCACATCTAACCTAGCCTCAGGTCAGGAGGAGTGGCTGAGGGACCTGCGGGTGTTGAGCCTGGAGAAAAGGAGGCTCAGGGGAGACCTCCTTGCTCTTGACAACTCCCTGAGAGAAGGCTGGAACAAGGTGGGATCAGGCTCTTCTCCCAAGGAACAGAAGATAGCTTAGCTTCCTCTCAGCTGCATGGTTGATGCCTTCATTACTATAAGGTCTTTAAGAAGTGACTTGGTGGCTTGTTCCCATGCCTACCTGAGGCAGGAGCAGCAAATGGGAGACCCCCAAACATCCCTCTGAGAGCAAACTCCACTGTGCTCTTCCCAGCCATTGGCTTGCTCAGAGGAGAGCCAGACAGGTGTGTGCCCCCCCCCGCCTTCAAGCTGTCTGGCATTTCACAGTAGGAGGGTGAATCAAATCACCAACATCATTTTCCTGTAGGGATGAGCAGATCAATCCCCAGATGTGCTGTGCTGGAAGGATCGCCTTGTCCCTGCTGAATCACTGGGAGAACTGGTTGCATTAGGGCCAGGAACCGTTACCTCCAGCAGCTCTCCTATTGATGAGTTGATAAAAGCTCTGCCTCTTATCACTCACTTGCCGTCCTGATCTTTTTTCCTCACTGCTTTTAACTCATTTGCTATTTTGCTTGCTGCTTCAACAGTTAGAAGAC
Source organism: Brachypteracias leptosomus (assembly GCA_013401335.1). Taxonomy (NCBI): domain Eukaryota; kingdom Metazoa; phylum Chordata; class Aves; order Coraciiformes; family Brachypteraciidae; genus Brachypteracias; species Brachypteracias leptosomus. The sequence goes on from VYZX01024617.1 coordinate 196,526, forward strand.
AATTTGATTTAGGGATTGCACACAGCAGCAGACTCCCTGCACCAGAACAGATTCAGATTTCTCTGCATTTGGGATTTCCTGCTCCCACACTCATTCTCTCCAAGCCTGGAAGGGACCTAAGGCAGCTAGACAAGGCACAGACCCATGGCTCCAGCACCAGTACCCACCAACTGCCTGCTCAGCTGGGATTTGTGACAGATGCTGCCACACCCGGAATGAAAGAAAAATAAAGACAAATTCTTTTTTTTTTGCCAGACATCTCAAATATTCACACTAGAAATTGCAGGAGGGCTTCTGCTTGTCGTATTTAGAAGGTAAAATACCAGGGAGGGAACTGCAGTAAATGACCTACAGAATTGAATATCACATTGCAGGGGAGCGTTTCATCTCCGGCAAGTCTTTCTGAATTAGCAATTTTGTACTCAAATCTTGCAGCCTAAGCCCTCTAAAATAAAAGCTAAGGGCAGTCCGTGTGAATTTAAAGCACCTATTATCTGGGAACTTCACGTCCTGAACTGTTTAGATCCTCAGAACCTGCATTAGCAAATGAAGAATGCTATTTACTTTTTTTTTTTTGATTCATTTGGCCACACTACTATAACAAAGGCATTGTAAATCCGACTGGAAGCTGGATGCCTTATTAAGTCTTGGCAGACCACATTTACTTATCTCTCCCTTCCAGATGCCAGGTAGACAGAGGAGGATGCAAGGAGCTCAGATCAGCAGGGGGATAAAGGAAAAAAAGAAACTTTAACAATTGGAGGTATTGAAGGAAGTAAAAGGAAATAATTTTCGAGTTGTTTTCATTGCTAAGGAGTGAGTGGATCAACTGCAATATAAATAAGAGCCCAAAGAATAAATCCTCCTCACAGCAAGTACAGGAGATCATCTGGTCCAGCTCCTTTGGAATCTCTCCAGAGAAGGAGACTCCACAACCTCTCTGGACAGCCTGGGCCAGGCTCCAACACCCTCACACCAAACAACTTTCTCCTCCTGCTCAGATGGAACCTCCTGGGTTCCAGTTGGTGCCCGGTGCCCCTTGTCCTGTCACGGGGCTCCACTGACAAGAGTCTGGCCCCATCCTCTTGTCCCCACCCTTTAGCTCTTGATCAGCATTGATCAGATCCCCTCTGAGCCTTCTCTTCTGCAGCTCAACAGTCCCGGGCTCTCAGCCTTTCCTGGGCACAGAGATGCTCCAGGCCCCTCAGCATCTTCACAGCCTCCACTGGACTCTCTCCAGTAGCTCCTTGTCTCTCTTGACCTGGGAAGCCCAGCACTGGACACAATACTCCAGAGGTGGCCTCACTACGGCAGAGTAGAAGGGCAGGAAAACCTCTCTGGACCTGCTGGTCACTCTTCTGAACACACCCCATACTCAAAGTACTCCAGCATGTGCCAACCCTTTAACACCCCTCTACGAACCCACCAAAGCAGGACCTCGCATCATGTTGAATGCAGCATCAGGTCAACTAGGAGGGAAGCCCATTTTTCCCCTTTCAGATGATGGAGGAGGTACTAGGCAGGAACTAGCCATTCGTGCTTTGTCCTTTAAAGCTTTTGAAAGCTGATTTGTTCTCCCTTGGGAGAAAAAGGCTGCAATTCTCCACTGCAGCTCTGCCTTGTGTCACCAGGACACTAACACCACTATGCACTTATTTACAACCTAGGGGTACAGTCAAAACCAGTTTAAAATCTTGACTGACTTTACAAACCCTCAGCAGACTCTTTAAAACCAGGTTCTAAATAAACACGTCTAGGTGAGAGTGGGTTGCATCACTTCTATGCTTTACAGATTGTGTTTAGACAGTTCCAGACTCTAGATTTTCATGAAAACACAATTTCATCCTTCACACAACTCCTTTCAACTTCAGGGAAAACACAGATGATGGTGTGATAGCTCCTCTTCTCTTAGTCTGCTTTGATAAGCAATCATTTACAAGTTCTGCCTGCAAACTACCACCCCTGGCATTTAAATTTGCACCCACTAAAACTAAAGCAGTTACTTGTCTCAGCTGTTGTTTCAGGCTCTTTACAAACTCAGGCTAATATTAGTTCTTGCCATGGTGGTATCAACCTTTACTGCCCAGTCCATCAAACTCAGGTGTCATTTTTGCTGTGTAACCAACTAAACTCTTCATCCAACCCCTTGCAGCACCCAACTTGCAATGAAAAAATCCTTGTAGCATGAGGCGACTGGGTAAGTCAAGCAATGAAAGGTCCTTGCTGAAACCATGACACCATAAAGGCTGGAAAATAAGAGCCATTAAAGGAGAGGAGGGAGGGCGGAGGATGAAGATGCTCCATGTAAGCAGGGGTGTCCCCAACCCAGCCTCCCTCAGCTACAAGCCACAGGAGGCTTTTGGAATCAGTCACTCCAGGTTCATTTTGTGCAGAACCATTTGCCTTAATCATCTTCCCCTTTTGTCCACCTGAAAGTCCTCTCAGAAGTATCCTTGGAATAGCTTCTGCGTGCTACACAGCATCTCCCAGGGCCAGACTGGATTTTCAAGGAGTTAATTTGAATAATACAATAACTCACGGCCCTGTCGTATTTCATATTAATCAATGAGCATTAATTCAGTCTCTGCTGAGCATCAGTAATGAATTTTGCAAACCTGACAAACTGAACTCATATTGCCTGAAAATATTGTATTGCTACAGCAAAAAGAGCAAGAGGACAAAACAATGAGCTGTGCTGTGGTTTTATATGCTCCCGGCTTCCTTCATCCTTCAAGATAATCTATGGATCAGCCTGAAGGACACACAAATGTACTCATTCCTGCCTGGTGTTTATTTGCCAGTCAGCTCTGCAATGGTTTCCAATTAGGCAGAGGTTGTCAGACCATAACACAAGAGAGCCAGGAGCAGGGGGTGGCACGAGAACACCCACGTTGTACAACCACAGCCATAAAACACGTGTGTAAATCAGAAGCAGCAAGAGTAACTAATAGGCAACGTTGCCCAACAGAAAAATTAGCATTTCATATTTAGCATGCTGATAAACAAAGAGACACCCCAGCTATTTATTCTCTTCCTGACAGTCCAGTTAGGTGGCACATTCCCAAATGACTGCAAGGCAATAGGGAACTGAGCATTTCTCAAGAGAGGGCTATGTGGCCATGGCTTTTCAGCCACCACCAACTCACACAGTCCTTTTATTTAGGGCTTAGCTGCAATTTTACTCCCTTGAAGCAGGGGTGACTTTGTTGAAGTCAGAACTATCCTGGTAAGAATAGATTCAAAGAGCATGATAGTAGTGATCATCCCCCTGCACTGGGGAAGTCACCTCTCCAATCCTGGGGTCAGATTTGGGCCCCTCACTCCAAGAAGGACATTGAGGGGATGGAGTGTGGCCAGAAGGGCAACAAAGCTGGGGAAGGCTCTAGAGCAGGAGTGTGGTGAGGAGCAGCTGGGGGTGTTTTCCTTGGAGAAAAGGAGGCTCAGGGGAGACCTTCTAGCTCTGGACAACTCCCTGCAAGGAGGTTGGAGCCAGGTGGAGTCAGGCTCTTCTCCCAAGGAACAAGTGATAGGACAAGAGGAACAGCCTCAAGTTGCACCAGGGGAGGCTTAGGTTGGACATGAGGAACAATTTCTTCATGGAAAGGGTTGTCAGGCACTGTCCCAGGCTGCCCAGGGCAGTGGTGGAGTCCCCATCCCTGGAAGGGTTTCAAAGCCGTGGAGATGTGGTGCTGAGGGACATGGGTTAGTGGTGCCCTGGCAGTGCTGGGGGAATGGTTGGACTCGATCTTAAAGGTCTCTTCCAACCAAAATAATTCTGTGATTCTATTCTACAGCATGAAAGAAGGAAGCAGTGCAGGGATACTAAGACAGGGAGGCTGACTCCACCAGCATCCTGCTATCTCTTGGCATGACTTTGTGAGAGAGACAAGATCAGAGGATAGCTCTGAGCCAGCAGATGTTTCTGCACCAGGCCGGAGGTGCAAGATCTTTGAGCATACCTGTTTTCTCATCTTTCACTTGCTGCTTAGATTTAGTTTAACGCTTTGTCCTATCCTCAAGCAGCACAGATATAGAAAACTAAAGAGGAATTGCCCCCATGGTACCTACCTCCCGATGCTCGGGAAATAATCTGTTCCTTTGGAAGGACTGAGAAATTATTTAACATCATTAATATTGAGGATAATTATTTTGGCCTAGGGCAGTCCTCCAAACTACCCAAGTGACACAAGAGCTTAATCTCATGGAGGTAGGCTTTGCAAAGTACTCTGGTGCCTTAAAAATGTGATTTATCAGTATTAATTAGCGTTCTTTTTGGAGGTGGAAGAGGTAAATTGGTGCCCATGAAGGGCAAAGTGACGCTCTTCAAGTTTAGGGAGGCAGCAGAGCCACACGTGAACATCCCCACAAATAGAAGTAGGGTGAGATAACCCTGGAGAGCACTTATGTCCAATACTTGGTTTCTTGTCTTGCCCTTGCACTGATGGCCCGGGGAGCTCTGCCAGCAAGAGGTCCTCTGCAGAGCTTCAGGGCCATTCCAGTGGTTTCTGCTGAACTGGGCTTTGTGCTCCTTGCACGGGTTCCACGGGGTATCAGAGGGATGGAGATCTACCCAGCACCAACACAGTTTTATACAAATCAAACATTTTGTCTCGTACTTGACGGAGCGTGAGTCAGCGAAGTACCCGAGCTAAAAAAGCATCCACAGCATGGTCAGGAGGTGCTGAGCGCCTTGAAAACCCCTCAAAGAGGCAGGCTCCGTAAAGTCACCTGCGTTGGGCTTGCAGGTGCTTGCATGCACGGTATCAGTGGTTTAGTTGTGGAAGGCTTATGAGCTACTTCTCTGCTGCTCCATGATCCACAAGGATTGTGGGTAACCCAGTGAGCTGGGCCACAGGTACAAAGCCCTCTGTCAGGGTTGGAGGGTCCTCCAGTTATTGAGTTAGTTTATATAAACTCATTTAGGTTGGAAGAGACCTTTAAGATCATTGAGTCCAACTATTACCCCAGCACTGCCAGGGCACCACTAAACCACGTCCCTCAGCACCACATCTCCACACCTTTGAAACCCTTCCAGGGATGGGGACTCCACCACTGTACTGGGCAGCCTGGGACAGTGCCTGACAACCCTTTCCATGAAGAAATTGTTCCTCATGTCCAACCTAAACCTCCCATGGTGCAACTTGAGGCAGTTTCCTCTTGTCCTATCACTTGTTCCTTGGGAGAAGAGACCAATCCCCCCTGGCTCCAACCTCCTTTCAGGGAGTTGTCCAGAGTAAAAGTCTGAAACATGTAAGAACCTCCAGCCTACAAGAGAGCATAATCTTCTCTATGGGGAAAGTTTCCCCCCAGTTCTAGATCCAGTGCAACCCCACTGGAACCAGTACAGTTCCTCAAAAGCCACCAGGTTCCCTGTTCTGAATTCAGCCCTGCAAGTTCAACCTTCCACCAAAGACACCATTCTCTCAGGACCTCCAGCCTCACCTTATTCTCCTCAGGGGTGAAAAGGATGCGGAAAGTTGAAGGCATGCCAGGTGCTACCTTACGGCACACATCATTGGGGCTGATCAACTTGAAGTAAGGTGAGCTCTCCAAGACAACCTTCACCATCCGAGGAACCTGCAGAAAAGACACAAAACTGATCTTGCTACTTGTGGAAACATAAGGAGAAGAGACTTGGCCATGTCCTGGTGATATCCTTCCTTAACCATCTTTCCAAGGCACTTTTAGCACTTGAGGTACATGCTCATAGTACACAAGGGTGGATTTCAATCCCTTCTGCCTGGGCAAAATAGGTCTAAGCCAGAGGCAGCAGAGCCCTGCTGTGAAGGAACAACCAGGTAGGTAAGACACCAGCACCATGGAGATATAAAACCTGAATCAAGCCATCTTCATATTCAACATGCCCAAAGGACCTTCTGCCTGCACAGAGCAATGTGATCATGCTTCTAGAAGATGAATGGATCACCTGAAGGTAAAGGTGTGTGTTGTACTGGGGGAAGGAGGAATTTTGCTTCTAAGATATTGGCTTGAGTGGGGCAGTCAAGCTGTGGNTTATTGAGTTAGTTTATATAAACTCATTTAGGTTGGAAGAGACCTTTAAGATCATTGAGTCCAACTATTACCCCAGCACTGCCAGGGCACCACTAAACCACGTCCCTCAGCACCACATCTCCACACCTTTGAAACCCTTCCAGGGATGGGGACTCCACCACTGTACTGGGCAGCCTGGGACAGTGCCTGACAACCCTTTCCATGAAGAAATTGTTCCTCATGTCCAACCTAAACCTCCCATGGTGCAACTTGAGGCAGTTTCCTCTTGTCCTATCACTTGTTCCTTGGGAGAAGAGACCAATCCCCCCTGGCTCCAACCTCCTTTCAGGGAGTTGTCCAGAGTAAAAGTCTGAAACATGTAAGAACCTCCAGCCTACAAGAGAGCATAATCTTCTCTATGGGGAAAGTTTCCCCCCAGTTCTAGATCCAGTGCAACCCCACTGGAACCAGTACAGTTCCTCAAAAGCCACCAGGTTCCCTGTTCTGAATTCAGCCCTGCAAGTTCAACCTTCCACCAAAGACACCATTCTCTCAGGACCTCCAGCCTCACCTTATTCTCCTCAGGGGTGAAAAGGATGCGGAAAGTTGAAGGCATGCCAGGTGCTACCTTACGGCACACATCATTGGGGCTGATCAACTTGAAGTAAGGTGAGCTCTCCAAGACAACCTTCACCATCCGAGGAACCTGCAGAAAAGACACAAAACTGATCTTGCTACTTGTGGAAACATAAGGAGAAGAGACTTGGCCATGTCCTGGTGATATCCTTCCTTAACCATCTTTCCAAGGCACTTTTAGCACTTGAGGTACATGCTCATAGTACACAAGGGTGGATTTCAATCCCTTCTGCCTGGGCAAAATAGGTCTAAGCCAGAGGCAGCAGAGCCCTGCTGTGAAGGAACAACCAGGTAGGTAAGACACCAGCACCATGGAGATATAAAACCTGAATCAAGCCATCTTCATATTCAACATGCCCAAAGGACCTTCTGCCTGCACAGAGCAATGTGATCATGCTTCTAGAAGATGAATGGATCACCTGAAGGTAAAGGTGTGTGTTGTACTGGGGGAAGGAGGAATTTTGCTTCTAAGATATTGGCTTGAGTGGGGCAGTCAAGCTGTGGTGCTAGTCATGCAGGCAGACCACCAAGAGAAGGAGACCACAGACACTGTGACCTTACTGGGAATAAAAGCAGACCTGAAAAGGATGAACATTGGAAGACAAAGAGTCATCTCCTTGTTTCTGAGGTTGTCTAAGAGAATTTAAAGGGGGCCGTAAAGAAGCAAGGCAGAAGCATGGTACTCCACAAAAGAAGATGAGATCAGTCAACTTGCCAAAATGATGGAAAGCCAGACAACCCCCCAGGCTGTGCCCCTCAATGGCCTTCAAAGGCCTTTTCTGCCTTGAGGTCTACGGCCAGCACTGACTCACAGTGTGGTTTCATTATTAAAAGCCAATCTCAGCTCTCCAGAGGCTCCTGCTGCCTGGAGATTGTAGCCAGGCAGCTGCCAGTGCAGGCAAGGCAGGTTTCTGGGGGTTCCTCCCCACACCCAGGAGAGCCCGCAAACAACTCTGCCGAGAGCTTCTGCCCTCTGGCATGCTACAAGCACCAAGACAGCAAACAGACATTTTTCTAGCACACAGGTATCTCACCTCAGAGTCCAAACCAGGCTATTTTCACTGACAGGCAGCTTCACTGATAAATAATGAACCCATGTGAAGCATGGGAGAAATGAAAGTTCATCCTATATCACCCACCCAAGGCTGATAACCCATGGCCAAGGCAGTCCTGAACTCTCCCAACACCCTCTGCTTCCAGCCATGTGCTGAGGCTGCAAGTTCCAGGGGCCAGTTTCACTCTACAGCCCAACACTTTGTTCACCAAGTCTCTTGGGAGATGAGCACGCATGGTTGAGACCTTCAGTAAGAGCCACCCAGAACATCTGAGGGCTGTGAGGAGCAGCCTGAAGATGGAAAAGCCATTTTACAACACAGGTAAGAGCAGTAAGGATATAGGGAAGCACTTCTGTATTTTAATTTGATTACAGAGCCTCTGTTTGGGAGTAGACTTTGCTGCTGGATGGATTTTAAGGAGCAGAACCTCAGGCTGCTGTGCAGGATTATTCAGAGGAATCTGGGAAAATGGGTGAGAACCAAGCACAATGTTGCTTTCCTCCAGGACATTACCAAAAGCCAACAAAATTAGAATATAATAACCTCCCTCAGGATTATCATCTCTATCTTCATGTCCTTAAAACACACAAAAGATTTTCCTTAGAGCTGATTTTCCTTTTACACCAGAGCTGTCCAAGGGTTGAGGTCTCACTAGCTTCAAAATTGATTTATTTGGGGGGGAGGGGGGGGAAATAAAAAAAAAATCAACAGTTTTCTCACTGCCTCCCCTTTGCAGGGCATACAAATCCCAGGGTGCAGCTGTACAAGTTCATTATTTTCTGTCAGAAGCAGCAGCAATGTTGATGCAGATGTTCTTTTCCACTTGAGGAAGCATGAATCGAGCAAATGAACTGTCTGCCTGTTGGCTGGTGCTTGGCAAAGACCAACATTTTGAAGTGCCCCATGGATAATGAAGCAGCTGAAGCCAAAGGGCTTTGTGGGAATGAAGCAGAGCCATAGGAAGAGAGAAACTGAGGTGCAGTTTAATGAGGAAAGAGGATATCTACAGCAAAGAGTGCCCAGAATCAGTGTGGACCACAAGAATGGCATCCCTCAGGTGTGAGCAGCCATGCTGCATCTTTCCAACATTCCCAAGCTCAACAGGAGGACCAGGAATGGTGCAGCTCCCCCCAGAAGTAACCGATGGACCTTATCCACTTCCTTCCTTGCTGCAGGATCCTCCATTTTCAACCATGCCCTGTCAAACCCTGTTCTCTCCAAATATACTTTGACTTCTGCTGTTCCTCCATCTGCCCCAACAGCTTTTTGTGTCCATTTGTGTGTTTCCCAACAGGTAGACTTGGAGAAGGGGTTAATTCACCTGCTGTCATGGATGTTTCCACCTTCTCATCCCACCCTCCTCTCCTATACTTCTCACCCTTCCTTCCAGAGCAGTACCTTTAATTACACCTTTCTCTTCCTGACCTTTCTCTGCTTCCAGAACACTCCCTGCTGCCTGCCAAGAGAAGCCCTTGAATGTCCAATGTTCTCTCCCAGAGCACTTTCTATCTCAGCTCTTTCCTCCCTCCTCTTTCCCCACCAGCTTGCCTTTGGCACATGCCTCATCCAAGTAAACGTTTCCCCAGCTGAAATGTAAAAGGTCTCAATTTTCCTCTTTACAGTGGAACAAAATTGCTGACATTTTTCAACTTTTTCCTTCTCAACTTCCTTGGGAAATCTTGAAATTATCACCATTTTTTCAAGGAAAGGTGGAGACCTTCAAGAGCACGACTCTGGCTGTGCTGTGATTCTCCAAAGGGAAAGCAAAGGGCCACATTGCCTCAGAAAAACCTGGGCAGGACTGAATTAAGCTTGGCAGGAGCCTAAAGTGGCACCTAAAGGCCTCCCACTGCTTCTGCTAAATCAGTCTGCTTCCACTACTGTTCCAAAGCACCTTTCCTGGAGTGCTAATGCCACCAATTATAATTTATTCCAGCATAAAGGGAACTGGAGGGCTGGAACACCCCTCCTAGGGGCTGGAGCACCTCTCCTGTGAGGCCAGGCTAAGAGAGCTGGGCTTGTTCAGCCTGGAGAAGAGAAGGCTCCAGGGAGACCTTTTAGTGGCCTTTCAGTATCTGAAGGGGGCTACAAGAAAGTTGAAGAGGGACTTTTTACAAGGGCTTGGAGTGATAGAACAAGGGGTAACAGTTTCAAACTGGAAGAGGGGAGATTTAGATTGGAAATTAGGAAGAAGTTCTTCACTGTGAGGGTGGTGAGACACTGCCACAGGTTGCCCAGGGAAGCTGTGGATGCTCCATCACTGGATGTGTTCAAGGCCAGGCTGGATGGGGCTTGGAGCAACCTGGTCTAGTGGGAGGTGTCCCTGCCATGGAAAGGGGGTTGGAAGTAGATGATCTTTAAGGTCCCTTCCAAACCGAACCATGCCACGATTTTATAATTCTATGATAAAGTGGAGAAGACTTAACCCCTGTGCTTTAACAGTGAGCTGCAAGAGGCTGCTAAACAGGCTTCAAGAGGTCAAAATGCTCTGCTAGAAACCAAGGAGGCACCAGGACCTGGTGTGCACTCGAGGTGAAGCATAAGAGCAGACAATAATTGTACAGCCCTCAACATTCCCATCAATCCAGGGCTTTCAAGGGGAACTAGAACAGCTCCTTTGGGTGAGATACCACCAATGCATGGCCAAAATCAGGAGGAGAATGCCCAGCATGGGAAGATTTCCACCATCGCTCAAAACAAAGGTGTTGAGTTTTTATTTTGGATGTGCTGTGCCCAGCACTTACCTTGTCATTGTTCCTCAGAACCAGTGGCACTTCGTAGACCTCGCAGGGGACGTAGCTCTGAAATACCACCTCTGATGGGAATGGCTGGAATAAGCTCTGCTCCAGGTCAACTGCTGAGAACTGGAGGTGCAAGAAAGGTGCAAGCAGTGAGAAGTTCAGCAGCTGGGAGAAAGAGTCATGAATGAGAATCCTACACTGATCTTTGGTCAAGTACAATCTCTTGGTGAGTACATCCACTCAGTAGCTCACCCATCTGTGTTCTGAGCTGATCAAAAATTTCTGGACCTTGTTGAGCAGGCTCAAGCTAAAAAGGTCTTTTAATAGGTGCTTCTCCAGGTTTCCTTCTCCAAAATGCAAAGCAGAGCTCTGTGCTAACATGGTCAGAGCTCCAAAGCACTTAATGAAAGAACCAAGAGCACTCAAGGAGCAAGTGAAACCCAAGAATTTACTGGAGACTCCAAGGGAAACAATTTTGGGATGATTTTTACTCTGGGACAGAGAGATCAAGTCCCACACATCCCCAGATATCTTTTTTGATACAGAGCCTAGAAACCAGCAAGAACAGTACCAGAGGAGGTCAGGCTAAAAAGAATGATAGGAAAAAAAATAATAAATAAAAATGAGGTGAATGCTGGCTGGGGATAAGGTTCAGCTCTTTTCCCAGCATCACTGGGCAATCTGAGTAAGACTAGACTTGGTATCTCCTTCACCCACAAGCTCTTAAATGGTTACTTGATTTATTATTGCTGTTTTATTAATACTACCACAGAAGCCTGTCTGAAAACAGCAGATGCTGACAGAGCAGAAGCATTACTTGGAGAAAACTCCTCTCTGCTTTGTCTCCCCTCTTCCAGAGCTGCACTGTCCCCACTCAACAGGTCTCCTCCTGCTTCACCACAGAAGTCATGGTAAAGCTCATAGCTCCAACATGCTGCTGGTTATTTGTGCATGTGTCCAAGGCTTCCCGACCTCCTGGGCTGTCTAGGGCAATCCTTAACCAATTGGTTAGAGATCTCCTGCTGGTTTCCACTTCACAGCCTGCCTCAGTAACCTACCCAGTCGTACTGCAGTCCTGTAGAAAAAGCAGCTTTGAACATATATAAGTCAAATATTGTTTCAGATGAAGCACATCCACTACACTCCTCACAGGGTGATGCCCAGGCACATCTGGCAGCCTGTAGATCTAACACCCTGCAAGGGTCCCACATGTTGTTCCAACTCAATGCATTAATGCAATTTGTTAAATCTGGACTAATGACCACAGGCCTTCAGCCTTCAAAGGCCAATGCTGCCACCATTGAGGCATTGGCCCCAAGCATTTGACAGAGACTAGACCAAAGCAGGAGGTGGTGATTCCAGTAGGAGATTGGAAAATGCAAGCTCAGGCCCTTGTGTCTGGCCCCAGTTTTCCCTCAGTATGCTTCAGTTGGACTTGATGACCTCAAAGGTCTCTTCCAAACAAAACAATTCTATGATGGCAGCTAAACTCCAGCAAAATCTACCAACTTCAGCAGAAGTTAGGAGTGGCTTAAAACAGAACAGGACTTCAACATCTCACTGGGGAAAAATACTTTACTTTTCCCCCAGCAGAAGGAACTCCCCCACCACCAGCAGTTTGAAGGACAGCAGGGCCTCATCACCAAGGTATTTAGATAAGCTGGAGGCCAGCCTGTCACAAGCATGCACCCTCTCCAAATGTCACATCAACCTGCAAGGAAAAGGGCAGGAAAAGGCTACCTTCTGATGGGAGGTTTCACTCATGTCTAGGAGCTGGATGATCCGGGGCCGCCTCATCTCCCGAGTGCTGGCCAACCTCTGCTCAGTGGTGAGAGACATCTCCTTCAGGAAGGCAGAGGGAGTCAGCTGAAACAAAAAACCACCAGCAAGAGCTACAGAAACACCTCTGTTCAGAAAGGCTTTTCTCGTTCAAGTGCCACTGATGAATAATTTGTGACCCCAGCCACTAGGATAGTCCTGGAAGTCCCGTAAGTTACCTGCTGAAATATTTAACATCAGTAAATTAATGATCTAGAGCGGAACACACACGCTCTACCCAAGCAGCTCGCTCCCATTAGCTTCTCCATGATTTGATGTGACATGTTTGGGGATTTCTGCTCTTTGGGCATTTCTTTCCTCTTTAGTTTTGCTGGATTGAGCCAGTGACCTTTGAAGAGCGGGAAGGAGTTATCAGAAATCCCCCGACTCCATCCTCACCCAACACTCACAATCAATACACATGTGGAGATGTCACTGCTGGGTGAGTCAGAAGAAAGCCAAGACTGAGGTGGAGAGGAACAAATCCAAGTTTGAGTTATCTCTTTTTTAATTAGCACTTGTTTTCTCTCTGTTCTGGCCTCACAGACCCCTCCACAGAAGCATACAGAGATATCTCCTTGGCGCAGCCTCAGCAATAGGTCATCTCCAGCCAAGTGAGCTCTAGTCAGTGAAGGTGACATTTGTGGAGAGGAAGGAGGAACTGCCCTGACTCCACTGCTGTTTGCAGGGCTGGAGCTGTGCTCCATACAAGATATGAGACAGAACAACTGTCTAGAACCTGTTCTGTCAGGGATCAGACACATCTCAAGTCTTCAGGTAGAGTCTGAGCAGCCCACCCCGTGCCCAGCTGCCTGAAGGGTAGGTATGGTCAGAGCAGCAGTGGCTTCACTGTGCTGCTAGACAGGAGGGGCAAGCAGAGGAGGGACACAGGCAGTTTCCAGCCTTCACACAGCCCCTACCTGGCCACAGCAGATACTTACAGGTACAGACTCCTCTACCCCCATCACTAGCTTCGGATTATGAGGTGCCATCACTTTGCTCCGGAACCCATCAGATGTTCTGGAGGACCCCATGGACTGACGGGCTGTGCCTGTGGCCATGTCTCAGCTCACCTGGAAAGAGCAACAACAGGACTCGGAAAATCCAGAATCCCATTTGTGGCAGAGCCAAAGGGTCTCCAGTCTGGGGCACCCTTCTGAAGTGGAGAACATCAGGCCTCCCCATCCTGCTTCGTGATTAGACCACATTCAAGTGGCAGAGTCATAGAAGTAAAACCCCAGAACAAACACTCCCTGAGTCGAAACAGTGTTTTGCTGTGGATGCAGTCCCACAAACCACAAACACACCAGAACCCACCAACATTTCTCATATTCCTCCTCTTCCACTACTTCCAGAGCATCATTTATTGGAATTATTACCTAAATCTCTATTAAGATCCAAAACTATCCCCTATTACTCTTCAAAAACTTGTTGGTGGGAACAGAAGACAGGTAAATGTCACTCAGCTGCTTCACCCTACCAAAGCAGCTGCCCTGATGTGATCTTGTGTCCAGCTCAAGGGGACTTTGTGCTTGTCCCCATATTACAAGAAACTTTAAACCCTTGGATTGCTCTGTCCCAAGCAGTACCACCATGAGACCACTTTCTTACCTGGCAAACCAAACGTCCACCCTTTGTGCAAGGAGCCCAGTGATGTTTCTAACTAATAGACCATGGAGTTCGATACTCTGATTAAGAACTATAGTTTCTCAGGGCTAATTGGGTTGGGTTTAAGTTACAAAAATGATCCAGCAAATGGGACTCCTTCCAGGCATGAAATTACCACAGTGCCCAAGAGCATCTCTCCATGGAGAACGAGGGCCCTCATTTTCATTTATTAACACCCAAAGCCAAGGCTCCCTACAGGCATTAGAGAGGCTGTAACAGCAATAATAAGCATGAAATCATTAAGGGAAAACGAGCAATTAGCTCAAAAATAAATGCACCATATGTGCAACAATGGCCACTTAAGAATTGATCCTAATGGCAGCTCCCCAGCTTTCCTTATCATACAAGGAGCATGGATCAACATTGTCCATGGGCCATTCTTCTTCCAATCCCCAGAGCTTGCTGACCACCTCTCATCTGGGTCATGCTAAGTGGGTGGGCAAGAGGAGAAGACAACCCCAGAAAGCAGGTCTCAAGCATTGACAAAACCCAAAGATAAACACATATAGCATTTACTAAGTACTACTTTGGACTAGAAAGAATTTTCCCCTCTCCTTCTGGCTAACTGGACCAAGGAACAGATGGATTTGAATCACAGAATCATTTAGGTTGGAAAGACCTCTAGGATCATCAAGTCCAACCTTCTTATTTTCTGGGTCTTGAAAGACCAGTGCTCTCAAACCCAGCACTACTCAAATTGTTCAGACCCTGACACTGAGTAAAATGACAGCTCATAATCCCTCCTGCTTCCATTCGCTCCACATCATCTTTGCGTGGACTTGATGTACACAGCAAGACATCTATACTAAGAAGACCATTCCTTCCCCTTGAGCTTGACTCATATGCTGCAAACAAGGCAATAACTTCATTCCTTTACACCCCTAACAGTCACACCATTGAATGTGTTGGTGGTACTGGGCCTTTCATAGTGGTTCTTGCAAGAAACACAAGAGCACAGCCCTGCCCTATGACATGAGGATGTGCTGCAGCACAAGCTTGGATTTATAGCTGGAAATAACTATTTTTCAAGAGAGAAATCTAATGGGGGATGATACAACATTAATCTGGATTTCAATGTTTTATTACCAGGTCTTGAGAATAACTGGATTATTTGTTCCAATTTTCTAACTGTAATTTCACTCCGCTTGAAATTAATCCTGTTCATCATGCCCACAATGTTTATTTCCAGAGGGTTTCCAACCTACACAACCCCCAACACCAGTCTTAGAGCTTCCCTTACCCTTTAGCCCTGGAATGAGGCATCCCCAGGGTTCTGCTTCCCCAGATCCTACAGGGATCAGCCTCCCAGGTTATGGAAGAAAGGAGCAGAACTAAGACATCAACCACATCTCCCTGCAGAGGCAGGACAATATGGTGATCAGGACATAGCACATCTCCAGCTCACCACCCATCTGCTGGGGGGAGATCTCCATCTTCCCAACTCAGACAGCCCTCAACTCACCCCAGAAGTTGAAGGGGAATTAAAATTCCACCCCCTGCTCCAGACTCAGGGCACAGGCAGCTCTGAGCACGGGCAGAGGAACTGGCTGCACCAGGACACAGCTAAGACCACTTAAGTAATTAAAAAATATTCCCAGAGCTGGGGTAGAAATTCCTGACTTCTCAGGAAACCCAGATGGATCAGAGCAGGGTGCCAAGCTGTGGGTCACCAGTGACACCCAAGCTTCAGCCTCCTCTCCCCAGGGCTCCCTTTCCTCCAGTATCTACAGCTAAGCTGGAAATCTGCATCACTGCAAATAGCACAGCAATTTTGGAACCCATTGAAACCCCTCCCCACCTCTCCAGGCTTCCTCTTAGATCAGGCCTATAGTTAAATCCTGCTGAGGACCACAGCTGCTGCTGCACCCCTGCTGCTGCCCCTCCTGCCAAAGCCACCTCCTTCTTTCCTCATGGCCAGACCCTACCTCAGGACACATAATTCACACTTCTCTGGGAGCATTCACTTTGAGCAGTGCCCAGTCTTGCTTCCTGAATCACCACAGGCTGCTTGGTGGCTGTGGACAGCCTGGGAGGACAGGAGCCAGCCAAGGAACCGTTGGTGCAACCGTTCTCCCACCAGCACAGCAATAACTGTCACTGGGGTGGTGGCTTCTGAGAGGCCACTGAAACCTGGAAAGCAATGGACAGGACTTGGGCTGCCTGGTGTCCCCTCTTCTCAACTGTTACAGCCTCACCAGGCAGAGCAGGAGGATTTTACCAGGATCTCAAGGGAGGAAAGAGTTCAGAGCTTGATATTAGCTAGTCTACTTCTTTGTTGTTGAGCTCCTCCTGCTCCAACATGGGAGATCCTGTACTATGCAGGCTCAGGGTGCTCTGCAGAGAACCAAAGAATGGTTTGGGTTAGAAAGGACCTTAAAGATCATCTAGTTGCAACCCCGTGCCATGGGCAGGGACACCTTTCACTAGACCAAGCTCCTCAAAGCCCCATCCAACCTGGCCTTGAACATCTCCAGGGATGGAGCATCCACAGCTTCCCTGGGCAACCTGGGCCAGTGTCTCCAAGCATTTGTGGCTTTGGGATTTCTCCAGCTGTAGGCTGGAGTGCAGACAATGCTTTCTGCTGTGGATTTCCTCAGCCCCATAGCTGGTCAGCCTGGTCTCTGGTGGTTTACAACGCCACTGAAATGTCCTGATGAAGTTATAGCCCCACAAATCCCCCCAGCCCATCTATTTCTTCAACCTCTCCCTCTGCAAGTGAATGATTGAGGCAGGATTAGGAACTACTCCTCAGAGCAGCATTTGTTAATGCTCCACGAGCTGCAGATAAATTCATTTGGACACCACAGACAAGCCAATCATTTCTTTAAGGAGGAGAGAAAAAGTTTCCATGCCAACTTACAAAGCAAGAATTTAATTTCTCTTCTGCTTGCCCAGGGAGGACCCCAGTCCCATCAACGTGAAGGAGAACAAGCACATCACCAAGTTGCTGCAGCTCCAACAATGCCTTTGGGGGTGTCCTCTGTTGTTGCACCTGGTGAATACCCATCTGGTGAGCTTGTTCCAATTAACTCTGTGTATACACATGTCAGCCAAGGACATCTCAGCACCTCAGCTTCCAGGAAGCTTCGGCGTTCTCAGCACAGCATATGTTATAAACAAAAGCTTCTCAGGAGACTCTTGGCCACATGCAAACCAAATCACCACATCTGCTTGGCTACAACCTTCAGTTTGAAAACCAACAGTCATTATTTAGGGGTTTCCAACCCAGGCAGGGAGGAGTCTTGAAAACTACCTGGCACTCCAGCAGCTAATGTGGGGAAACTCACTCCAGAACATCACCCACATGGTGTCCAGCCACAAATCTGAGTGGAAACTGGAGAGGTCAGGCAAAGAAACCTCAGATATGACACTCGAACACTCAAGGCACCACGACAGAAGCACTGTAAGGAAACTGGATGGTGGGTGATGCTTCTCCATCTCAGAACTTGCAGACAGACAGACATCAAGGTGAGACCCATCAAGTCCCTCCTGCTTGGTTCAAGATGCACTCACAGAGCTGCCAGCTTGTGCTCCTTCCCACAGCTCCAGCACCTTAGAAGCTGGAATTCTAAGCTTAGAATTCTATGATTCTAAGCAATGGTAGAGCCTCTGCTGCTCAGAAGTGACTCCTGCAGGCAAAGAGCACAGCTGAACCCAAGTTTCACGTTCAGAGGACTTGCCAGACAAGCCTCAGGTGTTTCACAAAGGAAGCTGCCAGCTGCAAATTATCTTCCTGGAGCTGCATGGTAGAAGCAACACGAAACCCAAACAAGACCCACAAGCACCTCAGCACACCTGATGCTGGTACCTCAGCTTGCTCCCAACCTCCACAACCCTGCTCCCATGCTTGGCTGTGTTCCTGCTACTGAACCCACAATCTCTTTTTCCAGCCCAAGCCTTCCTGCCCTCCCAGGCAGATGGAAGGGGCCAAAGCCCTTCTTTAGTCCTGCTTGTCAGCCCAGAAGGTCACTTCCACAACTCCTAGCACCACAACATGGAGAAAGCAAGTGAGAAAAACCCTGATCTGCAGGCTAGCCAAGGGCCAAGGAAGAGCCATGGCTGGGAGGCTCTGCTCCCTGGGTTACAAAGTCTTTTAGGTAACAAGTATCTCATTTGCAATGCCTAAGGAGTCTCGGGGGAGGGAGACCAGAATCAACTCTAAAGTGAAGGCAGAAGATTTGTTTCATGCTGTGGGCTCATAGCTACTACAGAGACTCCTCACTTCACGCTAGGCAGGAAAGAAGGGTCTGCACAGAGTCATCCTGTGCAAGTGTTTGTGGCCATGAGATATGTTAGAGGCAAATAAAGGCACCTTCATCATCTCAAGGACAGCAATAGCTCTGAAGACCACCCAGCTCATGACATGGGCTAGGACCACACAGCCAAAGTATGTGAGCATGAGACAAGGCTTCATGTGAGCCTGGAAAATTCAGTAGGCTCAACAGCACCAACAGACACAGAAGGGCCCTTCTGGGACCCTGAGCTTGGCAAAAGCTGCACTCAGGAAGAGCTTATGTGAGCACTTGGCTCTGGCCCTAAAGCATCCAAATCCCTTTGTGCCCATGGCCAACAGCTTCCCTCTGTAAAATAAACCTCAATGGCTCTCTGATGACACTGTGCTGGAAAAGGCAGGAAATTAAGAATAAACAGCAAATTCCCAATGGACATAAAGCAAAAAGTAGGGAATTTTCACATAAAGCCACAGCTTGATGTCATCATGGGGTAGGGCTCTTATTCAAGGGACCCCACAGCACTTGTGCTGAAGAGGCAGCCTTGGAGCTGGTCTGATACCCACTGATTGTCCTCCAGAGTTAGAAACTGGGGATTTATCAGCACCCACACTATACCCAGCTCCTCTTGTAGGAGCACAGGCTGGTGGCTGGATGTCCCTTCAGTGTTCACAGTAAATCCTCGTCCTTCCTTCCACAAAGATAAACCATCTCTCTCTCTGCAGTAACTGGTTAATTTGCCTTTCTATTATATTTGGCTGGAAGAGTAAGACGGGAGATCTGTTAACAGTGAAAACCAGGATGCTATTGAACCAGTTGCTCCAGTTAAATCATCTTTCCCTGTACAGGCTTAAGTAGCAAGACCACATTTCTTGCCTAGAAATCACCCGCTTAACTATAATTACTAAACAAACAGCATCTCAAGGAAGCTGGGAAAGCAGCACAATTTCCAGGACTAATCTCTTGCCCCTCCAGCCTACTGCTAAGTGGCTGAGTGCTTTCTAAATCAAGTCTTGCCACCCAGGAAGCCTCCTCTGTCACCATTATATTCCAGTCCCTCTGTATTTCATCACTTTGGTCCTATCATCCCACAATTGATTACCAAACTCTGTCATAGCTTAGGTAATTAATAGGAGCCTAGGGTTATACCTTCCTGTTAGTTCTTCTGATAAACTTCAGCTGACAGTGAGATGGACCAAGCTCCCTTCCAAGGAGATTCCCCAGCTCCACATACTAGAATTTACACCTGTGGCTCCTACCTTGAGTACTTAAAGCACTATTTTCTCATTCCCAACTCCCCCCAGCTTCTCATCTCTGTTATCCTGGCTTTGCAACTCCCTTTTTAAGGGGCAAGGATGGACAACCTGTTATGAGGAACCTGCACCCTCCTGGAGCAGTCCAACCTCTATTTTCCCCAGATACCTATAGGAATTGCTGCTTCTCAGAAAAATAATCACCTATGGGTTTAAAATGCAAGGAAAGGATAGACAGGGCGAGTTAGCTTTGCAGTCATTTCTACCTAGGCCATCTGTTGTTTTTCATCATAAGCCTTCACAATCTTTTATAGACAGAGCAAAAATAATCTCATTCCTCATTTACAGACTGGGCAATGGATAAAAATGTAAGGGCAAAACATCCAGAAGCCCACGTGGCAGATGAGGAGGGCACTACCAGCAGCTTCTGTCCCCTCCACATTTAACCCCCAGCCTGGATGCAGTCACATCTGCATCCCACGGGAAGAGAAGAAATAATACAGCAAAGTTTGCTCTCTGTGTAGCTCGGGGGGGAGTGGGAAGAAGGGGCTCCAACTCCCAGTCTTTGATATGGAAAGTTCTGCAGCCTCCAGGTGCCTCCCACCTAGCACAAGACCTCCCCTGTCCTTTGCTGCACAGGCAACCTCACCTCTAAAATCCTCCCCCAAAACAGCAGCTTCATCACAGAGAACAGATCTGGCAGGAGGATAAGCACACCAGGAGACAGTCCAGGAGATGCCTGGGAGGACTGAGGTCACCCTGCCCCAAGCAGACCCCTGCTTCTCCCCCCATCTTACACAAGGGATGTTCCCAAGACCATTGTGTGGGACGGGGAGTGTCACCCCACTCCCAGCCTCCCCCCCATCTCTGCTCAGCCCCACTCCATGTTTCAGCCATGGAGAGGATGCAGCCAATGCCACCCCAGCATGGGGGTGGTCACCAGTACCCCCCCACACCTTCCCCACTCCACAAGGCCACACTCACACACTGGATTCTGCAGTCAGCTGGGCTGTTGCCCTGGTTCCCAAAGCAACGAAGCCTCCAGGCCAGCCCCAACACCACCATGGCAACAGCAGGGACACAGAAGGGAGGAGGCAGTGGTGGCTTCGGGATGAGATGGTAGACACAGAGGCAAAAGGGATGAGGATGCTCAGTCTGGTCCTCACAGTGGTCCCCTTGCTCCAGCTCAGTGAAAGGGAGACCCAGAAAGTACCACAGGAGCCCAAACTTGCCAAACTGCTCCAACAGGGAGCTCCCACCCACTTCTGCTGCCCCAGGAGCACAGAAACCAGCCACACTCCCCCAGTTTTGGGGGGCATGGACACTGGAGGTGCCTGGATAGCATCTCAAAGCAGTTACAGCAGCTCAGGGAAAGTCTACACTGATCACAGCAAGCATGTGGTGAAACTGCCTGCAACAGACCCTCCCAGCTTCAACACAGCCACATGTGTTATCCTCAGAGCAGAGGAAAAATTCAGGGTAGGACCCAAAGTGTCTCTCCCTGCTCCAAGAAAACAAGTTAACATGCAGTACTGGTCATGATGAAAGCCACACACCACCTGGAGACACTCTGTATGTCCTAAAAATCAACTCACACAACCTCCCGAGGTGCCAGCACCCAAAAGAGACTTCTCTTTTTTCTCCTGCACACTTTGCCATAATCCGGATCCCAGTTCCACCAGCTTACCTGCTTTGCTGGCATCTTGCACCTCCCAGCCTGTCCATGGCACAAACCAGCACAGCCAACCCCATCCTCTGCAGGGAAGCACAGCCCAACAGACACAACTCTCAACTCTTTATTGACCCCAGGCTTCCCCTTCCCGAGGAGCTCTGAGCTCCATCTACCTGTGGGCTGCTCAAACAGATGCAGTTCACCTGAGTGTCTCCACCCAGGGCTCTTGTGCAGGGTCTGATACAGGGTTAAAGGGAGGTCAGTGCTTGCTGAGCTTTCCTCAAATCCCTCATGTTCATCTCAAGGCCAGAGACACTTCTGCAATTAAGAAATGGAGCCGGTTGGTTGGCTGAGGAGACCACAGTAGAAAACTGAAGTTGTCTCAGACAGCAAACAGGAGTACTTACTTCCAAATCAGGTATCTGGAGATTAATTCCTGCTTCTAGTGAGCATCACTGGTGCTTCATTAAGAACCAATCCAGGACATCTCAAACTCCAAGCTTCAGGCAAAAGCCATGGGACTATAGTGTGAAATAATTATCTAAAGGAACATGTTGTGTGTTTATCTCCCCCACACTTCCCCTCACACAAAAAGGCTCCTGCCTAACTAGCCAGGCCTGAGAAAAACCAGTCTTTTATCCTCATGTTCCCTAAGCTGCTCTGGAGATGAGCCAGTCATCAGCTGAGAGGGAAACAGGGCTCTGAGGTCAGGTAAGCAGGGTGAGATGTGACCTGCAGCTTCCCTTCATCAGCCTTGGGTCAGCAAAGCTCAGCTTGCTCACCCATTTTACCAGGTGGACATCATCTTACAGTTATTGCACTCTATTTTCTCATATAGATGAGGACACAGGATGTTACAGGTGCTGCACAAAGCTCAGGCAGGTTTTTTTTATTCCTAGACAGGTTCATTCCAAAGCAGAGTTCACAGTACAGGAGAACCTGGAGCTCCAACATGCTGGAGAGGCAGAAGCAGGCACTGAAGGTTTTTTATGCGCATGCCTTGACTCCAAAGACTTTTTCTCCTTGGTTCTCTTCCCAAATCCCAGCTCCCATAACATAACTCCCTTATTTCAACTCCATCTGCTATTGCTAGATCCTGAGCTGGACATACCCAAGCCCACCAACTGGAGTCCAGCTACACCAGTACAAACAGCAACACATCATCAAAATTCCAAATGACACCAAGAGGTCACCAGATGGTAAGAGCACACCAAGACAATCCACAGGAACCAGTTTCAGCCACCCAGGCTTGAGAAGCAGAGCATCCAGAGGGTCCCAGCTCTACGTCCAGCTCAGCCAGCATCACCCATCACTGGAAGCAGAGCCTGGGGACCCCTCAAAGAACCTTTGCCAGGGCTTTGAACACCCAAAATCCAAGCAGGCAGCAGGGAATAATGGATGTAGGTGTGGGAAAGGGGAGCTGCAGAGCCCCTGGGGAGCAAGCAGAAGGGGACCTTGCTCTCTGCAAGCAGCAGCCTGATTTGATTCTCTCAGCTTCTGCACACAAAGCCCTTAGGGGCCTCCAGCATTTTGCAAAACACACACGTTCTGCCAAAGCTGCTTAATTTCTGATGGCAGGGAAGGTGAGCACTGCAGATTATTACTTTTCCTAGCTAAGGGGACTTGGTGTCAAGGTTTAGGATCCTCTGCATTCCCAGAGGACACAGGGAGGAGCTGTCACTGCAGGTGTACTACCAGCCAAACCACTGGCATCTGAGCAGACACCATGGCCAGCTTGTCCTGCAGCTTCCTCACCATGACCACAGCTCTTGATAGCTACAGACACCAGGCAGCCCTGCCAAGCTGCCCTTCTTGAGCAGCCATGGACCTGAAATTAAAGTCGATAAGGGTGTATAGACTTTGTAAGCCTATACACATGGTTCAGGGCACCCTGCAGGATGTAGAAGGCTGCAGCCACCACTTCTGACCCAGTCCTGCGCTTCACTATGCTCTGAGATGGAAAAGGCATGACAGAGCATCCCTCTCACAGAGCTTGCTGCCCAAATCTACAAGTGTAGTTGAGACTGGGAAGGGGAGGGAAGACCAAGTCTCTTCCAGGCTTCTTCCTCAGGACAGGGTTTATCAGTCCAAAGGAGGCTCCGAATATGAAGCATCAGCCACCTCCTCCCCAGGAGACACCCACACTTCCAAAAAAAGAGCCCAGAAGCTCATGGACACTCAGAAGAGGTAACATGGTTTACATCACTGCCCCTCCCCACTCCTGGGGCTGTACATACCCACCTCTACTCCCATGGTGACCACAAGCCTCTCATCCCTTGCCAGCACCCTCTCTGCCCCATGAGCTCACCTGTTTTCCTTCACAACATCCAGCTGTCACCATTAAGTTCAGCTTGGAGCCATCATTCCTCATTCCCACCTGGCTCTGCATTTCTGCCTCAAAGAAGGGCCCATTTCCAGCAGCACAGACCACAGAACACCTGAGTGGGGATCACACTTGTCCACAGCCCAGCACAGAAGCGAGCCAGCCACCCCAGCCCTCCAGACAAGCCTCCCTTCTCCATCCCAGCTCTGCCCACACCAGGCTCCTGGCCCTGCTCTTTAGAGGCACAAATAACTTAGTTCATGCAGGGAGCTGAAAATCCTTCCCCCATCCCCTGGGAAACACTGTTTACCCAGCTCTCATTCTCCTGCAGAAACAAATGAGCACACAGCCAAGGGCAACAGGCAGGCACGTTGCATTATTAACCTCTCTCTTGCTGCAGTGATAGGAGGACACAGAGCCAGTGTCCCCCAAAACCCTGCTGCAGGCTGAGAGGAAATCTGATGGCACAGGCACTACCTGGCTTCTCAACACTCAAACCAGAGCCCCCGGTGGGGTTTCAAACGGGTACAGAGGCAACAGTTTCCCTGGCATTACTGCCAGAGCAAACCCACAGAATAACTGGACTTCTCTGGCACCTTGCAGAGGACACAGAGCTGCAGCAAAGACAAAGAGCTGTGATGAGGAGGCAGGGAGGAAGAGTTCTGGCACACACACCTTCCAGGGACAGATGGGAGCACTCACCACCCCCACCAACCCATGGAGGAAGGACTCTAGTGCTCAAAGGATTGACTGCAAGGCTCAAATCATTTTGGATGCTACCAAAACACTTCCTACCAAGTACCTGCAGTGAGATCACTTCCCCAACTGCAACTTCAGTGAGTCCCAACCCAAGTCCCAACCAGGCAGCCCATAATTTTCTTTAACTCACACAGCATTTCTATTTGTTTTCTTCTGAGAAAGAAGGCATTGGCTCCTTTTAGCCACGCTCCCCCTGCCTTCCTCCCAAAGGAAGGAAGCAAAGCAATCCCACATCACAGGGGAGAACACTGATAGCCCAGAATAGCCCTGGGTTTGCCTTCTCCCTTTTTATTCCCACATTAAGAATCAATTTTGCCTCCTTACTTCTTGCTTATTTCACATTTTGTGGGTATCAATCTCACTTCCAAACCCTGAACTGCTTCTATACTTTTCTAAATCAGGACAATCTATATTTTGGAGACCCTGCACTAGCTGTGCAGCCATGAAATCCCAAAAAAGCAAATTGCTTTTCCCTCCCTGCTTTTTACAACAAAGCAAAGTCCTTGGCCCCAACAAGTGTAATGCCTCCCAGGTGTTTTTTTTTTTTCCTTGATGCTACAAAACCATTGAATCCAGCCAGCTGTCCTTGTGTAAATGCAGGAGAAAAATTTACAAGCCTCCAGAAGTTAATCACAGTTCAAGGGGAAGCTCTGTCAGGGAGGTTAGCAAGGCAGTAAGAGGCTGTGATTGCCAGGAGACAGTGCTGCAGGAAACTGGGTAGATGCTGGATGAAGGTTTAGGTCTGATGCAGTGAGGTACTGCCCCAGCAGCTCAGCCCACATGAGAAAGGTCAAGAGCATTGATCACCTACAGTACAAGAGGGTTTGATAGTTGTCCCTAGGGTTGACATGATCTTAACCACAAGTGTCTTGGCCTTGTTTTTCTTCTGGTAGCTAAAAACAATCTAAGTCCTCGTGACGTTGGGGACAGAAACATCCTGCAGTCCCACCACACTGTAGGACCAGGGCTTAGCAGACTTCTACAGTGAGAGGCAGAGCTGGAGTCAGCCTCCTCCTCCAAACCAAGCTCTTCCCCTCAGCTGGTAGAGCCCTGCCAGGGCATTCTCCATCACACCCAGTGCCATGGGGCACTGCAGGCTGGGGAACACCAGGCCCTCCTCTCCTCCACCCAAGATACAGAACCTCCTTCAGAGCTTAAGCACATGGCAGCTCTCTACTTGGCACCACACTTAAAACCATGGCAATACCTGGAGCCCCTAGCCCATCAAGATCCTCCTATGGTCAGCTCTAATGTCACAAATGGTCCTTTCCTCCAACTTCTCCAAGCCAAGAAAGAACCCCCCATGTGCTTAACCTGGTCCACGACAGTTTGGTTGATGTTTGCAGCTTCTGGATCACTTGGCAGCTCTATCTGCAGTAGGACTGGTCTCCTTGGCTCCTGGCTTCACAGCAAGTCAGTCAACAGCCCCTGCAGCTCTAGCACCTCTCCTGCAGGACACTTTCACCACTACCATCTGGTTCTGTGATTTGAAGCAGAGTAGAAGAAGATTAGAAAGAACAGTTGTAAGTGGGACACAGGGAAGGGATTAGCCCACCCCTGTGGTACATATATCAACCTGAGCCCACAGCAGCACCTGACACAACCCCAGCAGCTCCAAAGCACCCTTGGGGTGTTCAGAAGCAGGGCTGTGAAAGAGCAGCTTCTTTTATTTATCACTTGTGAAGCAAGGCAAGGCCAAGCTGGTCTCTTGGCCACTGCTGGGCCAGCTGCTGCAGCTCCCTGCAGCACACAGAGGTGCTGGGGCAGTCTGCAGCCACCAGCCCTGCTCTGCAAGGAGCTGACAAACCGAGGCAGGCACTAAGAAAAATAAATCAAAGCTGAATGTGGGTTTACCTGCTCTGGGTAGGTGCCTTCATGGGGCAAATACAACCACACAACAGTCAATTGCTGCATTGGAACTCAGGCAAAATCCCAGAGAAATGGCTGCTTTGCTCAAGAAGGGATTTTGGCTTCATCAATTATTTGGCTGCATTTGTATCCAAGAGTCTTTTGCCCAAAAGATGGGGAGTTCTGCTAAAAAACAGCCATGAAGAAGCCATCCTGGGCTGGACCTGAGCCAGGGCTTTCTGATTTTTCAACAGTGCATCCCTTAAAAGAGCTTCTGCTCGCTGCCATGCAGGTACTGTCAGACTCTGCAGCTTTTATGATCAAGGTATCCACACCAGCTCCCAGCCCATCACATTTAGGCAGTGGAAGCAGAGGGACAGATTTTTGTTTTCCACATCGAGATTGTCCAAGCCGAACAAGCTCCTCAGGTTCTTCCTTTGAACCTCTTCCCACCCTCCACGTGTCCTATGAATCAGCCAGCCAGCAACAAAACCAGCCTCAGACATCTCCTGCAGATCCTCCTTGAGACAAACCTTCCTGCTCATGAAAGGCCAGCTTTGTAATAAACATATGGCCTCAAAAGCAGAAAGGAAAACCCTTCAAAACACAAAGTGAAGCCACTTGTGAAATAAGAGTAGGTGATTGGTCTGTGTAGGATACACCAAAGGCCTGAAAGAATGAACCTGCCAAGCCACTGACATCATTTAAAACAACGGGGGTTTTAGACAAGACAGTAACCACATTAAATAAAAACGAGGATAAAAATTAAGATATGGGCACCCCAATGGGTCCAGGAACTGCATCTCTGACCATCAGCACAAGCACCTCAGTTTCAAGCCTCAGCTGCAGGACAGACCCACCCGATCCAGAGCTGCAGAGGTTTTGTTTCCCATTATCTGATGTGTTGTGGGAGCAGCTCAAGAGGGTGCAGGTTTGGGTTGAGCAGCCTCCCTCTGCCAAGGATGAAAGCAGGGACCTGAGTACCCCATTTGCAACTTCCTCTCACATTGAAAAGTCTTCCTAGAGCACTCTGGCACCTGATCTCATTAAAAGGGAAGAGAGGGAACAGATGGAAACATAAAAAGAAGCTGTCAGCTGCCAACCACTGACCCCATCTGACTCCATCCCTCTCCCCACTGTGGCAGGAGCACAACTGGCTGCTCTTGGAAGGACAACAAGGCCAGCAGGAGACAAGGAGGATTTCAGGTGGGTGATAAACAGCAGAAGTAGATGAGATCTTGGTACATAAGAGCTTCTTTTGCCAGGAAGGAGTTCATCTACAACCAGGGAAGATAACACAAGGGCTGTACCATGTCCAGGAACTCTCCTGTCTCTGCAAACAGCAAGGAGTGGTGTGCTGGCTCAAACAGTCACGATGTCTGATGCTTTTCCAGCATGTCTCTGCCTCCAGGCACCAGCAAACCCAACAGAAAAGTCCCAGTACACAAGCTGGGATCCCCAGCAGCAATCTCACAGCCTGCAGTTCATGTATTCAAGCAATCTAGGAAGCCTCAGCAGATCCAAGTGATGTCCTACAACCAAGAGCATACCAGAAGGTACCTATATCCACTCCCCTTGCTTTCAAGGTGTTTGCTCCACTCCTGTCCCCAGAGCATCCCCCTTGGGCTCCAGCACAGAGACTGCACCACAAACGCATCCCTGCAGCAGTTCAGAAAGACAAGAAAAAAAAAAAGCATCTTAGCACTGTGGCTAGAACTATGATGCAGATGATACAGCACAGAGAAATTAATGTAGAAGTTTAATATACATCATTTTTTCCCTCCAGCAGCTGCCTACAGGCAGGGTCTTTTCCTGCAGAAGACACAAGGTGTCCCACTCCACATTGGCTGGGGACACCCAGCACATCCACAGCCAGGTTACAGCTGCCTACCTCAGGCACCCACCTAAGGACCTTGAAGAGGGAGATGGAAAGGTGCCCTCAGCATCCTCTAGCTCTAAAGAAAAAACAGAACAGGGCACGGAAAACTATGCCCAGGCACCAGGACATTCTCAAAGCACCCATCAGTTGAATTTCTGAGAAACAAACATCTCCAGTTTCTCTGTAGCACAGCCTCAAGGCAGATACCTTCTTTTAACCCTCCCTGGCTGCTGCTCACAGCTTAATTAGCAGCTGGATCCTAATTTCTCCCCAACAGGTTCACAAGAACTTGCTGGGCTGAACACAAAATGCCTTTGGTTTCATTTTCCTATGACTAGAAGACAGAGGTTTCCAAACCTGTTTGGAAATGAATTTTTTTGTTTCCTGGCTGATCTCACCAGCACCGAGAACTCCTTTTACAAATGATCTCTCATTAAAGATACATCTGGGATTAACCAAGCTGGCTCCATGAAACCTTCACAAGGACTAGCTGGGCTGCAAGGGGAACTGATGAGTCTCCTTCTGGAGCAGATCTGGGTAATTAGCCCAGCAATGAGACTGGTCAGGAATCCAGCTTGTGACTCCATCAGCAAAAGCAGTGACAGCTTTGCAGGCTGATTCTGGAAGGCTCCAGCTGCTAAGAGAACACGGCCTCCCCCACCCCAGGCAGAGGCAGATTAGACAACAAACCTCCCTTAGACAGGGCATCTGAGCCTATCATGGCAGCTCCAGTCCCTGGGCTTCACTTTGCTCCTCTCCACAGCTCTGAAATCTTTTCTGCCTCATTGGACAGGCTGCTCCCCTCCCTGCCCCGGACTTGAGAGAGGACCCTGGGGAGGTCAGAGCAGCCCCTCTAGCTCTCAAGCTTGCTGGGCTGCAGCTCTGTGCAATGCACAGTCCCTGCACAGAAGGGCAGCCCCTTTTTTTAGGCTTGCTGAAAAGCAGCTGGGGAGGAGCATTCCCTTGAGTGAGCAGGATTGCTCCTTCCCAGCAAGCAGCAGCCAAACTGGCTGACATTTGCCAAGAGCTCTGGAGGCACAGAACCCTTGAGAAATGCCCATCATTACTCCTGCTATTCCTGACCCACAGAGATTTTTTGCCCCCCACAGAAGCTAGGGGAGCACACAACTCACACAACCTATCTCCCTGGGAGCTAATCCTAGTCCTCCTTAACTGTCCATTTGAGCCCAGGGCAAAACTGCAAGGCCTGGAAACACCTGGCATGAAAAGAAAACAAAGATTAGATATCAAGCACAACTTCTCCTGGGAGAGAAACCCTCTCTCATTATGGTCATCATCCAGGTAAGGCTGAAACAGGGAAGAGAGAACACGAGGAACTTGCCAGCACATCCCTCCCAAAGCCCTGCTGGGTCCCCTGGCAGGGCAGGGGCTGCTGTCAACACAGGCTTCCTGCCTTCCCAAATTCCCCCTCCACATTTCTGCTTGCCCCAAGTCTAGGTACAGGTCCATCTGGCAGCTTCACAGCAACAGCAGTTGTCTTTCCAGTAAAATAAATTCATCTAGAAGAGAAAAGGCAGCTAACATCTGCTCCCCAGCAGAGCCTGCAGCCAACAGGAGTAGTGCTGCATTTCTACATGGTTTATAATGGCTTTTTTCTCTCAAAGCAGACTGCATGGGGCATCAGCAGGATCAGGCACAGAACCACAGAAAAAAAATTAGGTGGAAGAGATGTCAGGGACCTCCAGTTCAACCCCTCCACATAAAATTTCAAAGTTAAGCCAGATTGTGCAGGGCTACGTATCTCCCAGGATGGAAATTCCCCATCTCCCTGGATCCCATAAAAGCCTTTACCTGCCTTTAAAGCTACCAGACACATTTGTCCTCAACTACAGCACAAGCTCCAAGAGATATTATGTGCTGTGACCCTGCAGCCTTGTTCCAGAACCTCAGCACACACCCTCAGAGTCCCTGGCTCCTTGAAAAGAAGTCGTCTTGTTTTAGGTGGGTTTTGTTTTTAAGCAGCCATCTGTTGAACTATTGTCTGCAACCAAAATGCCAGCTGCTTCATACCAAAGAGGAAAACCAGCATTGAGCAGAAAGGCATTGAGCAGAAAGGCATTGAGGTTATCTGCCTCACACAGTGCCAGAAGATGTGCATCAGACGAATCCCACAGAAATAAACCCCACCTTTTTTGAACAGCCTTTCTCTTTGGTCCTGCAAATGTAGTACAGCACCAACCTCTTCTTCATGGTCTCTTGCAATCCAACACCAGCATATTTCTGGACACATGGGGTGCTTGCCAGGGAATGGTGAGCACAGAAGCCCCTGGTTACAGACCTCTCAGAGAAGCTGAGGGGCAAGATGGAAGAACCACCAAGGCTCTTCAAACTAAAACCAACAGATAGTTGGTTAAGAATAGTGTGTCCCTGCTAGATCTTTAACTAGCAGGAGACATAGCAGGTCTCCAACATACTCCCATGACATCTTGCTCTGAAAAAGCTGGTGGATAAGGTGCTTTGAAGGACTAATGTCTGCCCTGGGACATTTTCAATAAGCAGTACATGAAGACACAGGCTTCCAGACTTGTGTTAGAGGAATAGTCAGCATGTCAGTGATTCCTGCTGAACTGGCTCTTGTAATGAAGTCAGGAGGAAGAGTTTGGGTTTTCTGTTGTGTTGTACCTTTGTGCTTCCTTCCTGGAAAAACTAGAGGTGATTGTTGGATCAGTAAGACAGAAAGGGAACATCCCAGTCTCAGTTGTGATAGCAAAGGGAAGGTCTGGTCTCCCAAAGCCAACCAGAGCTCCCTGCAATGGTAGGAGGGAGTTTATTGAAGCACTGATGTCTGATCCCTTTCCTGGTCCATCAGCAGATCAGAGATGGACATCCAGGCAGACAATTGCCTACACAAACCAAAGTGGTTCAGCCAGAAAATAGCAAAGAGGCCAGACTCCCAAACAACCTGATAAAACAGATGATAAAGGGGCTGATGAAATGGCAATAAGAAGGGTTCCCAAAACACCCAAGCCACACAAGAGAGGAAAAGCAGGGAGCAGGTAAGATTCCCCAGAGTCAGGCCAGCTGTAAGTGAGCCCAGCACATATGGCTCTGCTTTTCTGAGCCTCATATGTCCTGAGTGCTAAGATTTGCTCAGCTAATATATGCCAAACACTCAATAAAACAACATCTATTTTTTTCCACTGAATGAATAATCTTTCCTACCAGGATGCAATCAGGAGCCTGACTCTGATTTGGCTGGGGCAGCCTTTCCTCTGATAAGGAACCTGGAAACCTCAGCTCAGCCACTCACAAGCTTCTTGCTTGCAGAGAGATTGCTTCTAATAGCCCAGAAGATTAAATAAAACAAGCATTCACTGCAAAAATCAAGGCCAAGCCACAGTTGCTGCTTGCCTATTCCTCCAGCTGCAGGGCATTCTAGTCAAAGGAACAGAGCAAGGGATCATTCTTCCACCAATCCCTTAAAATTAAAAGTATGCAATCACTTCCCATCACTCATTTCCACTCAAATTTAAAAGCTTGAAGGTGTTGCATTCCCATCAAGTAATCAGCAGGAGGGTCAGCTTTCTGTATTAAGGTTGCCCTGTACCTTGCTAGAGGAATCTGTCACCTACAGATCTGCAGTAGAGGGAGGATGTCTTCATTCCCTCAGCCTTGGCAAAATAAAGCTGTACCCTAATGACAAAAAAGCAGACCTGAGCTGAAAAGATGGGATGATTGTAAAAGCCACTGGCTGAAGTCCAGGATGGAAAAGTAGACAGCTCAGGTCTCCATCAAAAGGAGCTACTTCTAAAGTGTCTCCTACTTCCTGATCAGTAAAGCAGTAACTTGCAGACCAACTACATCTTTGAGAAAGTCTGATGCCTCCCCTATGAACACCAGAGAAGTCCCAGATGTCTCCAGCACAGAGTTGGTTCAACTATTCACAGGGAATCAGATGAATGCAGTTTAACTTATTTGCCTGTTTAATCTAAAGCACTTTTAAATCCTTGTATATTGAATAGAGTTGCCAGAGGTATTTTAGCCCTTGAGACATCAAGATCATAGACCAGTTTGGGTTGGAAGGGACCTTAAAGGTCATCTAGTGCAACTCCCCTGCAGGGAGCAGGGACATCTGCAGCTAGAGCAGGTTGCTCAGGGCCCCGGCCAACCTCACCTGCAATGGTGCCAGGGATGGGGCAGCCACCACCTCTCTGGGCAACCTGGGACAGGCTCTCACCATCCTCAGCAGCAAAAATGTCTTCATTCTCTCCAGTCTAAACCTCCCTCTTATTTTAAAGCCATCCCCCCCTTGTCCTCTCCCAACAGGCCCTGCTGAAAAGTCTGTCCCCATCTTTCTTGTATGCCTCCTGCTAAACACTAGTTAAGAAAGACACTTTAAATATACAAATTTAATTTTCCTTCAGTGTTTAAACGACTGTGAAAGGACTGCTCACCCATCCTTGCTGCCAGCTTGGGTTAGGAGGATTCCTTCAGATCCACCTTGCACGCGATGCCTGCTTAAAATACTGAGTGAGTCAGCAGATCCTGTCCTGCAGGAACAGGTAACCCTGCCCTGAACCTCTCTGCATCACGCAGACTTCATTTGTCTCTGCAAATTAAGGGCCAGAAGCAGGGCAAAAAAACCAATTAATAAGCTGGCATCAACAGCTGGATTTTGAGGCTTGGTATCCCCCTCTTAAAGACACATCCAAAGATACCTGGGCTAAAGAATTGTTCCTTCAAGTACATGAAGTAATGGAGTAAACCACCTGTTTTTCTCCTCATCTGGCCACCAGAGAGCTGTCCATCAGCCCCTGGCCACAAAACCAGACATCCTAATTAAAGGCAACACATACAAGCCCAAAGCAACAAAAACAAGAGATTTGATTGGCAGCATTTGGCAAGTGATAAAAATATAGCAGCTTTTGGTAACAGGAAAAGTGAAGTTTATAAGCATCACTGCTGGAAAGCTCTTATAGAGGAGGGTGTTAAATATCATCAATTGGCAGATTTAAGCATTGTCTGGGAAATGTTAAACACTGTCAAGATATGACACGGGTCTCTGCAGCCAGGCCCCGAGCAAGGGACTCCTGTGGGCTCATCTCAGAGCTCAGACTGATGGGCCATCAGTCCTGCCAGCACAACACAGCTCATTAGCTGCTGGTACAGACAGTACAGAGCCCTCAAAAAATAAAAAATCAGCACCCTAGAACATCCAGAAGCTCTCTCCAGTACCCACAGACACATCTGCAGCCCAGCCCCACTGTCAGGAGCCCTCTGAGATACTCCCAGGCTTCCAGATCCCAGCTTTCTGGGAGCTGCACTCAGTGCATTTCAGGAAAAAAGATGAAAACATTCCTTAACTCCATCAGGAGGCTTCCAGGAATTCTCTCACCTCAGGGAACAGAAAATTAAGTGAATGGGTTTTCTTCAGTTGTTCCAAAGCAAAACAAAACCAACCCATATAGCAGTGAGACAACCATCACTGGAAGAGTAGAGATCTTCAAACAACTAGCTTCCAGCTTTACACCACCCTACACAAAACCCCTAATAAAATACCTCCTCCAAGTTAGCAAAGAAACAGCATTAATGTCGTCTACAGGGTTAGGCACTGGCTTCTAAACCCCCAGCCCTTTGGTACCTACAGCAAACCTCCAGGTCTGATTCAGCCCTAGATTAGGTTGGTCTTCTGGAACAGTAATGAAATCAGCTTCAACGAGATCAGTTAGACCACAAATTGTTCCTTCCCTACTAGATCAAGCCCTGGTGTCTCTGACCAGCTTGAATATCACAAGAGCCACTTGGCCTGCAGCAACTGAACAGCTCCAGAGTCCAACAAGGGGATGAAGCAAAGCCTGGGGGAGAAGGAACTTGTGAAACAGATTGACAAAGCTAAGACAGGACCAAGGCTTGGCAGGACTTGGATCTGAAAGTCTCATCATCCCTTCAGAAGAGGCGTCCCCCACGGCACTACACCCACAGGGGCTAATGCTCCCAGAAAGACACTTGTTATTTCCTCTGCCCTTGCCTGACACATTGATATTTAAGTGACAGATCATAGAATGGAATCATAGAATCACTTTGGTTGGAAGAGACATCTTCCAACAGTTGGATCGAGTCCAACTGTTAACCCAGCACTGCCAGGACACCACTAAACCAATGTCCCTCAGCACCACATCTCCACAGCTTTGAAACTCCTCCAGGGATGGGGACTCCACCACTGTACTGGGCAGCCTGGACCAGCACTTGACAACCCTTGCAGGGAAGAAGATGCCTTTAGATCACCTCTGAGACAGGCAGCTAAGATGACAGCTGTCCTTTGAGGGGAAAGAAGGAAGAGGAAAAAAAAGTGAAGCAACATGCCTTCCAAAGAAGATTAAAAGAATGAAGGCTTCATGAAACCAGCCCATGATCTAGACATTTTTATCTCTGTACAGATGTTACTGTACTTGGAATGGCATAACATTAAAATCCTCTGCCCAGGGAGAAGAGAAAAGCTTTGGAGATGAGCAGAGAGCGCTGCAGAGCCTTTGAAAGCCAGCAGAGAACACCTCCTCCCGGGGGTGGCCTGCTCTAATTGCCACCTTGCTTCCCAGTAATGATAGGGGGGAGAGAGGCAGGACAGCTGCAAAAAAAGTAAATGAGACTTCTCCAAGGGGAAAAAAAAAGAAAGAGAAGAGAACCAAGATCTTTTTACCATGCTATTGGTGACAAGAGCTGTCAAAACACGAGAGCTGGTGATGGACAGCTGGGGAGAAGAGTCAGGATTTGACAAAACAGTTCAGAGAGTGTGAAATCAGAATGAAAATTAACATTCATCCCAAAAATTAGTGTTTTGCTTTGCCTTAGAGGTACCTGTGTCACATGGTAAATACCTGACTACATTGGCCAAGTGCAGACCAAGACCACTCCTTCCCTGATGGCAACTGTCACAGCTCCAAGGCAGGGTGAGGATGGGACACCAGTGATGATCCACTGGTGATGATGGGGGAGAGAAGCTCTCTCTCAATCCAACAAGCTTGCTTGGACAGGTGTTAGAAGGGGCTGTGCTGCTCACAGTGCATGGTAGGATGGGCAATTGCTCACGGGCTTGTCAGAGCCACCATGGAAGCTAAATCCAGAGCTCAGTCACCCTAACCATCCTCTTCAGTTTCGGTTTCAGAGAATAATTTGAGTTTTGAAAATAACTCCACAGGACTCACTTTTTGCACCAGTGATCATTAGTGTTTGCCCTCTTTCCTTCCAAAAGGAAACTGACTGAGCAAGCTGCTTCCCTTCCACAGGGAGCACTTGCTCAGACCTCCAGCACTGAGAGGCAAATTATCCTTTGGTGTAAGGGCAGAGTTCAGCACAGCTCTGTTCACAAACAGCTTGGCCCAGGTCTCTCCTTAGTTCCTGCTTTCTAACAAGCCAAGGCAGGATTAAAGAGAGGGGCACCCACACAGCTGAGGAGACCCAGGCTCCCACTCCCTCCTCCTGCCCTAACAGCAGCCCTAACACCCCAAAAAAATAAGATCTGGGAGTCAGCAGACATAATATCTCATTTATTCCTTCCAGTTGCCCCTGTTCTTTCCCCCGTGTCATTATGGTCAAAACACAGAGCAATTAGAGTCCCCCCTGCGGGTACATTCTCCAGGAGGTTTTGAAGCACAGCTCCATCTCTGAGCCAGCTTTGAGCTGCATCTCAAAGCTCAGTGGGAAGCAGGCAAGTCAAGACCTCAACAAAACACAAGTCTTCCCTGACAAGCCACCCAGGACATGGATTTCTGTGCCCTCTGCTCTAGTGATTCCCTTCACCAAATCAAAGATATCCATTGTGTAATGGCATAATTCAACAAATTGCTCCCTCTCCTTGCTTTGCAGCACTCCTGTTGGGACAGTCTTGCCTCTGGAGCTTGCTGTTGCAAGGCTATCCCAGCATTTCAACACCAGACAGGTTTGCCTGATGCTTTACAGTCAGCTAAGGTACAGCCCAAGCCCTGCATTGTTCATGGTGTCACAGGAAGCTGGTGGCTACATCTCAGGTAGCTTGTGAATTCAGACAAAGCCCTTCTCCAGGCACAGCCTGGTCCCACCTGCCACAGCCCCCCACACTCCGTCTACAAAGCCTGAAGACCCATTTTCATTGCTCCCTGACTCCCAAACTCCAGACATTCCCATTCTCCCTCTCTCCAGATCTCCATGTGCTCAGACACTTTGCAGCTTCAAGTATCTGAAGTTATATAATCTGCTCAAATCCCTGCTTTGCTGCCTGGGCTGTGCTCCATCCCCTGGTTCAGGTGGACACATCCCTCCCCTCCTTTCACTGCCCAAGCATCCCTCAGTAACTGGGCTCACATCTGCTTCACAGCCCTCTTTCTCCCCAGCTTGCTGTAGCCACCTCTCAAGCTCCCCTAGAGAAGACAGTTCAGCCAAAAGCAGACAGCCTTGCTCATTTTCCTCTGGAAAGAAGTTGCATCCCAGATCCAGGGGTGATCCGACATCCTTCATGGATCAGCTGTGCTGTGATGGTGTGGAATTAGGTGTTTGTACCACACTAACAGTACCTAGTCCCCAGCTCATACCTTCAGCACACGGTAGTAATAAACAATTCTTAAATAAGCAGAGATTTCTCATTTCTTCATAGCAAGGAGGGGGTCTTTACCCAGTGCCACAGATCAGTGGCCTACCCTTAACTCATCTCCCAGTACTTGCTGCCAGATTACACTGGGAACAAATCTCCTGGGTCAGAAACATCAGAGCCAGGTAAGATTCTTATCAAGTCCTCAATACTCCTTGTGCAAGGACTGTGTGGTTAAAAATGACCCCAAGGTTATGGCACAGGAGGTCCCACCTGGCTGCTGTTATAGAATAGAATCATGGAATGATTTGGGATGGAAGAGCCTCCAAAGGTCATCTAGTCCAAGCCCCTACAATCAGCAGGGGACATCTCTAACTAGACCAGGTTGCTCAGAGCCCCATTGAGCCTGACCTTGAATGTCTCCAGGGATGGGGCCTCTGTTGTCAGCTGCTAAATCAACCCCTGGGAATGGCAAGAGTAGTAAAGGAGATTCTAACTGCTTTTAAAACACCCAGAAATAACTGCTTACTTGCCTGGAGTTTGGAGTGGAAAATCCCTTTAGAACAGAAAATTAAGCTTCATGATGTACTGGTGACCCTGCCTGACCCATCTTCAGACAGATCACCACTCGGAAAGATCTCAGTTGCTTTACCTGCAAGACTGAACACCTGACAAGTCTTCCACTGCTGGTGGTCCTGCTGCCTCTCATGAGCCATTACATTCTCATCATCACCTTCGGATGCCTGCTGCTCACCAAGGTCGATGAAGGAAAATAGGCCCATGACAACAGTAACCAGAGTAGGGTGTTAAATAACTGACACCAGAGCTTTGAAACAGAAGAGACAGATAGCAAGGCATTACTGTACATGAGTTTTCAAAATGCAAACGCAGTATGTACAGGGTTGTCCTCTGCTCTTCAGGATCTGGAAAAAACAATCCCCTCAGCAGCAGCACAACTCACCTGCAAGTGTCCTGGAAGTGCTAAGGTCAGAAGAGCTTCTCCTTGATCCCAACTCTGAGCTGTGCTGATGTTCTGAGGTGTTCCCTCTACTATGGAGCCTTCACAGCGTCAAGGCACAAAACCTGAGACCATCATATTCATGCAAGGTTCAGCACAGGCTGGGGGTGAAGGGCTGGAGAGCAGCCCTGGGAGAAGGACCTGGGAGTGAGAAGCTGGAGCTGAGCTGGCCCCAGAAGCCAATGTCCTCCTGGGCTGATCCCCAGCAGTGTGGGCAGCAGGGCAGGGAGGGGATCCTGCCCCTCTGCTCCACTCTGGGGAGAGCCTCCTGCAGCTCTGGAGTCCTCAGCACAGCAGAGACATGGACCTGGTGGAGCAGGGCCAGAGGAGGCAGCCCCAGCAATGATGGGAGGGCTGGAACCCCTCTGCTGGGAGGCCAGGCTGGGAGAGTTGGGCTTGTTCAGCCTGGAGAAGAGAAGGCTCCAGGGAGACCTTCTGGTGGCCTTTCAGGACTTCAAGGAGCCTGTCAGAAAGATGGAAATGGACTTTTGAGCAGGGCCTGTTGGGACAGGACAAGGGGTGATAGTTTTAAACAAAAAGAGGGAGATTTAGATTAGAGAGAAGGAAGAAATGTTTTACACTGAGGGTGGTGAGCCCCTGTCCCAGGTTGCCCAGAGAGGTGGTTGATGCCCCATCCCTGGCACCATTGCAGGTGAGGTTGGCCGGGGCTCTGAGCAACCTGCTCTAGGTTGCAGATGTCCCTGCTCCCTGCAGGGGGTTGGACTGGATGACTTTGAAAGGCCCCTTCCCACACAAACCGGTCCATGATAAGTTTGGGTGCAAAACATCCAGATGCACTATTCCAAAAAAAGGCTGCAGAGCAAAGTCTGTTTTCTCCTCAGAGAGCTTGCAATAAGCATTAGCAATACTTGCACTACCATTTCTCCTACTTAGGAGGAATCCTCCTCATCCCCACTGTTTGGTTCACTAAGTAGAAAATACCTGCTCTTGATCAACCCCTTATCTTCCTTCTCCAGCACTGCCTGTTCCAGTCCTGCACCTGGGGAGAGATAACTCCATGGAGCAGTACAGGTCACATGTTGACCTGCTGGAAAGCAGCTCCACAGAGAAGGACCTGAGAGTCCTGGTGGAAAAGTACACCATGAGCCAGCAATGTGACCTCATGGCCAAGAAGGCCAATGGTCTCCTGGGGTGCATTCACAAGAGTGCAGCCAGCAGGTCCAGAGAGGTTCTCCCTCCTCTCTACTCTGCTCTGCTGAGGCCACCTCTGGAGTATTGTGTCCAATGCTGGGCTCCCCAGGTCAAGAGAGACAAGGAACTACTGGAGAGAGTCCAGTGGAGGCTCTGAAGATGCTGAGGGGCCTAGAGCATCTCTGTGCCCAGGAAAGGCTGAGAGCCCTGGGGCTGTTGAGATGGAGAAAAGACTCAGAGGGGATCTGATCAATAGCTAAAGGGTGGAGGGCAAGAGGATGGGGCCAGACTCTTGTCAGTGGTGCCCAGTGACAGGACAAGGGAACCAACTGGAACCCAGGAGGTTCCACCTGAGCAGGAGGAGAAAGTTGTTTGGTGTGAGAGTGTTGTTGCCTGGCCCAGGCTGCACAGAGAGGTTATGGAGTCTCCTTCTCTGGAGAGATTCCAAAGATGCCTGGACACAATCCTGGGCTCCCTGCTCTGGGTGAGCTGTTGGAGCAGGGGAGCTGGACCAGATGATCTCCAGAGGTCCCTTCCAACCCCCACCATGCTGGGATTCTGTGATAGCCCAAGGACATACTACAGAGACCTAGGAAGGCTCCTTGGTACAGAGACAGCTGTTCTGAAATTAATGCATCTTGCACCAAGAGGCTGGGCCTTAATATTTCAGTAGGAACCAAGATTTCATGTGCTGGCCCTATTCCAAAAACTTATGCTTCTTACATCACACGCACTAGAATCAAGCAAAGCATTACGGTTTAGTTAATTTTTTTCTGCTCCATATCTCTCCACAGGCAAAAGAAATAGGCTTCTGCATTTGAAATGGAGTCTCTGAAGTTTCTGCAGAGCTTTACTTCCCATAAAGCAAATATTTACATCCACTAGCACCAGCTGCCTCTTCTTTTCTCCCCCATTTCATTTCCAGATGCATTGTTGGTGCATCTGCTCTATTAATTAAAGCTGATTTATACAAGACAAAATTGAATCCTTAATAGAACCCTTCAGTGGAAATGAGTGACGTCTCAAATTGCACTTATGTCTTTCCAAATTCCCATGTCCCATTTTCTCACCTTCACTGCTCAAAAAGTGTTTTGCCCTGCTCGAGTCCATCGGGCGTTCCTGGAGCTGCAAACAAACAGGCGTTCAGCTTAACCTGACTCTCCTGACCTGCTCAGCCCCTGCCACCAATGACTCACGTGGTGGGGGCTGAGGGGAAGGCAGGTGGTGGCTGCTTGGTTGTCTGCATGACCCGACCTGGCTCATCTTGAGGAGAGCAAGGAGTAGCAATGTCATTTGGCTTCTGACCTGAGCTGATCTCACAGTGCTCAGCAAGGCTTATACCAGCACATGACTGGTAAAGCAAAACAAGCCAAGAGATCTGAGTGAGCAGCTTCTGCATCCCCACCACTACAGGTGTCCTGCTTCCTCAGGAGAAGGCCTCTGAGGTCTACCTGTTGTTAGCTAGCCAGTGGTAACTTTGGGTCAGGAGGGTTACTCCTTCCTGCCTTCCATTATCACAGTATCTACACGAACTTGATGTCTTCCAGACATGGCTCAGAAGGGCTGGAGGAAGGAGAAGAGAAGAACAGACAGCACAGACTGACTGTCCTCTCTCTGGAAATGAGATAAAAGTCCTTTGCAAGCTACAGAGGAGGTTCTGCTCATATTTTTTCCCAGTTCCTCCTGTATCTGAGCACCTTTGAGACTCTGCTGGTTATGCTAACAGAACCTTGCCCTCCCAGTCAACACATGATACATCATCCACAAAGACCATCTCAGTCCCTGTATCTTAATCCTGGCATCAATTTAACCTCTGCTGTGAAAAGCCACAGAAGTGGCATCCTTAAAACCTCATCTACCTTCAGGTGAAAAAATATACAAAATTTGGCAGATGGCATCTAAAGGAAATTATGATAATGAAGCTTCAGAGCTGCAGATTTCCAAGGGACTACTTCACTTCAGCACCAGACCTTTAGGCCAGTGCAGCAGTTATTAAAATTAGAAGTTTCACCACATTTTATTAATTGCTAATTACTGCTTCATTACTTCCACCTATGCTCCTGAGAGTGCTGCTGTCACTGTTTTCTTCACTTAAAGTGACCCAAACTGTTAAAACTACGAAGAATGATATGATGTGATGTAATGAGTGAAGTCATTGAAACATCAACAGGTCTTCTCAGCTGCTACAGGTGTTTAGACCCAAACCTCTTCCAAGGTCCATCACCCTTGCTGAGCACACTTTCCTCAGAATCACGCATCAGGAGAGGGCTCGGAAGCTTCTGATCCCACTGTCCCAGCATCCAGCCCAAGGAGTGATGGGTGGACTGGCTGTCCCTCTGGAACCCACCAAGAAACAAAGCAGACTGAACTTCATATTGAATAGGAAGCAGAACAGCTTCAAAGTGCCCCCAGAAGTTTGAGTGAGTAC
Source organism: Brachypteracias leptosomus (assembly GCA_013401335.1). NCBI lineage: Eukaryota > Metazoa > Chordata > Aves > Coraciiformes > Brachypteraciidae > Brachypteracias > Brachypteracias leptosomus. The sequence continues at coordinate 237,517 of VYZX01024617.1, forward strand.
CATCAGGATCTGGCCTCAGACTTCTCACAGAGCAGAGATACTCATGGAAGGTGCAAGAATTGAAAGCTGGACAATATCCCAAGCTTTGAGCAGGTTTCCAAGTCTGAAAACTGTATTTAAGTAGAGAACTTCTGCAAAACCAGTCACATAATTAAAAGCCAAACCACTTATATGAATATAAATTTATGGGCTTACGCTACCCTGTTTCATAATGGAAACAAATCCAATTTTGGTTTTATCCAATGCCAGTGTTATTAACTATGCATCTTAGGCATAACTGTACTTCTCTATAAATCTAAATTTCATTAACACCCTGAAATCAGTTATTTGGTGATTTATAGTTAAGGCCATAGTACTGACAGTTACTAAACACCCAGTCGACTCCAGCATTTCCATGCCAAGTCCAAGCTCACCCCAGGTTGAGGACCAGCCTCTCCAGCATTCCCAAAGAAGTCAGGTTTTGAACTAGCTTTCCTCTCACTCCCAGTATGTTAGCTGGATCCAGTCCCCTTGTGCTAACAGTCAAAGATCAGCCTGTTCAGGCCTCTCTGCGTTTTCCAGGTGCAACAGCAACCCTCCACTGTTGACCACCACGAGCAGGAAACATCTCCCAGCCAGGAACTCTACAGGACCCCAGTTCAAGGTGCACTAACCCCAAATACATCCTGTGCTACCCATTTACTCCCTGCAGGCTCTCAACACCACCTACACATCTACTGATCTACTCCATTCAGGGCTCCACACACCATCTATGCAGCAACTCATCCATGAAGGGCTCTACACACCATCTACACAGCTTGTGGCCTTGGTTTCCTCAAGCCACAGAGCTGGGTACCTCCCATCAGCACTGTAGCAATAATAGAAGCTGCCCAGATGGCTCCTGCGACTCCCATGTCCCCAGGAGCAGTTCTACCCTAGACCCACATTCCACTGAACACGTATCCGTCAGAACATCAATATCTGAGGAAACACGTAGCTACTGAGCAGCCACCTTGGACCAGAGGTTTAGTTGTGACCCCAAGATAGATTTCATTACACTTGGACTCAACAGCGTTGAGCGGTGCTCCATCAACCTGGGGCAGTCTACTGATTATAAAGTATTTAATCACCTTAACTCTCTAAGGACTTAAATTAAGGCACTTCACCACCACAGAACCTCCACTCCTCAGCCTAATTGAGGTTTCATTACCAGCTGGCTACTGGGTCATTGTTTTGAGGCAGGGGTACCTGACAGGGTAGGAGGCAGGGCTACCTCCACATGAGCTCTCATTTCTAGCAGGCAGCAGCCATCCATTCATCTCAGCCACGCAGAAAATGATCTCTGCCTTCAGCAATAAATACAACATGGCTATTGACCCATTTCTCCCTGCAATCCCCCAATTTGGACAAATCAATTTGCCAACAAGTGACAGTCACTTCTCCCTGTCCTCCCCCCCAACCCAGATAACTCAATTCTTGAGCAAGCAACAGTCACTCTCATTCAGCAAAGCACTACGAAAACAAGCTTTAACAGATGTGTTCAAGTGTCCTAGTGAGGAAAAATATCATTTTAATAAAAGGGGCTGCTCACTGTGGTGCACCAGTTCAAAGATAATCTGCATTACAGGTAAAATTTCATCTCCTCAGTCTCACTGGGGGACACTGAGGACCGACACGACACAGGAGAAAAAAAAAAAAAAAAAAAAGAATTTGCTGGATATCTGCTCAGCCAGGGAGGGATTTGATTTGCTTTGTGCTCAGTGGTTTGGCTCAGCTTTCACCACCAACTACTTCAACTCAAGATCTGGCAGGCGTGCTAGCACCTTACGATCCATCAAAAGTCAAATAAGTTATATAATCAACATAATGCAGTGTATAACCTGTCTTTAAGGACTGGAGAAGTCACAGATGCAGTTTTTAAGGTCTCCAGCAGCAAAATGAAGCCTGAGTTTTCCCTTTACTTTCTCATCTGCCATTTCTTAAATTTTTCAGCACTGGTTTTATATTGGGAATGCAAATATTTCCTATAACTGTTTTTGAGTTTGAATACAAATTCTGAGCATTTACATTCTCCTTTAGCTTAGTAAAACCACATTACACAATTTTTTCCACCAAAATCAACCTCAGAAACCTAACAGGCTCTTTCAACCCAGCCCCATATGTCAAAGTCCATTCACTTCCAAAGTCCCCACGTCCCCTCAAGGACATTTTGACATTACCAGCCAATCCTTCCAGTGTAGAGCTTCACCAAAATCAAGTGAGACAAGGCTGTCCTGCATTTCTGCATACGCTCAACATCACTGAATGTAAAGATTTCCCCAACCACCTCCCAGCTATGAGGAAATTAAGGTATCACAACAGTATGGATTTCTTGTGTCACCTCATACCTTGAGGACACAGAATGATCTTCCCCAGCTCACTCATTTGGAGTTCACTTCTGAAGAGAAGCAATGAAAAAAAACACATTAGCATTAATAATTGCAATCAAAACTAGTTAGCAAGGAGTCTCAAGACAAATCGGAGAGCCAAACCAGAGACATTCAGCTGGAACCCTTGTCAGTAGAGCAGAGCCAGCCCTGAGGAATAAAAACAGCTTCTTAACACCATCCAGCACCAGCAAGCACTCGGAAGGAAAACATTTGGCTAAGGATTAATTACAGACTCTGCAGACAGAACTAGGGTGTGTAACTGCCTCGTCCTACCAGAGCAGCTGTCACAGCCAGGAGAAACTGCAGATCCTCAAGACAAAATCCTTGCTGTTAAAGCTGGTTACAGCAACCCCAGAAGAGGATGGAGGTTGTCAGGCTGGGTGACAAGGCCAAGGGGACTGTGTGCAGGCCTCCCACACGCTGCTCTGACCACGTTTGCATCTGGAGTCTCTCTGAGCTGGTAAAATGTGAAGGTAAAGACAGTTAAAGTGAGAAGCAAACACCATCCCCACTGAGCAGGCTGCTCCAAAGCCCCTGGAACCTCCACTCATTAAGGATGGATCCGAACGGCAAGATGAGGAAACCATGGCTCATAATAATGAAATATTAAACTTCCCCAGACTTCTCCCCACTGTGCTTGTTTTGTTCCACATTTGGCAAAAAACCACGTAAATAGCAACATTCACAACCTAAAATAAAATACTTTATTTCATCCAAACATTTATTCCCCGTTCTTTTAAAAAAAGTCTTTTAACACTTATTTGCAGACATCAACATCCTTTCATCTGCTTAGAAAAAGATACATATCCTTCCAAACAAAATGGATTAGTGCCAACACAAAAGCTTCATGGCGCTATGGTTCTGGGGGAGGGGGGAGTCCACATGTGCAAACATGAAGAACAAACAGTTCAGTTCTTGTATCAGGTGATTACACCTCAAAGCCTTTTTTTTTAAAGAATTTTTAGCAAGGAAATGCTGGCAAATCCCACCAGCTGCATGTTACATGAGCCTCTCCCAGCTGGTGGAAAAATTTCCTGCATTTAAATGTCTCCTAAAGGTTCTGCTTGTTATAAGCAGAAGTGGCTACAGCCACTGGCTAATTTTTAGCAAATCTCATTCTTAAGGCTTTAAAATCAGCTCTGGACCCATCAGGAGTCACAAGAGAGGGTTCGATGGCAATCCTAATTATTGCCTAAAGAGTAAGCAGTGAGCAGCCATGGGCTGCGCTCTTTGCTGGCATAAACAGCTCCATTTGATCTTTCTGTCAAGTGGCTGGAGCACAAAGAACTGGAACTAAGGCTATCAACATGGTATTCACAAAAACAGTTGCAAGAACAAGGTAGAAAAACCATTACCAGGCTTTGAAGAAGGAAATTTTAATCTGTCTTCACTCACTGAAGCACTAAAAAAAATAAAAAATAAAAGACTGATATTTAAAGGCTACAAGGTGAAATTTAGAGGCTCTGGTGGGAAATAAGGACAAATGCTGACCAACAAACCCATTTTATACCACCCAAAAGGGTTAAAACAAGTTAACCAGGCTCTCCCCCACTTCACCATTAAGAATTAAATCAACTGCTCATCATAGATATGTCAAAAGACAGTTTTGAGGGATGGTAATAGGAAGCTATAAGGCTCAGAGGCTTCAGCTTCCTGGTCAACCCTCAAGAATTCAATTAGGTCGGAAATCAAGGGGGTTGTTTTTCCTCCTACCTTCTACACAGGTAGTATTAATCCTTTCCTGTTAAGTCACAAGTTGTTTTTCCTATCGAATACAATTCTGCTACATATTCTACTTCAACAACCAGTAATTTGATAGATCCAGCTTAAATTAAGATGAATAGACAGCAATTAGTACTGTTTTAATAGACTACTGGATTTCATACTCTAAATCTCATTATGTTTTGTAGAAATTAAATTGGAAAGCCAGTGGCAAGAACACATACGATCTGTGCACATCCAAATGAATCTCAATACAATACAAACTTCAGAAAAATAAGTAGCAGGTCTCTTAACTTTAATGGAACTTAAGAAAAAAAAATCTGCATTTTCACTTTTAGTATCTAATTCATTCAACCCTCATGCAACCAGTTTGAAAATGTTACACTGTCTTCAAACATAAGATCCAGAAAGTTTCATCAAAATATGGCTCAGAGCTCATCACTGGGCCTAGATATTGGTCCTTGACTGGAAACCTGCAACAGCAGAGCTGCAAAACTAAATTTACCTCAAGGTTGCATGAATCTCAATCAAATCATAACCAAGTTATTCTCTCCACCCCCTCTATTTTCCCCTTACGTGAAACCTGCAGCTCCTCATTATGAAAACCAGTACCCAGTTCATCTTCAAACATGTGAAAAACAATTTAAAAGCAAGCACGATACTGAGACACTTCATCTTGTGTCACCCAAAATCAAATCAAATTGGCCAAAACCCGACAGCCTCGATGAAGACTGGAGCCATCAGACCCTCTCCACAAAGGTTAATACATTCTTCCCGTGCATTCTTACATATTCCAAAAGTCACAACAGAAATTAAGTGTCACCTCTCTCAGGAATCATTGGTGTAAAGACAGTTCGGACCAAGCAGGATTCTTACAACTGAAAGGACAAGCGTCACTCCTAACTTTGAAACTCCTGCCATTAAAACAATAATTATAAAAGACTCTTCAAACCACCTGGTTTTAAACAGGAGCAGCTGCTGTCAAAGCAATTCTCCCCATGTCTGCCAACAAACAAAAAAGTTCCAGAGCAAATGGGGCATCAAGATCCAGAGGACATCAGATTTCCTTTGGTTTGGAGCTCTCGTTTTCCACAAGAGAGTCTGGACACAGTTTTGGGGAAGTACTTCCAAACAAATAGGTGATGTTTCCCCACCAGCTCAGTCTAGTGTATCTGAAAGTACATAACCCTAACTTCTCCAAAGCTCTGTGATCATCTCAAATGTTTCCTCCTGAAAATAAATTAAAATGGAAATTGATGATACAGGGAACAGGATAAGAGGAATCTCAAGGAAGTTTGCACAGTTCAGATGTACAGAACAGAGCAAGGAAAGCTTGAAGAAAATAAATGCATTTTCTCTCACAGTCTGTCAGTCCCCTCAGGATTCTACTTTACCTATAAAATAATAATTTAAAAATCCTTGAGTAACATTAGTAGGAAAAAACCAAGTTATTTCATACCTACAAGATGTGACTGTTCTGGCTACTTATGCCTCCACAGCAGAATATCACAGTGTAAGCACACCCATATGCTTGAAAACTCCTTTACTCCTGCTTTAAGAGACATCTTCTCCAAAGCCTCAGCTCAGTGGGCGTTTCAGAAGCATTAATCACCTCTGAAACAGCCACAGAGGCCCAGGAGTGTCTTTGGTGGACAATACCCTTATCCTGCTTTTTATTTCAGATAAAAAAAGGCTGTTACAGGTGATCTTTGATACTGTCTTGTCATCTGTTCTTCTACAATATTTCTCCCCCTCCTTTATCTTGGTTTTTGGTATTTCTTTTGTATTCGTCAATGAAATTCCTCCATGGCCCTGCTTGCACTCTGGAGTTTGCAGGTTCAAAACATGATTTACAGAAGCTCTTACGGCATAGATCTCCCAATGTGCAGCCTGTTCCTTCCTGGTCTGCCAGAGGAAGCATGACTCAGCTCACAGCAAAAAGAGCAAGTTCATTTAAATAAATTAAACTGGACAATGACCAACCCCAGCAGCTTTTGTTAAGCTCCTATTTACATGCAACCCTAAAAAGCGAGATTGTTTGAAAATGTTATGAATTAGTCAGACCTGAGCCACCAACTCCTTCCACCTATCAAGTTCTTCAATAAAAAATGAACTGCTAAATGCATTAAACACTGCCCCGATCAACATGGCAAGAAAGGCTATTAAATGTGAGGCACCTCCAGACAAAACAGTTTTTCAGCAGCCCTTTTAATCCCTTACCAGTAATCAATTATCCTTCAAGCTCCCCTGTTATATAATAAGAAGTACTTCCAGAAGGTGACTGGTAATTCATCAGGAGGCCACATTTACCTTCTAACTCCACTCTTTCAACCTTTTCCTATGAGATCTTGAACAGATCGACCCCAAAGCCCTTTTTTCCTTTCATCTTTTCTCCCTGAGCAGGTTTTTCCACATATACTACAAACTTAAAGCTAAATGCGTAAGTTAGGCCTTGAAATGTAGCTCTCAAAGGAGCAATATGGAAAATAAAATTTGACTCCCTTCAAGGAACAGTCAGATACCAATTTCAGCATCTTTATCCTTAAGGAGAATAAAAGGAAATCTTAATCATATGTTCCCAAAGAAAGTTATCACATATTTCTTCAGCTTAACACTCCTGCAGTGGTACCCAAACCGTTTCTTGACACACAAATCCACACAGGATCATGTTTTTAGCCTGAAAAACATCTACAGTTCCTGCTGCCATCAATGCAAGTCTTCATTTACACTCAGGAGTCTCCAATTATTTCAAGGAGGACCCATAAGACACAAAAATAAAGTTATGGCAGCCCATTCATTGATGGGGAGACAAAACCACAGAATAAGCCATCAAAAACCATACACAGTCTGTTGCTCTTTGCATAGACAAGATGAAAACCAAAGAGCACCTTTCCCTGGACACTTCTGCTGCTTCCAGGCAGTTGTTTCTAACCCAGCCTTTGGGAGACAGCTGCCTGCTCACAAGATACTCATCCCTCAAGCCTTACATCAGGCTTGCACACTGTTGAGCCTTCTCACCCAAACCTCCCCTTTCAGCTTCTACAAATCCAGGTGTATCCAAACCCTCATGTTTTGCTCCACAGAAGGGGACTAATGTCACACAATAGTGTCCCACATCATCTGGCCTCATGCAACAGGCAGAAGCCACCATACCACCTCTCATCACGAAGGCTCTGATCCAGGTGAAGACATTTGCTCAGGGGGAGCTGCAGCAGAGGAGAGAGTTCCTCCACTTCAATCATTGTCCCTGCCAAGTCCCCCGTGACTGAGATGAAAGCCTCAGGTCAACAAAACAGGCCAAGATAATGCAAGTGGGATTGATCGCTCAAAACATCCTCCCAGCACTAACACTGTCACATCAAGATTTTACAGTAACAGTCCCCTCACATGAACAACGTTTTTAACACCTTCTACCTGCCTGTGAAACAAGGTCTAGCAGCAGCAACTCGCTCAATCCTAGAATGGCTGCTCTAAAGTGAAATATCACCAGTCAAATGCTGCTGCTGAGCTTGCACAAGCAAGTGGAGCTGTCTCTTTGCAATGGTCGTGTTCAAATCCCACAGGAATTCCAAGAGTTTGCCCTGGAGGAGAACCTCCATGGGCACAAACTGCAAGACTTGCTGGGGGGAGTCCATGTCTAGTAAAGAGCTCATGAGTTTATTCAGGTGCTGCAGATGTTCAACAACTGGGTTTGGGAGGCCCTGGTAACCCACGCAGAGCAAAGCAGCACTAGTCCTTAGTGGTTCATGGGAGGTTGGGCAAGCAAATGTGATGTATCTGAAACAGCAATGCAGTATGAAGACCAGGCCAGCTGTGAAACGTGTAAAACAAGAAAGAATAGGCAAAATCAAGGCATCTCCCATTGTAAGTTGACCCAGTGAATGCAGAACACACTCCAAAAGCTGCTGCTGGTACTTGGGTTCTCCATCATAAAGCGTCGAGAAGCTGAAGTTCAGCAGCGTGGCTGAGGCCAGGAGTTTTATTTCCATACTGGCCTGGCTTTCAGTATCACCAAGGGATGAGAAGTCCACCACGAGGCACTTGAATTGGACACTACATCTTTCACTTAGGACTTCCTGATGACTTCTGGAAAGATCAGACACTTTTGCCAGTATCAGCTCCCCAGAAAGAACTTCACATGAGTGACAAGGCTGCAGCACTGGTCCACTTCTCAGCCTCCCCTTCACCAATTCATTCATAGCTTCATTAAGATTTTCCAAGACTTGACCATCACAAAAGGCAGAACATTTCACCACTGGTAGCCTTTTTCCTTCCAAAATGCACCACAAGCTACACTCGATGTCAGAAGACAATCCTTCCAAGATGCACGTTTTACCAGCATTATTTAAACTATGTTCTTCAGCCCAGTGATTAAAATAGCCCTTTGTCACTTTATCCTTCCAGGTCAGGGTTTCCAGCATCTTCCTTTCATTGTATGTACTAAAATACTTGTTTCTTTGCCCAAACCATTTTGCATTCATGCTGCAACCAGCCTGTGATTTCTTGACAAGCCATTTATTTCTGGCAATGGGTTTCATACGAAATCTTTGCATGAAGAATTCTACTGCACAGTCTCTTAACTTGTTCAGTTTCCTCTGCTCTGCTTCTTCCATGCGCTCAAAGAGATGGATGTTCTCAGAGATAGTCTCCACCTGGCACTTATGGAAGAACATGCAACACTCTTCATGTATTTTAAGGAAAGATTCTGGCAGTGTATGCTGGGGGAAAAGTGCTTTGTTGACCATTTCTGTTCCAAAGTTCTGCATCATCTTTGCAAGCAGTTGATGGATGCTTTCCCTGCCCATATAACGAAGACAAATCACATAGGCTTCTGAGTTTCCAGCTTTGCTGGTGGCTGGCTTAAAGACATGGACCTCCTCAAAAGCACAGTTCAGCAGGAAGAGCAGATTGGTAGAACAGTGTTCAAACAGCGTGAACACCTTCAGAACAAAGGATCCTCCAGCACACAGGATCATTAAAGCAGTGACTGCTTCACAGTAATGAAGAGCTGAGACAAGAGCCTCCTGCTCACCCGGATTCCCCTGGCAATCAAAGCTGCCATCAGCAGTTACCAAGTGAACTGTGGCCATATTACTAACAAAGGTCTGGAGTCCTGTTAGATGTTTCAATGTCATCACATCACCAGTGTTATCTGGGCCAAAGTACCACCAAGGCAATGTATTTGCTATGAGGCGATCATCCATGATCATCGTAAGGGTGTCGTTGGCTTCATGATATGGGTTTAGAGTATTAGCCACCCAGTTCCAGTCACAAGGGACATGGTGGGATTTCAAATAGTGATTGAGGCTGGCTATAAAAGCTCCAGGTGCTTCACAGAGGTGAACAGAGTTCAGTTCTCCATCCTGAAGAGCTTCTTCAGGGAGAAGAGGGAAACTGCACAGGATCTCATGGAACTTGCACCATGCCTGGGTGCACAGCTCAGCATTCACACTTTTCTTCACATGAGGAATGATTTTCCCTGCTTTATTGGTAAACGAGGTGTGCTGATGCCACTCATCCAGGTTCTTATCACTCAGCTGATTCTTCACTTCATTCATAGAGTTCTTCAGAGCCAGGAGTGAGTTGAATTCCTTGTGATCACATGTGAAAGCATCGCTGGGATCTGGCAGCTGCCACTCATTATTCACTGGTTTAGTGTAAGTAAACCTCTTTGCAAAGAGCTGCTCAATCTCTGAAAGAATTTCAGGACTGAACTTCTCAAGGTTTGTAGTCTGCTCAGCACATGGCTTCTTACAGTTGTTCATTCTTGGATGGATTCACAACCTGGAGAACAGTACAGGAGAAGAAACCATGTCACTCCAATCACACATGTATATAAAGAGGCAAAGCTTCTTTAAAAAAAAAAATTACAATTTCTCCTGCTTAACATCTCTATTCTAGAATATGAGAGAAATGCTTCACAGAATCATGCCTCAGTGCAGGAAATAAATGAGGGCTCTCCTGAATAAGGCTATTTGGAAATCAGGAGGTTCACAGGTTAATCACCCTTCATGCTATTTACATAGAAAGCGAGGAAGAGTTGGCTGCTGCTTTGGCTCTTCACTGACCTCTAAACACTCTGTTCATTATATAGGTCTAAACACTTAAATACAAACCCCTCTCTCAGTTACAAAAGAGAACACACCACAAGCTATACAAATCAAACAAGCGGCCCAGAAATCATTTCATCTGATTATGGTGGCATTTATCTGAGAGCTCAAAATATGGAGAGTGGGGAGGCACAAGCAAAGGCAGCTTTGAGAGGGAGCACAGCTCATCCTCCTATTTCTCAACAGCTTAATCCTCACAGTTCTTCCACCAAAGCCAGTGTGATGCTGGGAGAGCCCCCTCACTGGCACCCCTGATAACACCAGTACTTGATGTTAAAGAAATGCAGTGCAAAGTGTTGTGCTTCGAGTGGATAAAGGCAGAGGAGCACACTCAGCACAAAGCTAACGAGTCTGCTGCCATCTGCTCCAGCACTCAGCACACAAGACAGAAGTTGGATTCACTAACCAGAAATCAGCCAGCCAGCATCTATGCAAAACCAAGATGTGCATTTAAGCAAAATAATTTAATCAAAATTACAAGAGACAGGAAATCCCTCAGCATATCACTTCGATCAGCCCTCAAAACTTTCCATTCCCTCAGAAGCAAAATACAATGATCTTAGTTGTCACAAAAGAGTTTAGTGTGAAAAAATGTTGGATTAAAAGTGAAAGAGTTGAAAAGACTTTGGAAGGAAACAGGGCAAAGAGTGGCCAACAAACACTTTGCCCTTAAATCCATGTAATATCTGAGGCCAGAGCCCCACAGCCACAGTCAACATACAGGTGAAGCTTCATTAATCACTTCCCCATCTCGATTACCATTCCATAAGCACATTTAGTTTCACTTTCTTTTATGTAGATGTACTTCAGCTTTAAACTAGTCCTTTCTCAACGTGCTGGGGAGAGGAGGAAAGCCGAGGGAACACAAGGACCACACATCAGAGACCCCCGAGCCCTAAACTAGTCTTACTTCATTTTTAAATACAAACTACGAGCATGGCCTTTAATAATCGCAGCTCACACCAGCAAACCCCTGAACAAGCTATCACCCAAAGCGTGTGAAGGAAACAGGCAATCTGCTGTTTTTTGTTTGGTTTTGCGGTTTTGTTATTATTATTTCCAGTCCCCATTTGCCTGGACTCGATTCCAGCCTGCTTCAGCGCTCCGGGCTCCTCCCCATTCATCCCAGGACCGGGAGGTGGCCGGCGCCCCGCAGCCCAGTTCCCTCACAGATATCGGCCCTGCCCCACAGCCAGCTTCGGCACACAGCGGAGGCACCCCGGACGCGGCTCCCCGGGAAAATCCGCTCTCCCCGCCCGCCGCCGCGGTGCTACCCGGCNGGCCCCCCGTAGAGCCGCGCCCGGCCCAGGCGCCTCCCAGCGCCGCCCGCTCGCTACGCGAGGCCGCGGCTCTCGGCGCGGCCTACAGGAGCCGCCGCTCTTACCCGGCGGGCTGCGGCGAGAAGTGAGGCAGGCCCGGCCCCCTCACTCCGCCGCCCTGCCCTCTCCCCAGCGGGGCAAACGAGGCACCTCCCCCGCGCCCGGAGGGCTTTTATTTCTTTTTGTTTTTAAATAAACCCATCGCTGCTACTACCGGGAGAGGGTGAGGAGCAGCGAGGAGCCTTGGGGGAACCAAGGCTGCCCAGGCAGATCACCCTTTCCAGGCCATTTCATTCACAGAAGCTTAAAAGCAGGCTGCTTTGGGGCAAAAAACACCACTTATGTGAGCTTCTGCTGGTGGGGGGAGCAGAGGAGCCCCCTCCCACCGGTAGTACAGCCCAAAGGCAATTTAAAACAATTATCAAAGTTACCCCCAGCTAGCACTTACTATGTGATAATTACTTACAGGTTGCTCAGAGGAAAGCTTTGTAGTGACCTGCTAGCACCCCATTGGAGAGGAGGAGCTGGGGCTCAGTGCCCTGCAGCTTGTGCCTACAGACCCGGGACCTCTGCCCTGCAGAAACAGACGAGATTGACCGAAGACAAAGCCAAAGCAAAGCATGGTGGTCCCCCAGCCCTGCAGGTGCATATGCTCACCAAGAAAACCTTTGTCTTTGGAGGCAACAGTAATACTCCTCAAGAATTTACTCTATCCTCTGTAAGCCACAAGCAGATACTTCAGAAGACTCTTTACCCGTGATAACCCCCTTTACTGCCCTTTCTAAATCCCCAGGAGACTTGCTGTACCCAACTTGGCTTAGCAGGGAACAAGAGCCTTGAAATATTAACAGAGCAATAATGAGCAGAATTGAACATTCATTACAGCATCCCTGCAAACTCATACACTTCACAGACAGCAAAACAGCACCTAACCTGCAAGCAGAGGCAGGAGGGTCAAAGCAGATTAATTGCTACCGCAGACAGAGGGTGCAAGCAGCTCTTGAGGTTTTAAATATTGCAGGGATTTTTCTACGTACAGGTTAAGGAGTGAGGCATTTGCCAGCCCATTTGGGAACAAACGGCTGGCAACATAGCATGAGTTAGCAGAAATCCTTTCACTTTAATACCAGGCTTGCTGCTGTTGACTTTTGTACTCACATATTTCTCCTTGATAAAGCACAATCCAGCCCTTAGCCAGTAGTTTTAAGCACAAATTCAGTGCTATGAGTACAAGAGTCCCCAAAACTGATACAGCTATAGGAATTTTTGTTAAAAACTAAATAATGAATAGAAAAATCTTGATATGTGCACCATAAGGATATAACAATAATAACGTATAATTATTTTTTTTTCTCCTGTGCTAGGTACATCAGGGAATTTGCATGTTAAAATCATAGCTAAACATGTATATGCAAACATAAAGCTATAAACAAACTCCCTTCCCTCTTTTAAGCTACTTGTTTGTTTTGTAAAATGGATACTGCTGTAAAATAAAAGAGCCTTAAATGCAGAAAAAACCCGGTGCTGTGAACCTGAATAAATAAAAAAAGCTTATTCTTTAAAGTTTTGGGGATTTTAAAAAACATATCTAATTCTAATAAAAACATTAACTAAAAGATACTTACTGGCTGCATCCTCAGAAAAGAGCTTTTCCTAATGAGAAAAAACTTAGCTGTGGATGGAAGATTTATATATATGTCTGCAAAGCCCCTTCACCCTTTGATTGGCCTGTTTGAAAATCACTTTCCAATCAATCAACATCTTTGGCTACTTAATTGTGGGGGGAAATGGGGGGCAAGTTAATGAAAGGGGCTGAGCAGTTAGTGGGATGTGGAGCTGAGGGTATTGTTGGCTTTTCCAGTGTCTGTTGTACTCTTTATTTAAATTTTATTGTAGTGACCATATGGGAATATAATTTTCTTTCTTGTAGAATTTTTAAGTGTTTGTGCATTAACAAGAGAGCAACTAAAACTGGGTGCCTGGGGTAAAGCAGTATGTAAGTGAGACTTCAGTGTTCTCAGTTATGCTCTGCTAGGTTTTTACTACAGCTTGTAGCTTCTCAATCTCATGATTTGCTGGCCTACTGAAGAGAAGGCTCTCTCAAAATATAGAGAGGAGCTAGTCATCCCATGATAAGCTTCCTAGTTAAAATAAATCTGAGTGAATAGCATGTTTAAGAAAAATACCATGCTTTTTCTGAAATGAAATCTTTAACTCGGCTTCTAAGCTTCAGTTTTCTGTCTGTTTTCCTGAATGTCTTTGAGTTAAAGCAGAAGTTCAAATGGGGATTTCTATCTTATGTGAAATAACCATTTATCTGCTTGTGTGAGATGTTCAAAAGGGGAAGGTAACACTTTCTTCCTGGATTAGCCCTGCTTTTGTGAATCTAATCTCATAATAGATAACTGATCTTCTCTCCTTCTCCCTATCAGATAGCAAGATGAGTGTGTGGCTGTAGCAGAGAAAGCCCTGAAGTATCTGCCCTTAAAGGCAGTTAGAGATCTAATAAGAACATGCCTCTGACTTTTTTTTTCCACAGTTAAAATAGAAAGATGTATGTATAATGTAAGTATGCCTTGTGGTGGAGTTGAGGAGTCTTGCTGGAGGCTTTGGGGGCTTTTTTGATAATATCAGATATACAGGAAGGCACTGGGGGTAGTCTGTTGAGCTCTAGAAGAAGCTTCATAGATCCTAAAAGACACCAGTACTTCTCACCCTGCTCATGAAGACCAGCCTCAAGATGTGTAGGTTTGAATCAAGGCTCACCATGTTTTTAGCTATTACTGTGTAGAATGTTCCAAAGTTGAGGAGATAGGGTTGGTCTCTCATGGACAGGAAGGTAAGAGCCTTTTTAGTTTTTTTTTTCAATGTGCAAATAAAGGTAAAGGAAAGATTTATGAGTACTTCTAGCTGATATTTTCCCCACAGGGATTTGCAAGGTTCCTGTATGGTCTCAATACGGGTAAGTATCCTTATTCTTCCCATAGAGAAGTCTTATTCCTCTAATGGTGGAGCATACTTGGAGCTCCAGGCCAGCAGCTGGCTGCAATGCCAGGTGACAACTGTATTTACCTGTGTTAAATAGGGGAATTTATCTGTTTTCAGGAGTCATCAGTGATACATATGGCTGTGTAGTACCATTCAATTTCTGAAGAGTTGTTTCCTCCTGTAACAGACCTGAGAGCAGTTTTTCCCTCCTCCTTATGATTTTTAGTTTGTGTTTTCCCAAGTTTTTGTACTTATTCTATAAGTTACTTGTATTTATTGTAGACCAGTGGGATACTTGGCCTTTTGTAGCTTCTAGTCCACCAGGATCTGTAGCTTCTTTTCCACTTACCTTTACTCTTGCAGCCTTCTACTGCATTCTCCCCTGAGCTCTTTGATTTTTCTGCCTGCCTTGGAGCATTTCCACAGCACCCAGCCCATCCATTCACCCCAAGCCTGACATGCTGCTGATCCCTCATTGCACTGCTTCTATCCTTTCAGAAAGCACAGCTCTCTTCCCTCAAATCCCCAAATGATCCTCTTCTTTATACCCTGTCTCTACTGAGTACCTTGACACAAGCACTCTCATTTTCACAAACTCCCAAGGCTGTGACCCCAGGCTTATCCTTTAGCCTTTCACACCCCCCCCAAGAGCTGGAAGATAAAAATATTGGCTGGTCTTGACTCTTTTGCTAATTTCTGTAGTAACCTCTGCTCATGGATTTGGTCAAGTCACTTTCTTGCTCTGCCTGAGTCTTCCAAAGGTGGTGAGTTTTTACAGAGCTGGCACATGATTTATCAACACTACATCTTCCCTGCCAGTGAATGCCATGCAACCCTTTTACATTAACTGACCTCCACCCTAAAAGCCTTTTCCCCCTGCCCTTATAGGTGGGCTGCTCAGGACTGCACATTTTGGGTAGCTAGAAGCTATTTTCTGACACCTGGCTTAACTGAACACGCACCTCCCCAGCTCCCTGGTGCTTGTCTTCAGTTTCTGTGTCTCTTCTGCCTCCATGGCAACATTTCCAGGCTGTCATCAGAGCATTGCTTAGTTCTCATTTTGCTCAGCTGACCATGACAAGCTTTTTGAGCACCGGGTTTCTGTTCCCCTGGTCTTCCCTGCTCTGTGTTGCTTATGGTCAGAGGTCTCTTTTCCTGAAGAGGTGCAATGAGCAGCCCATAAATTGCTTCAGACAGGTCTTCCTAGAGATTTCTGTTCAAATGATCCATAGGGGAATACTTTTCTGGTGTATAATTTGTTTTTATTTACCTTCCTGCTAGCATTCTTGTGGCTGTCTAAGATAGGAAGTGTACAAACAAATGATTGTCCCAAACAATGAAAATTGGATATTAGGAAGAAATTCTTTATTGAAAGAGTGGTCAGGCACTAGAACAGGCTGCCTAGGGAAGTGGTGGAGTCACCATCCCTGGAGGGGTTCCATAAATGAGTAGATGTGGTGCTTCAGGACATAGTCTAGTGGTCAGGGAGATGTTGGGATGAAGGTTGGACTTGATGATCCTAGAGGTCTTTTTCCAACCTAAATGATTCTATGAGTTTCCAAATTGCTGCAAAAACCTTGATTCTAGTTCTTTGAGTATGCTTCATAATTTCTTAATCCTAGAACCTGCACTTTAGACAATAAGCAGGAAAGCAAAATCTTTCTAGGGTTTATCCACCTCACCTCCCTCCAAAACACTGAGGCAGAGCTTTTTGAAGTAGAAGAAATTAGGGGAAAATGCCACCCAGGCAGAGATGAAGGTGAGCACTGTACTGCTGAGGGACATGGTGATGCTTGTAGGACCTTCCTGGGAAGATGCTTTGCCCTGGCCTGGGCTGACTGAAGTTGTGTCCCCTGTGGAGACCCCCCCGTTCATCTTCCTGCAGCTCAGTTCTCATTCCCAAAAGGGTGATGCTCAGTACATGAGAAGATCACGAGCTAATTTGATGCTGAGATAGTGCGAGTGCACAAGCAAGTGGGAGACTTACCCTAAAGCCTTAATTAAATGTTTTGATGAAATGCTTGTGAAACACTTCACAACACTTCTTTAGATAGAAACTGCTGTAGAAATGTAAAGCATTGTTAGAAAATTATTTCAGGTGATTTTATCTGCATCCTGTCACAGCTGAAGTTCTAGCTACAGAGGCAGGACTTGAATGACACCCGAGTCAATAAGATGGGGATTATAGGTAGAATTTGCTGCAGACAGAGACAGGAGGAGTGAGAGACGACTGTGACTCTTTCAGGCCAGAATTCTGTCAATATTATTGCTTAAGGATTATGCAACCTATTCAATAACTTACTTTTTTAGGTAGGTCTGCTTTGGAGTGCTTGTACAGGAACTGAAGATTAATTAGTTTTATTTTCTTCCTCTCTACATCGTTATTGTCGTGAATGCCCTCAATGGTCAAATTATTTTTCTAGCAAGGTGAACCTTTATCTAGTACTTGTCCCCCCAGTGCCCCATTACAGGTTAAAATTCAAGTGGTTTTTGCTGCTGTTAAATAACAGACGCTGGGGAAAGATAGATAAAAGGGTCCCTTTTTTATAATCCTGTTTTCCATGTAAATCCAAACCAGGGAGGAGATTGTCTTAGATGAGAACAAATTGGGAAGAGCTCTCAGACTGTCTGATCTCTCATCTGCTTTGCAAAACAGAATCAGATTAATGACCATAATCAGATTACAGCTAATCAAGGGAACATTCCTGGGGGGCATCAGAACTCGGCTGATTCTGAAGAACCGTGTGGAAAATCAACATTAAGGACTGAACATTGCTCTGTCGTGTGATTTAATGGGAACAAATAAAGGCTTTCAAAGAAGTCCTGAGTGCTGGCAAGAGGAACATGGATTTCCAGAGGGCACAAAGACTTGAGGGAGCTGGGAAGTGACTCTAAGACACTGCCTGAGGCAGATGTCGCTTGGGATGACAGTGACTTGCAGAGTCCTTTGGTACATGGGCTTGTGTAGGAAGGCAAGAAGTGTAGGAGCTTTATGGAGACAGGGTTTCATGAAGTTAAATCTACCTAAAACCACCTCTGCTGTCAGCCTACTGTGTTTTATATTAAAAAAACCAGCGCTGAAGGGGAAGGAGAATAGACACCCAAGAGACAGGGATGACCCAGGTTCAGAGAGAGCAATGAGAATGACAAAAAGGAGTTATAGCTGAAAAAGGAGGAGGAAAAACAGAATGGGAAGGAGGGGATAGAAGGGGAGGTGGTGGAGCAATATTAAGTCATTAATGGTCATTTTCCATTGCCCCCAGTAAATTGAGCAGGGTGTGGATCTTTGCAGAAGAGGCATTTTAAGTTTTCTAAGAGAAAATAAAGTGGAAGCGTGAACATGAGAAAGGGACAAAGTCAAGAAGTTGAGGGGAAAGTGCACTTATGGGTTCTGTTCAGATCCATTTTCTGTGCCAACTATATCTTAACAAACACCTGTTATCAACAGAACTTGCCGCTTCATGTGGTTGCTGTGGGCTCCCAGCCTGTGCTGGAACTGAGGAGGACATGGTGGGTTTCTGCCTTCCAACATGAAGCATCTCTTTCTACAAATGCCCAGGTTTTTCCGGCTGCATTTACTACCTTCGTTGACTTTGAAGTTCTCTCAGAGACTTTCCTGGGGCAACCAAGGGGATGTTTGATGTGAGGGCTTCAAGACCAACAAGCAAACGTGGATGGAAGTAATAAGATATGAGACCTGAAACTGGTGCCACTGTTTTTTGTAAATGTCTGGCTGATTTGTTTGGGAATTGACAAGTTCTAATTGAGGTGTTTTCTCCCTGATTGGGATATTTATAAATTCTAGTCCCATGCGTCCTTTCTGGATTGAGAGCATATTGTAGCTGTAGCCTTTTACCTGGGGCGTGTGAGGTCTTCTCTCTACTCATCACTGATTTTCTTGAATTTTTTTGGCATTCGATTGCCTTGGAAACATCTGTGGCTCTGCAAAACGTGGCTCACATCAGTTGTTGGGATCAGGCACAGTTGTTTGGGCAGAACCATAATGCAAGGTTGGTTTAAGCTTTATTTCCATATAAAACAAAGCTAAAATCAGAGGGGTGGATGGTGGGGCCCCTGATTTTTTTTTTTTTCCTGTGCCTTGGCTGAACAGAGGTTTAACATATCTGAAGGTGATATTTCCTATTAAGATGGGTGAGGCAATGAAACATGAGCAAAAAAAAACCTGGTGGGAGCTAATGGGACATCACCCCTGGTTGCCTGAAAGAGCATGACACGAGAGGTGGAAAGGTCTCGTTGGTTGTGATGGTGGAGGTCACCTCGCAGAGTCCACACGCTTCCAGCAAGCTCATGCCAGGCTCCCAGGGGTTTGAATGGTAAAGAAGCAGGTGACTCCAGTTGCTAGCTGGTTCCCAGTTGACGCAAGAGTGCGCAAATCCACGTGGATCCCTTGTCAGCTGCTGAAAAGTTGTGTGCGCACGTGAACTTTCGATGCTTAATCTGCATTATAAAGTGTGTGTGTTGCCTGTAAGCTTTGCGCAGAGCTCTAGAGCATATGTGTCATGGGGGGTGAGACCAGAAAAGCAGATGTCCTGACCATGCCCCTCCTACTCAGGGATTAGAGATGCTCAGGGGACAGCGGAGGGAAGCTGGGACACACCTCCCTGACTCACTGCCAGAGACAGCAGCAGCTCCTGCAGGTTCAATGGGCCTTGGCTTGCTGGTCAAATCAAAGCCTGCAGCTCCATTTCCAGCAACCATCCCCTTTTGGTTAAGCAGAGAGGAGGAGGATGGCCTATGCTGAGGAAGACAGGTAAGGTGCTGTGCAATAGAGGATGCCCAAGCATCCAAGCTGGAAAGGGACAGCGAAATTGCATTGTTTTTCCTCGCCTTGTTCTCCTCCTCTTCCTACTGGGCACTCAATAGATGTCAGACAAGGGCTGCTCAGAAGTAAGCATCTTGTTATTGGAGAGGAATTTGGCCATCTACCTGTGTCAAGTGCTGGTGGCATAAGATGTGCTGATCTTGGGAGAAGTTATAGGCCAGAGAAGCAGGTAGGATGGTGTGGCTATGTATGGCGATGTGCCCTTCGAATGTGGGGGCTTCATCTGTTGGTTGGGCTATGTCTGCTTTTGACAGGGATTTGCTTTCAACCAACCTAGCAGCACAAAGAGGGTGGGGTGGGTTTTTTTTTCTCATGCCAGAAAAGATCTGTCATCGGTGGCAGTCCTGTTTTGCAACAGATGCGTTTCTGCCGTGGATGACAGCGAGCACAAAAAAGGGGATTGTGTGTTCAGCTGATCCAGTGATTTAATCCCCAGCGACGCTCCCGAGCACTATTATTAGGTGTGCATTGTTGGAGCTGGAGGAGCTGGCGGGGGCTTTGTGCTCCATCGAGTCATCTCAGCTGTCAAAAAGCTTGTGTAGACCTCAGGCTCATGTGGTTTCAGGCTAAATGCAGTATTTGGTGACCCCCACGTCAACCCCCCCCCCAGCTGAGCAGGTATCTCCTTCATGTTCAGAAATGATCTGTGGCTGCTGCTCCCCTTTGAGCCTGAGATGGCTGGAAACTAAATATTACAAGCAGATAATTTTGGCATTGTTCTGCTCAGCACTGGGGACAGCTCTGATGTCTCCAAAGCCTTTGGGATGCAGAGGGCTCTGCGAGGTCCCTGCGTGCTCCTGCCGGGCAAGGGCAGTTACACACCATGGGGGTTTTGCTTTTGGATGAGAAATATTTTGAACATCTGCTGTTTAGAAGGCAAAAACATTCCCTTCAACTCAGCGCAGCTCAGTCCACCCAAATGTCTTCAGCAGACATTGAGTGGGATTCATCCCACACTCCTAAAATGTCTGAGGATATAGGAATAATATCCATTTTTTAATATTTTGGAAGGGAATGTGCACCTCTTTTAAATACTGAAAAAATGGGGACTAATGCTCAGGATGAAGAGCAAATCCTGGTGACCTCGCTTTTCTCATGCCTGCCACGGGTACGTCAAAAGCTTCGGTATTACACTTAAATTCTCTTGGCTGCCTTTAATTTCTAAGCCAGGATTACAGTTCTTCAACAGAGAAATTGGAGGGAATCGTCCATTAATGTATGTAAAGAGCTTTTGAAGCTTTTCTCTGGGAGCAAAGGATAATACAGGCAGCGAAGTGTAGGCTTCATGAACGTCACTTCTGTAGCTTCTGCTTGTTTCAGGAGCTCCCGGTACACTTGGAAAATGCAACATGTTATGGTAAATAAACTTTCTCATTCCCAGACTTTTCCTTTGAGAAGTATTTCAGCTCAGTGACTCCAATGTGTGAATGTGGAAGTTATTTCTTCTCATTAGATCACATGTTTATGACATGCTTGAATGTTTTTGATATCACAGTTTAACTAGGACTGTAAGTTTGGAGTATCAAGACATTAGAGATGACTTCTAGCAGGAGCAGGACAGGTAGGAGATGAAAAAGGTCACAGAGATACCTGTGCAATGACCACCTACCTTGTCAGTGTAAAGAAAGGAAGAATATAGAATGGAGATCTGTATCTGATGTTCCAAGTAGAGGAACCAGTCATACACCGACAGTCAAACCTTCTTCATCAATAGTCTGAGACCTCCTGGAGTGCAGAGCTTCACTTTGGCTTTTTTGGGCATCTTCTAAGGCTGCAGAGTCACAAGATGACTAAGGTTGCACCTCTGGAAGCCAGAGACTTGATTTAAAAAGAAGAAACATTCATGAAGCAGATGGTGACTGCTTATCAGTATCTCCAGTCAATTTTACGTCACCTTCAACCTCACAGTATCGGATTCTCTCACCCCTTAATAAGCACACCTGCCTTTCCCATAGAGAACCTGCTGCTTCTACCTGTATTGGTTCACTCTGTGGCCCAGTCCTCTACCATCTACAGTCATTAATTCTGCTCATCAACGGGAACAATTGAGTTGCCACCAAGAAATGCTGTCAGAAGCCTTGCTTTTTGAAGAGAGCATCCAATCAACCTTGGTATTGACTTTCAGAAGATATCTGTGCTGTCCTATTTGAAACAGGATTATGGGATTATTCTGCTATTGATGGGGTTTCAAAACTGTGATTAATGCATCTGATGAATACAGGACTGACAGGGCTAAAAATTGGAGTACTCTCTTGTCCCACAAGACAGACACACCACAGGCAGCTTCTAGCTATGTGCCATAGTGCCAGGCTATTTGAGCAGCCCAAAATCAGACAGCCCAAGAGCCCAAATTCCTGTTTTTAATTTGTTTTATGGAATCATGGAATGGTTTGGGTTGGAAGGGACCTTAAAGGTCATCCAGTCCAACCCCCTGCAGGGAGCAGGGATATCTGCAACCAGAGCAGGTTGCTCAGAGCCCCAGCCAACCTCACCTGCAATGGTTCCAGGGATGGGGCATCAGCCACCTCTCTAGGCAACATGAGACAGGCTCTCACCACCCTCAGCAGTGAAAATTTCTTCCTACTCTCTAGTCTAAATCTCCATCTCTTAGTTTCAAGCCTCCACCCTTTGTTCTGTTACAACAGGCCTTGCTAAAATGTCTGTCCCCGTCTTTCTGACAGGCCCCTTTAATTACTGGAAGGCCCCGGTGAGGTCTTCCTGGAGCCTTCTCTTCTCCAGGCTGAACAAGCCCAACTCTCCCAGCCTGGCCTCCCAGCAGAGGGGTTCCAGCCCTCCCACCATTGCTGGGGCTGCCTCCTCTGGCCCTGCTCCACCAGCTTCATGTCTCTGCTGTGCTGAGGACTCCAGAGCTGGCCCGGGGGGGAGGGGGGGGTTCCTCTTGCCTAGGACTAGACTGTGGGTGTGACCCACTGCCCACCCTGTAGGAGAGGAGGAGATGAGTGAGGTCCCCACATTTAGCTTCCTGTACTGAAACCACAAGGCAGAGAGAAGGTGGATGTTTGAGCTGTGTTACCAGTCCTGTAAGGAAGCCCTGGGAACTGATGGCACTCAATGGTTAGGAAGATAGGGTTCTCCATCTCTGCAGATGATGCTTGACCTGTATCTCAGTAGTCTACCTATTGCAGAGGACAGCATCAGCAAAACATCCCAGCCATGCTCTTGGACTTCCATCCTCTTGGACATCCCCGTATGGACACATAGAGGCTGCAATTTCTCAGTCCGTGCTTTTCCATTCCCTCAGTAACTCCAGAGAGACTGGAGCCCATCATTATGCCTAGTGACACCTCTGTGATCTAGCCATCATTAGCCATTCTTCCTCTGTAGAAAGAAACCAGCAAAGAGGTTCCAAACGATTTGCCTTTAGCCAAGGTTAAAATGGATGAGATTAAAAGTGAAACATCTTCAATAATAGCAGTGAAGCTCCTGTTATTTTTAGTTTTCATGAAGTTTCTTTTTCCTTTGTGCTTTTTCAGGACTTTGATCCTTTGAAGCTCCTTCTCTGGGTGGGTTGAGAGCCCCGCTGACCTCTTCTCCTTTTGCAGAAATAGCTACGAGGTGTGTAAGGAAACAGCAGATTGGTTACTTGCCCGGACCGTCCAGCGCCCCAGGACAGCCATCGTCTGTGGCTCGGGACTGGGAGGGCTGGCCAACGTCTTGGATAACAAGACAGTGTTTTCATATGAGGACATCCCTCACTTCCCACGGAGCACAGGTTAGTGAAGCTCAGGGCATGAGCTCCTCATGCCTGCGGTCCTCTTAAGAGGGTCCAGAGGAGGGCCATAAAGATGGTCAGGGGGATGAAGCATCTCTCGTATGAGGCCAGGCTGAGAAAATTTGGCTTGTTCAGCCTGAAGAAGAGGAGGCTCCAGGGAGCCCTTATTGCAGCCTTCCAGTATTTGAAGGGGGCCTACAAGAAAGCTGAGGAGGGACTTTTTGCAAGGGCTTGTAGTGACAGGATGAGGGGCAATGGTTTTAGAATAGAGAAGGGTAGATTAAGGTTAGACATTAGGAAGAAGTTTTTTACTATGAGAGTGGTTGATCACTGGAGCAGGTTGCCCAGAGAGGTGGTTGATGCCCTATCCCTGGAGGTGTTCAAGGTCAGGCTTGATGGGGCTCTGAGCAACCTCACCTAGCTAGAGACATCTCTGCTGACTGTGGGAGGGTTGGACTAGATGACCTTGGAAGGTCCCTTCCAGCCCAGACCATTCTATGAGCATCCCACCCATCAGCAGCCTTCTGGAGAGCTAACTCGAGGCAATGCACACCACTTGGTATTGGTCTGCAAACCAGTCCCTCAGCAGTGAAATGTGTGTTCGCAGTTAAAAAAATTACGTATTTCTGCATTATGATATTTATTTGACTTTGAGCTCCCAATTTGGCAGCACTTGGCCCTGTTTTAATGCGTAATTAACTGACAAACCCCTCTAAAGTCAACAACCTTGAGACCTGCAGCTATAGTGACAATGGATTAATTCCCAGTTACAGGGCATGCTGGCAGACTGGTGTTTGGGGAGCTGAAGGGGCAGCCCTGTGTGTGTATGCAGGGACGCTTCCACCATTACGAAGGATACTCCATCAGCACGGTGAGTCCTCCGAAAATCATTTAGATTGGAAATTGGGAGGAAATTCTTCACTGTGAGGGTGGTGAGACACTGGCCCAGGTTGCCCAGGGAAGCTGTGGATGCTCCATCCCTGGAGGGGTTCAAGGCCAGGTTGGACGGGGCTTTGAGCAACCTGGTCTAGTGGGAGGTGTCCCTGCCATGGCAGGGGGGTTGGAACTGGATGGTATTTGAGGTCCCTTCCAATTCAAATCATTCTATGATCATTCACATAGGGGATATGTCTCTGCCTTGAGACCTGCTGTGGGAGGTTGGCTCTTGCAGTGAACACCCCCATGGCTCTTGTGATCAATCTTGCTTCGATTTTTAGATTTCTCCCCTCAAAAATAAAATTGGGAGGTCAAACCAGGAGGTAGTTGGTAACTTCCAGGGGAAGCTGCTGCTCTGCAGCCACACAACGTGGCTGGCCCTGCTGTAATGCAAGGGAAAATATCATATGTTTTCATATTATATGAAATATAAGATTAATATCAGATCTTTTCTTAAATAATATCATATATCATACAAGGCAGATTGATTTGCATGCTTCAACTTGGGCATTTTAATCATGATTTAAATCAGCAACCAGAAAACTTGGAGAGATAAGAATAATCTATTTTAATCTTGTTTTTCATCTGTATGGTTTCCAGTTTTTTTTTTTTCCCCCTAGAAAAACCTCCCTGGCTAGTGTAACTTTGTATCTTCTCCCCATTTAACATATAGAAATTTGCCAATATTTGTGTTTATATTAACTATGTTTGTATATATCTGTCAGAAAACACCAACAATATTTATTTATTTACTGATTGATAATGTTGTTTGGTTTTTATTTGGATACTTTTGAGGTTTTTATTGCGGCTCAGATCAGTTTCTGTTTGGATATAAACCTTAATACTTGTCATCTCTCCAAATTTTTGTAGAAAACCAACTATTTTAAATGCACTTGATACAAAACTAGGTTTATCTATTACAATTAATTCCTTAAAGCCATGTCCACAGTAAGGAAATATTTTGCTCAAAGCTTCCTTAGCATTTTAGAGGCAGCAAATATCATCCCAAATCCTCCTCAAAATCAAACTTCTTATTTTTTTTTCCCCACTTGTTCCTTAACTTTGAGCAGATCACTGAAGTGAACTACTCTGAATAGAATGAAATTAATAAAATAATCTCTCTGCTTCTGGAAAATGCAGCGTTGCTGAAAAAAGCTGGTTTATCAATTACACTCCATAAGTGGTTGGCTTCGATCAGCCCAGTGGTTTGATCTCCCCAAGACCTTGGCAGCGAGGAAAAATTATCTGGATATTCTTTTTGTGCCACATTTACTTGACCTTAGTGCAACTATAGGAAATGTGGGCTTGAATTTTAATGGTCTTCATTTCAAGATTAGGTTTTAATATGTTTAAAAGCCATTAAAATTCTTCTTATTTAATTTAGAGGGGTATTTAAAATTGGAGAAAAGGTTGTTTTGTCTCCTTGTAGCCTCACACAGACCTTGCTCTGCATCATGTCCATGAGTTGGGATACTACAAATGTAGCAGTAGAAGCTGTTTATGAATCATGATACTCTTTCCACATATACCTTTGGTTCTTGCAGGTCACCTTTCCCATCAGGGTCTTCTTTCTACTGGGGGTGGAGATCTTGATTGTCACAAATGCTGCTGGGGGACTGAATCCCCACTTCCAAGTGGGGGACATCATGTTCATTAGAGACCACATCAGCATGTTGGGCTTGGGAGGGCAGAACCCGCTGCGGGGACCGAACGACGAGAGGTAAGAAGGCATCAGCTCCATGATTTTGATTCGTCCTCCCCCCCAGTTGCAGAACTGCCAGTGGTAAATATCGACTGAG
This sequence comes from Brachypteracias leptosomus, assembly GCA_013401335.1. NCBI lineage: Eukaryota > Metazoa > Chordata > Aves > Coraciiformes > Brachypteraciidae > Brachypteracias > Brachypteracias leptosomus. The sequence goes on from VYZX01024617.1 coordinate 263,375, forward strand.
AGAGAGAGTTTGGCTCCAGGTAGCCCTGAGAGAAGAGTTGAAGCTGTGCCACCAGCCCTGCCTTCCCCAAACACCCTTCCTTGGGTGTTGCTTGCTCCTACAAGCCCATAAGGAGTATATACACAAACCTCCAGAATGTTTTGCTTTAGAAAAGTTGGCTTCTGATGGTTCTGACATGGCCAGATGTACCTTCTGCTAGAGAGACCTGCTGCTGTCTCTTCTTGTCAGTCCCTCTCTGTGCTTGTTCCTCTTAATTGATCAATCTGGTGAACTGCAGCATCTCCAGCCTGTATCAATCAGCAGCTGTTTCTGGTGTGATGGAACTGCTACAACTGGCCAGGCAGTAAGTTCATAGCAGAGAAAAGATAAAACCTCAAAATCTCCTGCTAACCACCCTTGTATCACAGAATCATGGAATGTTTTGGGCGGGAAAGGACCTTTAAAGGTCATCTAGTCCAACTAGAGGAGGTGGTAGTTTGAGCAAAGAGGGAGTTTAGATAAGAAGATGGTTAGATTCATTGTTGGGTTGGTAACTTCATCTTGAACAAAGGATGTGTTTGCAGGGCAGGCACCTGGACTGTCCTGGGGTCTCTCCAAAAAGCAAGTTCTGGATTGAGTAAGGTGGTCTTCCTGGCTTTCACTTACAGTCAGTCCTTCCTGATGCAACACGAGACCTGGCTCCTGCTTCTGAAGAGAGCTGAAAGGTGCCAGCAACCACCTCGGGAGAAAAGAACACTGTTCTGGGATTCAAGTGGCAGGAGCACAGTGCCCATCTGAAGCAGAACATCTTTACGTCTTCATAGGCATTGGTGTGGGTTGGAAAGAAGACTGATCACAAGCACAGAGCCTACTTGGAGGAGTGATTAAAGCTCTCTGCACTTGCATAACCACTCAGGAACAGGAGGAGAAAAGCCAACCAAGCAATAACTTTCTCTGGACACCATTCAAAGGCTGCCTTGCTGCCGCCAGAGCAGCTTCTCGAAGACTGCAGTGCTCCAGGAGGTGACTTCTGTGCTGCTGACCAAGACATCAAAATGGGCAAGAGGTCTTTATGAATCAGCTGGCCAAGTATTGCAGAGCTTCAGCAAAGTCCTCCTGAAACCCCATCCCCTCAGGATTTATCAAAGCACAACAGAGTGAAACTAGAGGTGATGAAGTGATGTGGAAAAGGGACATGCTGCAGGAAGCTGAGGATGGAATTGAATAAATTGGCTTCTGCATTGCTGGCCATCCTTCAGGAAGGAGAAGCAGCTTTCATGGTGATGAATACTTATTACCTGAGACCAGATGGGAACATTTGTTTTTTTATTTAAAGGCTATTTAGTGTTTATAAGCATAAAATAAGTCGCCTACAGCTCTAAACATCCAGCTGGAAGAATGTGTAAACAAGCAGGAGCTTTCACAGCCTAGATGAAGGAGCTGGTCTGCTCCTCCTGAACTGAGTTGGGGAACATGGCTGGGAGTTTATTGTCCACATTTCCTCAGCAGCAGCACACCAGCCTTGGCCATCTACTTCCGCTCTCCTTGAGTCAATAGTAGGATTCACTCAGGAGCAGGACTGGGCTGTTACCTTAAGACTCAAAGGAAACCAGAGACCCAGCTTTGAAGCCCAGGATGAAAGCTACCTAAAATGTGGCCTTGGAGGTCCAACATGTGCTACTCTCCCCATTTCCCTGCAAGGGAGGACACCTGGAATGGGATGCTGTTGCCTAAATGTAGACATCTAATGCCATCTGACACTCTGCTGAGTATCCAATATCTGTTCTCTGGAGCTGGAGGTGCAATGTGAGACCTACAGGATGTGTGCACGCTCTGGATGGGCAGCTGAAGGGCAGGCAGAACCTACTGGGGCATCTCAAAAAGGCAACTGGGTTGCACTCCTGTCCTAGAAGAGTGTCCAAGCTTGTGCTGTGCCAGGAACCGAATGTGGAAGTGGATGCTCTTTCCTAGGATGTATTTCCTGACCAGCCAGCTTTGTTCACCTACCTTCCCAACAAAGTCATTCCTTGTGGCACTTCAAACTGGTCTCATGGAGACAGTAAAGGGGAAAGACTCGATTCTCACATGACTTGTCCAGTGCATCCAATTCTCTTTCTGCTTCAAGCATGTGGGTGTCAAGGTGGGGACAGGAGATCTCTTGCTGTTGTGGCACAGGGCATCCCTGGCCAGGAGCCTGGTTTAGTTGCTATTTGCTGTGATGAGGCTTAGACATAGTGACTGATGCTCCATCAGGTCCTCACTGGGATGACCTCTGGGACTTGGTGCCACAGGAAGCCTGTCTGCAGGAGAAGCAAAGGGCAGCAGCTGCTGGATGGACAATGTTTAAAAGAAACCATGGACAGTTATAGGAGAGTGAGAGAACTGGCCATCAGTGCTCCCTGGGGACAGGAGTCCATGGAAAGACCATTCCAGAAGGATTTGTGTGGTAGGAAAGAGGTGCCAGACCTTCCAACAACCATGACCTCTGCATGCTGAGTGCCTTGGGTGATTAGCAGGAATGTCATGGTGGGAAGAAGCATGATCAGGCTGGGATGAGAGGCTGCATCCATGGCAGCTCTGCCCTTAACATTTCCCTTTTCTCCAAAGGATGAGCATCCCTGAACTCCGATGGAGGGAAGGCAGAAGGAGCAACATCATCACTCTGCTTTTTACTGCCTTGCAGGTTCGGGGTGAGGTTTCCCTGCATGTCAGATGCTTATGAACAAGACCTGCTCAGCCTGGCGAAGGAGAGTGCCCAGGAGCTGGGCTTGCTGAGCTTCACCCGAGAAGGGGTTTACTGTCTGATGGGTGGGCCCTCCTACGAGACCATTGCCGAGTGTCGCGTGCTGCAGGCACTGGGAGGGGACGCTGTGGGTAAGCTGGGATGGTAGGGTTGGCTGGGCACATGGATTAAATGGTTCATTTTACTCAAGGCTGACTTTCTTCAGGCTCTGACTAAGCCTCCTGCGTCTGGAGAAACGAGCTCTATGTCTTTCTGCAGGGGCTTAGTGCAGCTCCTGGGATGGATCTGCAGAAAGTCTCTTCTTATGTCCCTGTCTCTTAAGTCCCTGCCAAGGACAGGGATCCCACACAATCTTGTGGTGATTTCCCAAATGTAGATCTCCCCTACTCGACTTCAGCAGGACTGAGTGGGGCCCAACCAGAAATTAAGTATTTTTCTATTAGTTTTTAAATTCTGACACTAAGGATTTTCAATGTGCCTCTTCTGTACAAAGCAGCCCTCTGTAGAGTCTTGATTGTTTAGAGACGATAATTGTGAAAGCTTTCCCAGCTGTGTATAAGGAAGTTAAGCATCATACAATCATGGAATGGGTTGGGTTAGGAGGGACCTTAAAGGTCATCCAGTCCAACCCCCCTGCAGGGAGCAGGGACGTCTGCAACTAGAGCAGGTTGCTCAGAGCCCCGGCCAACCTCCCCTGCAATGGTGCCAGGGATGGGGCAGCCAACACCAAAATTTCCCCCTTCTCTCTAGTCTAAATCTCCCTCTTTTAGTTTAAAACCATCACCCCTTGTCCTGTCCTAACAAGCCCTGCTCAAAAGTCTGTCCCCATCTTTCTGACAGGCCTCTTGAAGTCCTGAAAGGTCCCAAGAAGGTCTCCTCAGAGCCTTCTCTTCTCCAGGTTGAATAAGCCCAATTCTCTCAGCCTGGCCTCCCAGCAGAGGGCTTCCAGCCCTCAGCTAATTTTTGTGGTCTTCTCTGGACCTGTTCCAACAGGTCCATGGTCCATATGATTCCTCCAGGTTGACACTGACTCATGGAATCTATTCATTGATATCTGCAGATTCCCTGTGTGTGAGGAAAGCCCAGCTTCCCACAAAGCCATTTTTCTTTGCAGTAGCCTTTTCAGCCGAGGAAGAGAAGAGCCAAATGACACAGCACATCAGGACTTCTCTTAGCAGGGCTGCAAGGAGCCTGACACATGTTGGGAGGAGAGATGTGGAGTGCAGGAGTCAGATGTGGGAGGTTTATTGTGCTGAGCCGGGTTGTAACTCTAGTGCCACAGCCTTTAACTACTACAGAGCTCAAAAAGAGCTGGGAGGGTGAGACAAGGACGTGCTCCAAAGGTAGGAACACGGTTTGTAGCCTTGGAGAGCTCTTGGTTTAGTGTGAATCCTGACTCATCCTGGTCTTTTCCTACCGTAGGCATGAGCACTGTCCCAGAAGTAATTGTAGCCAGGCATTGTGGCCTCCGAGTCCTTGGGATCTCCCTCATCACCAACAAGGCAGTGATGAGCTACGACAGCCCAGAGAAGGCCAACCATGAGGAAGTGCTGCGCATCTCGGTGGTCCGGGCTGAAGCCCTCCAGAAACTGGTCACACACCTCCTCGGCAAGCTGGGGGAAAGCACAAACTCCCCATGACCCCCAGACATTTGTCTGTCATACTGTGATGTATGAGCACCAGCAAGTGCTGGGGGAGAGCTGTTGGTGAGACTGTCCCCTTCTACTCTCCTGATTTTGAATAGACCTCTTGACTGTTGTCCCTGGGCTTTAGCTGGTCAGGAGCAGAGGTTTGCTTTGAGTTTGGTCAGAATGATCCTTTTGTTAGGAGCCAGCGACCAGTGGCTTCTGGGAGTCTGACCTCTGGCAGCTCCCCAAACCCACATGTCAGCACTGGGCCCCTCCTGAGCTTTCCACGGAGGTCCCTCATTCTGCTGCAGAGGGTTTTGTGTTTCTCACCTGTGGTGCCTCCTGCCCTGAGTCTCTGCTCCCCCCTACTCCAGGAGCCAGGTCAAGAGCTGGTCACAGGGCTGGGGATGCTCTGATAGGGCCTGATCTGAAGCCACAAAAAGACTCTTGAGTTTTGGGTGAGGACCTGGATACATAAAATGGACCAGGCTAAAGGTGAGATATCTCTGGAACGAGTGATGCTGCAGAGCAGGTGAACTGCAATTGATTTTACAGCTTGGAAAAGCACCACATCCCCATGCATGGGGTTGTGGTCCTTTGCCATCCCAGAAGGTGTCCCCAGAAAGCCCTCTCTTGGCTCACTTCTTGACTCCTCAGGACCAGCCACAGAACTCAGTAGCTGCTGGCTACAATGCAGGATGCCCCCAGTACCCCCTCATGCTTCTCTGCTCTGTTTCCAGCCTTGAATCACTGTTGTCCTATTAAATGGGGGGTGAAGGAGCAGCTCAGATATGAGGCATGGCTTCTCCATGTGTGGTGTCCTCCAAACAGGATCCAGACCCAGCTCTACCTGGTTTCATTCCTTCTGTTTCTGGATGTCTCAGATCAGCAGCTTGAGCCACTTGCACTGGAGACCAGTGACCTTTTGGTGTGCCAAGACAGAGAGATCAGCTTGACCCAGAGTTTCACCCCAGCTTTGCTCTGCTGCAGCCCCTGTAGCAGATGTTGGAGCAGCAATGTTTTTTTAGTGATATGAAATTACAGTGGAAATTATTTTGGAAGGGGTATGATACTTTTCTGACCTTCCTGGTCCACTTTCATGAGGAAATTGAGCCTAGCAGTGAGAAAAGGACAAACAGGAGGGGCCACCAGGCTCTCTTTTACCAGCACACTGAGGGTCTGTCACTGGAACAGTGCATTATTTATTGTTCCTCAAAGGTCAAGCTGAGCTGAGGATGCAGCTGGATGTGAAGCAGTGACTGTAATTATTAGGTAACCTTTTTCCCTTCATTTATCTTGGCGTTCTCTGTACAGCCCATCACTGTCACAGCTAAATGTTTTCAGTTGACACGCTGGTCTGAACTGAAGCTGCCCAGCTGGTCATGGAGAGGTCCCAGTCTGCCTCCCTAAATTTAGCTGCTGGGTTGTTTACTGCTGATGTTCACCCTCCATCACAGCCCTCAGCCTTCCGTGGCATTTCTTCAGCGCTGGCTGCAAAAGGACCTTGTGGCCTGGTGAGTTGTTTCTAGATGGATGTTCACTTGAAGCCCTCCATGCTGTGATTGCTGGTGACAACTGCTGGATGAATGGTGCAGATGTTGCCACCAGGAGGAACAGGTTGTGCCATGAAGGTTTGCCATGAAATGGTTGCACTTCAGGTGTAAGAGAGATCTTGGGGTGGTCACCTTGTCCCTTTCTCTTCTCCTGGGCAGGGTTACATGTGGTTAGTCCTCACAAATACCAACCCAGCCTGATCTTGAGGACTTCCAGAGGGGAAGGATTCATTGCACTACTGATCAAGTCACTCATTCAGCAGCTCCTGACACTTGGAGGAGCCCTCTGAGACAGCAGCTTTGTCCATTTGATGAGTCTGTCTTCCAAGACCAGTCTCAGGGACCAGCTCTGGTGGTAATATGCAAAGGGAAAGAGCCTCCAGGTCCTCCTTCCACCAGGCTCTTGCCTTTTCAGATCTAGCAGGAACCAGGTGCTCATGGCCAGTGACAGCAAGAGCAGTGAAATAGGAGAAGTGACAGATGTGCGGAGCAAGAAGGAACCACTTCTACCTGCTCCCTTTTCAGCCTGTCCCAGTATGGCTTGTTACAGGGCAGAGAGTGAGCAGATAATTTCCCCTGCCTGGAAAATGGTGCTTCACATTCATCTAATTAATACGTGGTAAATAGAAAGTCTCTCAAGTGTGAGTGGAAGGCAGCTGTGCAGCCCGAGAGCAGCCGGAGCCACCAAGGCTGGGATTGCAGCAGCCTCCCTTAATCGGAGCCAGGCTGGGCTGCCAAATGAAGGGAAAAATCCCCCAAACCTGCTGTCGAGCTGGTGCTTCTCAAGCCAGGCTGGAGAGGATGAGGAGGAGCTGGGGGGCAGCACCTGCTGGGGCTGCTCCTCCCCCCAGCTGTCCTGGAGGTAGAGCATGAACCCCTCACTGTGCACTCTATCTGAATGCAGCTCAAACACAACACAAGATTTAATCTGAAAATCGCTGTGCAACCACATCTAGATCCTTTTTTTAAAGTAATTTCTAAATAGCATTAAAGTCCTCAGTTGGAAGCTTGTTTCTGCTGTCCAAGGTTGATGTGAACGGCTCAAACTCTGCATGAACATCCTGATTTTTGTCCCTGTAAAACATAAGATGGTTTGGGTTTGAAGGGACCTTAAAGATCATCTAGTTCCACTCCCCCTGCTATAGCAGGGACACCTCCCACTCCTGGCTCAAAGCCCCATCCAACCTGGTCTTGAACACCTCCAGGGATGGAGCATCTATAACTTGGATGACAAGAGGAAAGATGCCCTGGGCACTTGGGAAGGGATCTTGCTCATGCTTTGGAGGAGAGAGTGGAAATACACTGAACAAATGGGTTTGTTTGGGTTTGAAGATACTTTTAATCTAATTTGGGGTGGTTTTTTACTACTGATGAGTTTCAAAAGGCTGAAATACAATGATGCAAAGGGGGGGAAGATGTGTGAGGAAGAAACAGGGAGGAAATAAAACCTGCTGTGATCTTGAAAACCGTGGTTTTATTTGCTGCGCTAATACCGTGGGTTCGAAAGGAAGGAGTTGTTCAGCTGTACCCCCTGCATCCAACCTCCTGGGCTCATAATTTGACAGTTCTTTTTGGATCTTGTGGTCCTGCTTCTTCCAATCCGATGGTGATGTTCTATTGATGGCCTCATGTGTGTTTCCCATAAGTGCAATGTCAAGAGGAGAAATCTCTGATACAAACCTTGGCTGGGCCATATAATGAGTTTTTAAATAGAGATCTCCACTATTACCTGAGAAACAGCCCTGCAACCTTCCCCCAAAAAATCCAGTTGTGGGATCCACCCTGTTTCCCAGACTTTCTTTTCCTTGAGATCTGCTGTTTGCACTCTTTTCTACATCAAAGTAAACGAAACAGCTTTTAAAAACCCTGTGCTCTGTGTCGCAGCTCAGCAGCTGAACAAATGCTTTGCCTTCATGTTATCAAAATTCTTTTAATTGAAAACCTGCAGTTGGATTAAGGGGTTTCTGGTGTTGTGATGGGGTTTTTTTCCCAAAACCTTTAGGTCTTCACTGCAGAGCAGGGGGAACAATGATGTGAGGGTTGTGGCAGGGGCTGATCTTGGCTCATTGCTGAATTAAAGCTTGGTTCTATAAGCAGCATAATGGTCTATTATTTCCAAAATCTGATGGTGCCTTCAGCAAGGAGTTGCTTTAAGAGCCAAGACCATCAGGAACCATCCAACCTGATCTCCTGTGGAAGGACATCCCCCTCCTGCCACCGGCTGTGCTTGGACACCTATGCTGGGAGATGGCTTTAAACAGAAGAACCACGACCACTTACCTCTCTCAAACTCTTTCTTGATCTTAGCAAACCCCTTTTGAAGTAATAAGCCCTTCTACCTCTCTGGGTTCTCTGCAGAGGTATCTCAAGAAAGCATTTCCCCAGGGCTAGCAGGGAGCGGGTTCAGGGCACTGCCAGAGCCCAGATTTTCCTCCCAGGTGCCACCTTGGAGCAACCTTGAGTCTTCATCAGCAGAGAGGTCCTGGAGCAGCATGATTGTACTGGGCTGTTGGCTCAGAGCCATCCATGCTCTGGGCTGGGACTCTGCTCCCTGGGGAGTGGGTGATGGGCCAGTGCTGGGGACCCAGTGTCCCCTCTTTGCCCCCCAGCCCAGGCACATGTGGGAACACATCCCTGAACCCAGCTCCATGGAGGCAGCGTCTGCTCTCAGCTCCCAGAAAAACTTTCCTCTGGAAAGAGGAGAATGGAAAAGCAATGGGCTCTGCTAGGGAAAATTGTGTTCCAATAAGGGGAAAAAGAAGATTTTTGGGACTCGTCTCCATGCTAGACCCCAGGAAAGGTGAACCGAATATCTGGGACACCCTTCAGCACCTCTCTCTATGCTGTGTTCAGGTTCAGTGTCCCAGCACCTGCCCCAGCTCCCCACACTTTTAAAACCAGCCTTGGGACCATCTCCTGGTCCTCAAGCCTGCTCCCAAAAGGGCTGTGGGCTCTGTGATTTGTGGGGAGCACCTTGCAGCCCCTTTTCTCCCAGCCAAGAGATATAACCAAGAGGCACCAACATCGGGCAGGATGGGCAGCTCCCCAATAACTCCTGCTGTAGATTTCACCCCTGCTCTGTGCAAGTCTGAACTTTCCTGCCTCCTTCTCATCTTTAATTAAGCACTTCTATTGGCTGAGCCTTCTTGCTGCATCTGAATGATTTTTTTTTTCTCCCCCCCCCCCCCCCCCGTAGCCATGGCAATGCTTCCCCTGGGCAGGCTGCAATGGAGCCAGTGACAAACCCCACGTGTGGCTGTTTGTTTGGGCCTGGAAATTTCCCTGCTGTTTGGGAAAACTTTGGAAAAGAATATCCCCAAATGGGCCATCGGGTGACAAGGGAAGCCAGGGTGAGAAGTGGTGTTGTTTGAGCTGAGCATTGCTCCCATTCCTCCAAGGAGATCCCAGCAAGGGTGACAAAGTCTTGATCTTTGTTTTTTTTCCCAAAAGATGGGTGCAGTGACCAGGTTTTGTGTCCTCGCCCCAGCCATGAGTCATGGGTGATAGCCCCACTGTGGCCATCGAACGGTCTCTTGGTAGTGGTGGCACTGGGGACTGGTGGCACTGTCCCCACCCTGCTCCTCCCGCCGGGACCAGCAAATCATGAGCCGTGAAGCTGCTGTCAGGAACCCAGCGAGGCAAGGGGACAGTGACAAGGCGCTTGGATGTGGTGACACAGCACAGGGATGCAGTGACAGGGGTAGGGCTGGGCGGCACAGGGAAGGATGCAGGGACTTGGGGAAGGGATGGAGTGACAGACAGGGCAGGCAGGAGGAGCTGGCAGGTCAGGGCAGGGTGACAAGGCAGGCTAGATGTCAGGACAGGGGTAGGTGACACTGGGCAGGACCTGTGACATAAGACAGGGGTAGGTAGCACAGGTCAGGGGTAGGTGACGTCAGGCAAGGCAGGTGACATAGAGCAGGGGTAGGTGACAAGGCAGGGACAAGTGGCAGGGTCCGGGCTGCCCCACATGGTGCCCAGTGCTGTCCTCGCCGGTCCCAGTGTGCTGGTGTCTCCGTGCCTGCTCCCATGGCGGTGCCGGAGTCGTCCCCGCTGCGGTGCTGGTGTCCCTGTGCCCTGCTGTCCCTCTTCCCACGTTGTCGTCGTCATGTTCCCCCCCGCAGTGCCGTTGTCCCGCTGTCCCAGTGTCCCGGTATCCCTCTCTCCTCGTCGTCGTCTCCCGCCCCACGGTGTCAGTGTCCCGTTGTCCCGGTATCCCTGTTCCCCCGGCCCCTCCTGATGTCTGTATCCTGCTGTCCCGCTATCCCAGTGCCCCGGTCCCCGCACTCCCGCAGTGCCGTTGTCCTGGTGTCCCCGTCCCCCCACAGTGCCAGTGTCCAGGTGTCCCGGTGACCCTGACCCCCCTCAATCCCGGTGTCCGGGTGTCCCGGTGTCCCCGTCCCCCCGCAGTGCCAGTATCCCGGTC
>VYZX01024617.1:290885-373165 GCA_013401335.1 Brachypteracias leptosomus
CCGTGAAGAACTTCTTTCTGATTTCTCGTCTAAATCTCTCCGCTTCCAGTTTGAAGCCATCACCCCTCATCCTATCACTACAAGCCTCTGTTAAATGTCCCTCCCCAGCTTTCTTGTAGTGCACCTTGAAGTCCTGAAAGGCCCCAAGAAGGTCTCCCTGGAGCCTTCTCTTCTCCAGGCTGAACAAGCCCAACTCTCCCAGCCTGGCCTCCCAGCAGAGGGCTTCCAGCCCTCCCACCATTGCTGGGGCCTCCTCTGGCCCTGCTCCACCAGCTCCATGTCTCTGCTGTGCTGAGGACTCCAGAGCTGGCCCCAGCACTGCAGGGGGGTCTCCCCAGAGCGGAGCAGAGGGGCAGGATCCCCCCCCCCTGCCTGGCGGGGCCGCCCACCTTCTGTGTGGTTTTCTCTCTACCCATGTTGGTACATGTCCCTGCCCCGTTCTCAACCCTAATTCTTAACATTTTTTTTCCCCCCTTCAGCTCATGGTGGTCTCACGTGGAGATGGGTCCCCCAGACCCCATCCTGGGGGTGACAGAAGCTTTCAAGCGCGACACCAACTCCAAGAAGATGAACCTGGGGGTGGGGGCATACCGGGATGACAACGGGAAGCCCTATGTCCTCAACTGCGTCCGCAAGGTGGGCCTGGGTGTTGGGTGCCCTGAGGGAGATCACGAAGGAGGAAGACCTCTAAGCAAGGTTGCCTGTTGGTCCTTAGAATGAGCTTTGTCTCCAGCAGAGTGTGGTCACATTCCTGGATGTCTCCCTTAGCAGTGCTGATGCTTCTGAGACACAATGAAGCCTTCAGGAGTAGGGGATAAAACAGGGAATACGTGTCCAGTTCCTTTCTGGGTAAATCTCACTTCTCTGAGCCCTCCAGCCCAGCGGTCCTCTGGACTTCAAGGTGTTTTGTGAACTGGCTGATGTTCTCTGGGCCAGCCCACAAGGGAGGAAAGAGCTGACGTTATCCCCATGGTGGATTAGCCTTAGAAATTGTGCTGAGCCCTTGTTACCAGTTTCTCCATAAGCCAGTCTAAAACTCCAGCCCAGGGAGGTGGATGTGAACACTGCCCTTGAGAGGATTACGGAGCCTTTCAGGCCTGCAAGCCTGGAAACAGGCTGTTAAATAGCTGCAAGCTGACACACACATTGACTGGCTGGTCTCCTTGGCCCAAGTTTGGTCCATGTTTCCCACCCGTTTGGGGTTTAAAGCCAACCTTTACCCTCACTCTCCCTATGTCAGCACCTATTTCAGCTGGATCACACTGGGAGCCTAGGTGGTGGTGCAGGAACAGTCTCTTGGTGGCATGTGAAAGCTGTCAGAGTCTGTCCCACTGCTCTGGGAGCATGGACAGGGTTCCCAGAGCACTCCAAACGTCACTGCATTTTTCCTCAACATGACTCCTTGTTCTTGCTTCCACTCTGATCCTGTGTTAGGTAAGGACTTGGGACTGGTTTCTGATGCTGGTCGGTTTGAAAGAAGGAAGATTAGCAAAGGTGGGGACGAGGCAGGGGCATAGAATCTTAGATTGTAGTTGGAAGAGACCTTCAAGATGAGTAAGTCCAGTGGTTAACCCAGCTCTGCCGGGTCAGTTTAAGGACTGGGTGAGCTTGTTTTCAGACACTCTGCTTTCAAACTGGGTTGGGATTTCTGGATTACTTCTTTTTTAACTGCTCTCTCTAGTTCAGTAACACTTCCAGCATGATGAGGCCCTGCAAATGTTGTTTTGAGAGATATCTCATGTAGAGACAATCTCTGCCTTTCAGTAACAAGTCTGGCCTTCCTGCAGGACAAGTCCTGCTTGGGCAAAGAACCACATGTCTTGTGCAGCAGCGTTGACTTGTGACAGGCTGGAAGTTGTGCTCTCCTCTGGCTCTGGGTTTCCTGGCTCTGCTCTCCCACCAGTAGCACCCATTCAGGACTTTGGTGGCCGCTGGGCACCTTGTCCTGTGGTAAAGTAGTGCCACCTGAAATATTTACTGCTTGGAGCAAGCCCTGACCTCTGAAGGGAGACTCCTGCCAACCAACCTTTGCTCCTTTTGAGAAGGAGAAGCAACCTTAAGCTGTCCACCTCTCCACGGTGATGCCTCCCTCACTGAATGTGTGTCCTCCTTCCCAGGCAGAGGCCATGATAGCATCCAAGAAGATGGACAAGGAGTACTTGCCCATTGCAGGGCTGGCAGATTTCACCCGGGCATCTGCAGAGCTGGCTCTGGGTGAAAACAGAGAGGCCTTCAAGAGCGGCCGGGTAAGGAGCGAGGTGGGGAGCAGGGGGTGGGCAGTACCATCTGACACACAATTGGTACGTGCAGGAGGGAGGGAGACTCGTGCTTCTGAATTGCAAGCTGGCCAGGCCCAAGGGCAACAGCTTTTTCTGGAGGTTGGGGTGAAATAGCCCTTCCTGGGGGGTCATCTGACCTTGCCAGGGGTCCCAGCTTCCTTCCCTCCAACTGACCCACATGCTGCCCTCCAGCTCCATGTCCCTGCCAGTGCTGACCTGGGCTCTGGGCTTTCCCTGTGTCTCACCATGGCTGCTCAGGCTGCTCTCTTTGTTTCTTCCCTCACAGTATGTCACTGTTCAGGGTATTTCTGGGACTGGATCTCTGCGAATTGGAGCCAACTTTTTGGTGAGTCCTTGGCTAGTTGGGGAAGGAAAGGGCGTATTTTGACATGGGCTGAATCTTTGAGGTTTGCCAACTGCTTGAATCCATTCAACCTATTTGAAGACTCTGTCTTTCTCTTGATCAGCAACGATTCTTCAAGGCAAGCCGTGATGTGTATCTTCCCAAACCATCCTGGGGCAATCACACTCCCATTTTCCGTGATGCTGGCCTCCAGCTCCAGGCTTACCGCTACTATGACCCCAAGACGTGCAGCCTTGACTTCTCTGGAGCCATGGATGACATTTCTGTGAGTTGCCTTTCCTGCCTCGGAGCAGGGAGGTGATGTGGGGAGATGCTCATCATCTTGCTTTAGCCTAACTATGATGCCTGAAGGCATCAAATCTAGGCTGGAAGCCTTACAGAGCTTGTCTAAGCTGTCTAGGGCAAGAGGCTCATCTCGGCTGCTGAGGAGAATGCTCAGATGTCATTAATTCATTCTCTGTAATATCTTCCTTAGAAAATTCCAGAGAAGAGCATCATCCTCTTGCACGCCTGTGCCCATAACCCCACTGGGGTGGATCCCCGGCAGGAGCAGTGGAAGGAGCTGGCAGCTACAGTGAAGGTGAGCAGTAGTGTCTCTGTTTCTGGGAAAACCACATCTTCAGGATTTCATGGGTGGCATCTGGCCCTTGCTGCACTAAAGGTTACTCCCTTCCCTGAAGCCAGGATGGGTGTCGTGTTCCTGTAGTGAAGACAGGAGCCAGGCAAATGCACCCATGAAGCTTCTAGCTGAGCATCAGACCTTCTGCTGGCAGCTTCCCAGGAAGCTGGGCAAGGGAGACCTGAAAGGAGAGCAGCAAGGTTGAAAGTGAGCTGAGATAGCTGGAGGGGGGGTCCCAGTGCTCATTTATTAAAAAAGATCTTTTATGGGCTTGGTGTCTCCTTGCAAGCTTCAGCTGGAAACAGAGAGGGGCAGGTTAATCCTTCTCCTCTTCCTCCCTGCTGCTCCACCAGGGTGTAGCCAGTGAAATTGGGCTTGGGGTTGCCTGTCCTCAATAGTGTCCTATGAACTGATAGATATCAAAGGGGCCTCTGGGGCCTACAGATGACCACAGATCTCCTGGTCAAGGTTATGTGGTTGGAGGCATTGGGAGAGCTGGCTCCTCCCAGGAGGTTTTCCTGGAAAGTGATAATACAGAAGGTACTGAAATGGAAGGATTTCTTGCTGCTGAACTCACTTCTGCCTTCTTGGCACATGGCCATAAATGCACTGGGAGGTTCTTGGCCTGCTGTGGTGATGTGTGGTGGGTAGCTGTGGGTTTGGGGCCACCAAAGGACTCCACCTCTGGAGGAGCAGAAGTGGTGGAGCAGGCTGCTGCCTGTATGGCTCTTTTCACCCACTGCCCTGCTCCCTGAAGGGGCCTTTTGTGACACTCCTGTGACACTCTTTCCCTCTTCACTGGCAGAAACGAAACCTCCTCGTGTACTTTGACATGGCCTACCAGGGCTTTGCCAGCGGGGACATCAACCGGGATGCCTGGGCCGTGCGGTACTTCATCGAGCAGGGCATCAACGTCCTCTTGTCACAGTCCTACGCCAAGAACATGGGTCTGTACGGTGAGTAGGGCAGGTGGGGTGGGAATGGTTTCATCCAGGCTGGTGGAGGAACCTCGTTGTCTCTAGGGTTCAGCAGCTCTAGTCTTTCTGCTGTCTGCATTCATCACAGAATCCCAGCATGGTGGGGGTTGGAAGGGAGCTCTGGAGATCATCTGGTCCAACCCCCCTGCTCCAGCAGCTCACCCAGAGCAGGGGGCCCAGGATCGTGTCCAGGCACCTTTGGAATCTCCAGAACCTCTCTGGACAGCCTGGGTCAGGCTCCAACACCCTCGCACCAAACAACTTTCTCCTCCAGCTCGGGTGGAACCTCCTGGGTTCCAGTTGGTGCCTGTTGCCCCTTGTCCTGTTGTTGGGCACCACTGACAAGAGTCTGGCCCCATCCTCTTGTCCCCACCCTTTAGCTATTGATCAGCATTGATCAGATCCCCTCTGAGTCTTCTCTTCTGCAGCTCAACAGCCCCAGGGCTCTCAGCCTTTGCTGGGCACAGAGATGCTCCAGGCCCCTCAGCATCTTTGTAGCCTCCACTGGCCTCTCTCCAGTAGCTCCTTGTCTCTCTGGAACTGGGTAGTCCAGCACTGGACACAATACTCCAGATGTGGTCTCACCAGGGCAGAGTAGTACATCTGCAGTCATGCTTGGGGTGCAGGGGATAACCTGCTGGGAGCTGCTGGAGACCTTTCTCGAGAGTTGGGCTCCACTCAAGCTGTGTGGCATTTGGATAAGTCCTGCCCCGGCCTTGGGGGCAGAGGCTGGGACCTGATTGCCCCTCTTCCAGGAGAGCGTGCGGGTGCCTTCACGGTGATCTGCAGCGATGCAGAGGAAGCCAAGAGAGTCGAGTCCCAGCTGAAGATCCTGATCCGTCCCATGTACTCCAACCCACCCGTGAACGGAGCCCGCATCGCCTCCACCATCCTCAACACCCCTGACCTTCGAAAGGAGTGGTAAGAGGGAAGCCATCATGCTCATGACAGCAAGATGAGAGGTCTCCTTGGGGCAGCCCTGTGCTGTGCCTGCTGCTTGCCACTGCCCTGGGCAGCTCTTGGCTTCAGGGGGATGGCCAGGACCATGTGCCACCCCTTTCCTCTGGAGAAATCCCTGCTCGTGTCCTGGCACCAGCTGGTGTCGGTCCAGCCTGACAGAAAGAGGTTTCCCTTGTGTTACCAAGGCAGGAAAGACTAAAGGTGGAGATAAAGCTCCCCTGGGACTGGAAGGAGCTGCCTTCCAGGGAGTGGGAAAGACTGACTTGAGGTGTTCTAGCCACTTGGTGTCTCACGTGGGGCAAGTAGCAGCATGGGAATAAGGCCCAGGAATGTGACCCTCCTGCCCTAAGCCTGCTTCCCAGTGACAGCCAGTGCTGCTCTCCCAGCCCCACAGGGCTGGCTCCCTGCTGGGGACAGAACAAAGGCCACTGTG
Organism: Brachypteracias leptosomus; assembly: GCA_013401335.1. Classification (NCBI taxonomy): domain Eukaryota; kingdom Metazoa; phylum Chordata; class Aves; order Coraciiformes; family Brachypteraciidae; genus Brachypteracias; species Brachypteracias leptosomus. Next base: position 296,518 of record VYZX01024617.1, read on the forward strand.
TTGTGGTGGCTTTGACAGGAGCTGTGTTCCTCTGCCAGGCTGATGCTTGTCCCTGATCCAGGGCCCAGCAGAGACGTCTCCTGGCTGTGCTGCCTTGGAGCAGGGGATGTCTGCCTGTGCTGGGAGGTACCCCCACACTCTCTGTCCACAGATACTATTTGATCTGGGTTTGGGTGGTGCTGCCATGAGGTCTCCTCACCCTTGGCTTTCAGAAGTGAGAGGGGCCTCCTGAACTCTGGTAGTAGTACCCAACAGCTATGGAATAAATAAGTAGCAGTCACCTTCAGGTAGCAGGAGGAAGAAGCAGCTCTCCAGCTGGAGCTATAGGTTCGTGTTCCCTGGTCTTTGCGCATGTGCATCCTTTGTTTTTGGGGTACGAGGCCCCTCCAGGTGGGGAGGGTTGATTTCCATAGCGTGGGTTGGGGAGCATTGTTTGTGCATCCCAGCCCTGCTCTGAGCAGCTCCCGGGTTGGCTCCTTAGGCTTGTGGAGGTGAAGGGCATGGCTGACCGGATCATCAGTATGAGGAACCAGCTAGTGTCCAACCTCAAGAAAGAAGGATCCTCTCACAACTGGCAGCACATCACTGACCAGATCGGCATGTTCTGCTTCACGGGGCTGAAGCCTGAGCAGGTAAATGCAGTTTCTGTGGGGCCAAGGTGTCATTTGTGATCCTTGTCAGTAAGAGCTTGACTGCAGGTGCCGAAATGAGCCCTTGTAAGCAGATGTTCCTCCAGGAGGAATATCCTTCAAGCCAAGGAGCATTGTGGAGACCCAGGTCTTGCTTGTGGAGGTTGAAAGCAGACTCTGAGGTGACCTGAAAGGTCACCTCAAGTGAGGTGATTCTCCCAGCTGAACATCTGCAGTGTTAGCATGTTGCCTGAGAGCTGAGGGGCATCTCTCTGGGTTTTGCCGGGTCTGCTGGCTCCCAGATTGCATTCAAAGGGGTTGGTCAGTGGTTTGACCTCTGCTCTTCCACCCCAGGTGGAACGGCTGACCAAGGAGTTCTCCATCTATATGACAAAGGACGGACGAATCTCTGTGGCAGGAGTTACATCAGGCAATGTTGGTTACCTGGCTCATGCCATCCACCAAGTCACGAAGTAAAGACCAAGGTGTGCCCTGGAGCTGGTGGCTTTCCCTTCCCCACCGGTTGAAGCTGTGGAAGGAAGAGGAAACGAGCACAATACTTCCAACCACAGCACTCAACGCTGCTGCTGAATGTATCTTGTAGATGAGTTGTTGTAGAAGCCTAGTTGAAGCCACCCTGCTGTGCGGAGCAGGGACATCATTGCTGGCTCCCACTCATCACAGCCCTTCTCCCCTGCATTACATCCTCTGTCCCTCAGCCCCGGCACCCATCTGTTCTGGAGGAAGCAAATGCTCAGCACTGCCCTCCCTCCAGCACAGGCACCAAAGGCTTCCCCATGCTCTGTCCTCCATGAAAAGAAGGCTTGGTGAGGCTGTTGGTCGCTGGCCCAAGCAGTGGCAGGCAGGGAGCAGGGTGCCCCTGCCACCTCCTCAGCTGCTCCCTGCTGCCAGTGGGCCCCGTTCTCCACTCTCCCAGCCTGGAACGGGGCAGTGCCAAAGCTGCCCTCCACCAACCAGCTCAGAGGACTTCTCATGACTAAAGTCTGCTCCATCATTGACTTTGCTCTTTCTATCTGGGGATCTCCTTACAGGTGTAATTCACAGTGGCATTGGTGGGTGGGGCAGACATGTGCCCCTCCTCTGAACCTCCCTCGTTCTCCAGTTCACACCCATACCCTGAGGTCAAACAGTTTCTCCCTCCAATAAGAGCCTCCCCTGGAAACTGCTCTCTGGTGGTCTCTGCCTCTCCCAGGTCCTGTACGAACTCTGTCCTGCAAAGCAGAGTCTGTGTCATGAGCCAAGAGCTGGGTCTCGCCATGTCCACCCTCACAGAGGGTGTCTGGTGTCCCTCATCTCTGCCCAGCCCTATTTCTGGTGACACCAGAAAGTGGTGGGGAAAGATCCCAAGGGAAGTCTGAGAACTTATGACTCAAACCACTGTCCTTCTAAACTGAGTGGCCCTCAATGGGCTCTGGTTTTAACCCCCATAAACTGGTGCATGGCTGTGTTGAGAGAGGGACTTGGTCCTGTCCCTTCCATACACCACGTGGCCAGTGCAACCCTCATCTCCTTACCATCCCATGCAGAGAGAGGGCAATTCCCACCTGGGAGCACCAGGATTGTGGGCTGAGGCTGCCCTAGGTGGGAATTGGAGTCCTGGAGCTGAAATTAAAGCCTGTGGGGTTGAACAACGTGTTGCTGTGGAGAGCGTTGAGTCCCTAAGGCCATCTGCACCACAGCGGAGCTGTTTGTAGCAACCAAAGCTGCTTCCCTAGGTGGACCTGGAGGGCTTCCCTCTGAACTTGCATCAGCTTTCTCCACCCCTGGCACCTCTCCCCTTTGCCGCCGCACCAGGGCGCCTCCAGCCCTTCCCTGCCCTAAGCAGCCGCGTCCCCGGAGCAGGGCCTGGCCCACGCCGTCCCGGGGAGGGCCGGCGCCGGTTGTTTATGTGGCCCGGTGCCCGCCGCTCGCTCCCGTTTGTGCAATAAGCCGCTGCCCCGGAACGGCACGGAGCCCCCCCAGCATCCCCGCTGCCCCTTCGCTGGTACAATAAAGGAGCCGGAGTGAAGCTTTCTCGCCTTCTTGCCCGGCTGTAGCTGCGCAGTGACGGGGCCGGGCTCCCCGGGGGTGGGCATCGCTTCCCGGCCGAACTGGGGCCGGCCCGGGGGCGGACTACAACCCCCGGCGTGCAGCGGGCAGGGCGGGGCTGGGGCTGCGCCGACGCCGAACCGGGGCCGGGGCTGGGGCTGGAGCGGGCTCCCACCGCCCGGTGAATAGGACCGGGAGCTGGGCCCGAAGCGAGCTCCCACCGCCCGGTGAGTGGGGCTGGGGCTGGAGCCGGGCCCGGGGCTGGAGCGGGCTCCCGTTGCCCGGTGAGTGGGGCTGGGGCCGGGGCTGGGGTTGGGGCCGGAGCGAGCTCCCACCTCTCGTTGCGTGGGGCCGGAGCCGGGGCTGGAGCGGGCTCCTTTCGCCCGGTGCGTGGGGCCGGGGTACGGCGGTATCCGGGGCGGGAGGAACCCAAGGACCCGCAGTGGCCGCGTCGCATCCCCGGGTGCGCGCCCCTAGCTCCGGGCCTTGCTTCTCCCGGGGTGGAGCGGGCGAGGGGTCGCCGGGGAGGAGCCCGCGGGGGGCTATCGAGTCCCACTCTCAGGGGCTGTGGTTGTCACCGCTATGGTGGCTTTGTCTGGGGTGAAAGGACGCTCTCCAGCATCCTCCTCCGGCCAGGAGAGAAGCAGCGAACCTATCGTCCTGGCCTTCAGCCAAAGCGGACCCCCCGGCCAGGGGACCCGGGACCTGTCCCTGCTCTTCTCCCACCCCTGGAGAGGGGGCTGCCCTTCCTCTTCCCCTGCCGTGACCTGCGGGGCTTCTCCCCTGCCCCAGAAATCCTTGAAGAGGGTTCCTAGCACAAGCATGTGGTTTAAATAGCCTGGGAGCAAAGGGTGGGCTGGTCAGGAGAGACTCTGGAGATGTTGTCTAGGAAAAAGAAGAGATTTCCCTTGGCTGTGTAGGTCCCTTCGAAGCCTTGTCAGGTTGTGAGGGTTGATATTCAGCTTGAAGGCACTGGATGAGATTTGAGCTGTCCATTCCCCAGGGGCTGCAGTGCTGGAAACACCAGGTCTTCAGGTCCAACCACTTATGAGACACCTGGTGCTGGTGGTCACGTCGGGGGTGCCCTGGAAGGGGCCAGTCCTGCTTTTCCTGGTGACACGGGGTTTCTGCTGCATGACACGGGTTGTTCAGTTGAGCCCAGCCTTGACCTTTACCCGGAGCACGTGCACAGTGGTGCTTGCAGAGCTTGCAGGAGCGGAGGGGTTGGAAATCAGGAAGCGAGCCCTGACGTGGGGTCTCGTGCCCGCAGGGAGGCGAGTCCTGCTGGGAGCCTGCAGCTCTACGGCCCTGGGATCAGTCCCCACGCCCAACGGCCACAGTGTCCTCCCCCTGGATTCAGGGGACGAGAGGTGAGTTCTCCTGCCATAGCTCTGCTGGCATGAGGACTCCTGTGTGCTGTGACCCTCAGGCTGAGACCCAGGGAATTCATTTCCTCTGACACCCAGATTGCCCTTCATTAACGTACATTAATTAGCACTTACCATGTGCTTCTTCACCCCCTTCCAGGAGCAATGAAGAGCCTGATCCCTGCACTGCTGTGATCCCAACCTGCCCATTCACTGCAGAGCTCCCCTGATGGACCCAGCGCTGGTAGAGGACCCTGCTCAAGGCATCCAGCTGAGCCTGGTGCACAAGCTCTAGTGGGACGTGGCCGGTGGCCTGTGCCACCTGAGGAGAGACGATGGCCCAAGGCACCGGGAGCATCAACAGTGACTACAAGGACTGGGACTGGAGCGCGGACGCTGGGGAACGGGCCAGGCTCCTGCAGAGCCCCAGCGTGGAGACGGTGCCGAAGAGCGGAGAGAGCCAAGGCAATGGCCTGGGGGCCACATCAGCTCTGGGAGCCGTCTTCATCGTGGTCAACGCTGCCCTCGGGGCTGGGCTGCTCAACTTCCCTGCTGCCTTCAGCATGGCCGGCGGTGTGGCCGCGGGCATCGCGCTGCAAATGGTGAGAGGGTGGTGGGGAAGGGACAGTCCCCTGCCCCACCCTGGGAGGAGACGTGGGGGGAACATATGGAGCCCTGGAAGGGTCTCAGGGAGGACCTGAAGAAGCCCTGTTGGGTGAGGTGCACCAGAGATGCTCAATGTATTCAGGGGTGGCTGCCTGGGGTGGCTTTGGGGACCTCATCACGCTGTTGCCTCAGTGTCCCCTCCCTGTCTCTTCCCCACCCCAGTGCATGTTGATCTTCATCATTGGAGGCTTGGTGATCCTGGCATACTGCTCACAGGCCAGCAACGAGCGGACCTACCAGGAGGTTGTGTGGGCTGTCTGTGGGAAGGTGCCTGGTGTGCTCTGCGAGGTGGCCATCGCCGTCTACACCTTTGGCACCTGCATTGCCTTCCTCATCATCATTGGAGACCAGGAGGACAAGAGTAAGTGTGTCTCATGGGGGAAAATATAACCAGTTGCTGTCCCTTCAGCTGGAAGGGGACAACCTGACCACCCCGGTTGTCCCCACAGTCATTGCTGCTCTGGTGACGGAGCCTGAGGAAGCTGGGAGCAGCCACTGGTACACGGACCGCAAGTTCACCATCAGCATCACCGCCTTCCTCCTCATCCTGCCCCTCTCCATCCCCAAGGAGATTGGCTTCCAGAAATATGCCAGGTGGGTGGGGAGAGCCCTCCGGGGCTGGAAGGCAGGGGGGGACACCAAAACCCACCTAAACATGGTCCCAGGGGACAGGGAGTGGAAATGCCGTGGTTCTAAGCACCTTGGTGTAACCTCCATGCTAGAGCTGGACCAGGGCTGCTGAGGAGGGTCACTTCTATAACACTTGTCACCTTGTCCTGCTCAAAACCCAGTCCATCCCCTTGCTGCACAGTGAGATTGCATTGGCATCTGCTCTGGGGATAGTGGATGATACTGCCAGGCATATTCCCATGGGAAGGGAGAGCAGGGGTGGTCCAGGTTTGCTGGAGCATGTCCAGAGAAGGGCAATGAAGCTGGGGAAGGATCCTAGAGCACAAGTCTGGTGAGGAGCAGCTGAGGGACCTGGGGTTGTCGAGCCTGCAGAAAAGGAGGCTCAGGGGAGACCTTCTGGCTCTGCACAACTCCCTGCAAGGAGGTTGGAGTCAGGTGGGGTTGGTCTCTTCTCCCAAGGAACAAGTGACAGGACAAGAGGAAACAGCATCAAATTGCCTCAGGGGAGGTTGAGGTTGGCCATGAGGAACAATTTCTTCCTGCAAGAGGGTTGTGAAGGGCTGTGCCAGGCTGCCCAGGGCAGTGGTGGAGTCCTCATCCCTGGAGGGGTTTCAAAGGTGTGGAGCTGTGGTGCTGAGGGACATGGGTTAGTGGTGCCCTGGCAGTGCTGGGGAATGGTTGGACTTGATGACCATAAAGGTCTCTTCCAACCAAAACAATTCTATGCTGGGGAGGGGTAAGGTGGCCTGAGTTGTGCAGGGAGGAAGATGGGACTAAGAAGGCTGAGAGGAAACCCTCCATGGAGCAGGAAGGCAGCACGCTGATGGTCTCCTGTCCCCTCTTGCAGCTCCCTAAGCGTGATTGGCACCTGGTACGTCACAGCAGTCATTATCATCAAGTACATCTGGCCTGACAAGGAGCTGGTACCTGTGGAGATCCCCACAAGGTGAGCACAAGAGACACAAGGCTATGGTGGCCATCACAGCTCTGCCAAGCCAGGCAGGGGAGTGGGAGCCAGGGCTGCAAAGGCTGGGGACAAATCCTTCCCCAGTCCCATCCCTGGGCCTGGAGATGCTGCAATTTTAGTGTTATTTTGGTTCTTTCCTTGGCCAGCACATCCTCCATGGCCAGTCCCCTTCCTCACCATGTGGGGACATTTCTGGACCCAGCGTGGGCAGTGGGAATTTTAGGGCAGGGTAAAGTTTAGACCAGTTTTTGGCACTGCCCAAGTAAATCCTTATTGTTTTTGCTGTTTTGGTTTTTTTGTAAGTCCCCAGTTTTGGCCAGTTCTGTCTCTGTGGAAGGCCCTGGTCTGTGGGTTGTGCCAGGTCCCAGGCAAACCTTGCTCTGTGCTGAGGCATCATCCCAGGTTTGGGGATGTGGTATCAGCGGAGGAGCAAGCCCATCACTGAGCACCCTGAGGTGCTGGGTAGGGGGTGTGGGGAGCCCTGGTCTGACTGGTGGGTGCTTCTCTCCCACCAGCCCCTCCACCTGGACAGCTGTCTTCAATGCCATGCCCACCATCTGCTTTGGGTTCCAGGTAAGGCCACGAGCCCAACACTTCCCACCTCCCGGGTGAGGGACCGGCGTGGTCCAGGGATACTCCCCTGGGAGTTCAACCCCAGCCCTCCTTGTGTGCTCACCACGGGGTTTTGCTGGGGGGGCTGAAGCCAGTTTAACATCTCACCCCGTTTGGGTGGAGACAGATCAATGGTACCCAGCTGGGAAGTCCAGAGCAGCCTGTCCCCACCGTTTCTTCTCCAGCGACAAACCTGGGGGGGATCACAACAAAGGGATAACCCAGGTGGGATCCCACGTGGCTTCGGTGACCCCAGCATGTCCCCACTCTCTCCCCGTGTCCCCACAGTGCCACGTGAGCAGCGTGCCCGTCTTCAACAGCATGAAGCAGCCGGAGGTGAAGACCTGGGGAGCAGTGGTGACTGTGGCCATGGTGATCGCTCTCTTCGTCTACACAGGCACTGGTGAGTGAGGTGACAGCATGAGAGTGTGACATGGTCCTTGAAGGGTAGGGACCTTCTGGGCAGCAGGGAGGGAAGTCCATCTAACCCCCCTGTGATGTGCCCTGTGCCCTACCCATCCACCTCTGGTCCCTCAGACACACGTGCAGGAGGCTTATCCCTGTCCCCTGCTGACTTCTCCCTTCCTGGCAGGTGTTTGTGGCTTCCTGACCTTCGGGGCTGGTGTGGAGCAGGACGTCTTGCTGTCCTACCCCTCCAATGACATCCCCGTTGCCCTCGCCCGGGCCTTCATCATCCTCTGTGTGCTGACATCCTACCCCATCCTGCACTTCTGCGGCCGGTGAGTGCTGGGAGGGGAGAGGGGCTGGTTTGGGCAGGAGGGACAGTGCCAGGAACCCCCCCCTGCCCTGGATCTCTGTCCCCAGGGCTGTCTTGGAGGGTCTCTGGCTCCGCTACACAGGGGTGACAGTGGAGGAGGACGTGGTTCGGGAGCGGAGGAGGCGCCTGCTTCAGACCATCAGCTGGTTCCTCCTGACCCTCCTCCTGGCTCTCTTCATCCCCGACATCGGCAAAGTCATCTCTGTCATTGGGGGCTTGGCCGCCTGCTTCATCTTTGTCTTCCCAGGTAGGGTGTCCTGGGATGCTCTGGGGTGAGTAGAGGTCTCTTGGCCTTGTGTCTGGAAGAGGGAGGGAGCAGGATGGAGATGCAGGAACCAGGAGCTCTTTAGAGGAGGACAGAAGCGTGGTGTGAGGATGGTCAGCAGCCCAACTATTTCACCTGGACTCTCTGCTCTGTATGGGGGAGTGTGGCTTCCTGCCTTGTGGGGTGTCTGCTCAGTCCCCATCTGGGTCTAATTTCCCTTTTAGGACTCTGCCTGATTCAAGCCAAGCTCTCTGAGATCCAAGAAACCAGGGCAATCAGGTAACCAAAACATGCTTCCTCTCTCCCCCTTTCCCCTGGGGATATTGGGGTGACAGTCCCCTCTAAACATGCCCTGTCCTCCTGCATCCACAGCTGGTGGGCCCTGGTCAGCTATGGGGTGTTCATGGTCACCCTTGGAGCCTTCATCTTTGGACAGACCACTGCCAACGCCATCTTTGTGGATCTCACAGCCTGACTCCTCCTCCAGGCTGGACCGTGCTGCTGCTGGGGGGAATGCAGATTTCCCCAAGGACCAAAGGGAAGAGGGGAGAAAACACGTTGGCCTGTTGGGAAGATCCAAGGGGAGTGTTGTCATCTGGGGCTTGGCTGAAAGAGCCCTGCGGTGGTTTGTATCTCGTTGTCTTAACACACCAGGCAGTCAGGCTTCTCCTCTCAGCCCTGACTCCCTGGTGAAGCCAGAGCATCACTACAAGAGGACCTGGAGTCCAGGTCAAGCCCTTTCTGCCCCTTGGGGTGGCACCACTACCTTAGAAGGGGTCACAGTTGGGGTTTGCGACGCATGTGGCTCTCACCCGGGTGCCCCGGTGCTGCTGGAGCTCCTCTCCACAGCTTGAACTCCTCCTTCTCCCAGCGTTGGAGGGAGATGGTGTGTCTTGCATAAAGGGAACTCGTCACCACGTTTGTCAGGCTGGGTGATGTCCCCATAGTCCTCTTCTGTGTCAATGTTTGGTTTGGACTCTGCTCTCCCATGGCTCATCTCTCCAGTCTCCAGCCCTTGCTCTGGCATCTCCCTGCCCCTGGGCTGCACTTTGTGTTGCAAAATGGGACCCTCACCTTCAGCCTGGTGTTTGATGGGTTTTTTTGAGGATCAGGACAACTCAAGAGTAGGGACACACTGGTGCAATGTTTCCTCTGCCAGGGTTGCCCACATGCTAGAGAAGGTGCTGTGACCACATCAGCCTGTGGGAGACACTAGACTAGAGCAAAGCTCTTCTCCCAGTTCCCCAATCCTGTTCTTCCAGGACATGTCCAAGAATGAGACTGGGCCAGGTGCAGGTTTTGGGGAATGCTTTGGGAACAAAGCAGTCAGTATTAATCCGTTATAGTTCCCTTGGTCGTTTACACTCTCTGTGGCTGGTGTTGCTCTGGGCTATCCCTCTGGTGATAGTTTCACTTCTGCTTTCACTGGGTTGACTGTTCCCCCAGCTGCAGATTTGGTTTGGGGAGTTAAACTTCAACAGCAAACTGCTCTTGAGTTGCCTTGTTCCTTGTTTGACTACTAAAACCCTGGCAGGGGAAGGAATTGGTGTCTATTGCTGTGATGAGGGTCCAGCCCAGCTTTGAGCAGCACCTGGCTCTGCCACCCCTGTATCTCCTTGCTGGAGCATGTCCAGAGAAGGGCAATGAAGCTGGGGAAGGGACTAGAGAACAAGTGTGGTGAGGAGCAGCTGAGGGAGCTGGGGGTGTTGAGCCTGCAGAAAAGGAGGCTCAGGGGAGACCTTCTGGCTCTGGACAACTCCCTGCAAGGAGGCTGGAGCCAGGTGGGGTCAGGCTCTTCTCCCAAGGAACAAGTGACAGGACAAGAGAGAATGGCCTCAAGTTGCCCCAGGGGAGGTTGAGGTTGACCATGAGGAACAACCTCTTCCTGCAAGAGGGTTGTGAAGGGCTGTGCCAGGCTGCCCAGGGCCCATCCCTGGAGGGGTTTCAAAGGTGTGGAGCTGTGGTGCTGAGGGACATGGTTTAGTGGTGCCCTGGCAGTGCTGGGTTAACAGTTGAACTTGATCTTAAAGATCTCTTCCAACCAAAATGATTCTATGATCCTGTGATCTTCTGGAACCAGCCCAGGCTGTCATGGGAGAGTGAATCATGGTGTGCTTCTGTACTTCCCACCTTGGCTTTGTCCCTCTGCGACCAGCAGCAGTGGGTGGGAGGACAGCACATGGGCGCTTCCCCACGTGGAAACATTTGGTCTTTTCCTACCAACACTTGCTGTGTGTAAATGGGGACAGATCTGCCCATCACTCCTCAGGACAACATGGGGAGACCCATGATGAAGAAGGAGGAAGAAAAACCCCAAGCACAGTGTGAATGTTTGAGGAACCCTCTGAAGTCACAAGTCCCTCCTGCCTCCCCCAAGGTACCTCCAACCTCCGTGCCCCCAACCTTTGGCAAACCAGGCTCCACCAGACTGCCCATTCTTATGACACCAGCTGCCTCCCAAGCCCCTTTGCCCAGTTCCTCCCTGAGAGATGGTGCTGGGGAGACCACTTGGCATAAAGAGGGTGCCCACCCCGCCACCACTGAAGCCTGCAGACAACTGGCTATGCAGAGCACAGAGCCACCTCCTGTGGAGCACAGCAGAGATGCTGGAGGCTCAGCAGATGCCAACACCAAGATGCCATTCAGCGCTCATCCTCATCAAGGTAGAGAGGGGTTTGTGGTTCTGGTGTTCCCGAAGGTGTGCTGGGCACAAGGAGGTCCCACAGCCGAAGTGGAGGCAGACATGGGGTCCCACATCTCTGTTTGTCACCCAGGGAGCCTCAAGGTTCCCTCAAGCTCCCCGAGGGGTTTGTGGGGCAGGGGGGTTAAGGAGGTGCTGTGGTTGTTTCTGTTTGCCTTACCCCTCCTGTGGCTGTTTACAAACACTGGCCTTTAAAACAGATTTTTATGTGGAGAAAGTGGAGGGACTTTGACTCAATAAAAGTGACGTTGTGGTGCATGCGCTGAGCAGGCATGAGGTGGTTTCTGTGGGGCTGGGAGAGGGTGGGATGTGGGGATGGAACCCTGTCCCAAAAATGCCATCCCAGCTCTTTGAGCTTTAAGGTAGAGGGTGTAGGGCCAGGAGTGGCTGGCAGATGACACAAGGTTGAGTGTGGCATCCTGCATCACACCAAGCAGCGTGGGCAGCAGGGCAGGGAGGGGATCCTGCCCCTCTGTCCTGCCCTGGGGAGACCCCCCTGCAGTGCTGGGGCCAGCTCTGGAGTCCTCAGCACAGCAGAGACATGGACCTGGTGGAACGGGGCCAGAGGAGGCCCCAGCAATGCTGGGAGGGCTGGAACCCCTCTGCTGGGAGGCCAGGCTGGGAGAGTTGGGCTTGTGCAGCCTGGAGAAGAGAAGGCTCCAGAGAGACCTTCCTGGGCCTTTCACGGACCTCAAGGTGCCTGTCAAAAAGCTGAGGACAGACTTTAGAGCAGGGCCTGTTGGGACAGGACAAGGGATGATGGTTTAAAACTAGAAGAGGGAGATTTAGACTAGAGAGAAGGAAGGAATGTTTTATGCTGAGGGTGGTGAGCCCCTGTCCCAGGTTGCCCAGAGAGGTGGTGGCTGCCCCATCCCTGGCACCATTGCAGGTGAGGTTGGCCGGGGCTCTGAGCAACCTGCTCTGGTTGCAGATGTCCCTGCTCCCTGCAGAGGGGTTGGACTAGATGAGCTTTAAAGGTCCCTTCCAACCCAAACCATTCCAGGGTTCCTTGTTCCCGGGGTCCCGGGGAGGTCCTGTGGGTCCCGGGGCTGGAAGGTGGGTGCAGGGTGGCAGAGGCGGGCGGGCAGGGGACGTTTCGGGGCGCGGGGTGGTGTCCCCAGGCCTGGGGGGCTGAGGGGCTCCAAAAGGTGCCTCTGTAGGACCCAGCGTGCAAATGGAGGGGCGAATTTCGGGGCAAAGCGACGCCAGCAGCGCCCTCGGGAACGCGGGCCCAGGCCCACTCCCCCATGTTACGGGAACGAAGCGCCGGGACGGAACCATTGCGCTGGNCGGGGGAGGGGAAAGGCCGCGACGTGAGCGCGCGACCCCGTCCGCCATTTTGTAGCAAAACGGCGGAGGCGAGGGGATAAAAGCGCGAGCGGCGGCAGCCTGGTGCCCGTTTTGGACCCTCCGACACCCCCTGAGGTGAGTGGCTGCTCCGCCGTGCCCGCCGCAGCCCCGGTGGGCTGTGTGTTGGCGCGGGGGAGGAGCGTGGGAGCTCAGAGCCTCCGCGGTGGCGGGGGTCGCGGAGGTGGCGGGTGTAGGCCGCGGCGGGAGGTGGCGGGGCCTGCGGAGGGAGCCCGCCCTGGGTCGCCGCTTCCGGAGTGCGTGTGGGGCGGGCTGCAGGGTCCCCCGCGGCCTGCCTCGGCCTGCGCCGCTGCCCGGGCCTCGCCTCTTGTGCTGCCGCCCGGGCCTTCAGCCGGTGGCCGAGCGGCGGGAGGAACAGCCCAGCAAACTTTGAAGGGTTCTGCCCGGGCCCGCAGCTGCTCCGCCGGCGTTTCCAGGGTGGGGGGCTCCCGGTGCAGGGGGGAGGCTCCGGCGGCGGGCAGCACGGTGAACGCTTCCCGTCTGCGGCTTTTGGGCTGTTCTCGTTTCTCTTCCCTGTCCGGGAGCGCTGATGGTGACAGATGGGGCTCCGAGAGGCTGAGGACGGCCGGTGCTGGGCCTACTCCCGAGCTCGGTGGCCTTTCTGGGAGATCCGCGTTGTTGGGACTTAACCAGAGGAAACAAGCAACTTGTAAACACTGGGCTGTAGTAAATAATGAGCCGGGACATAACCTTGCTGCAGAGCACGTGGGAGAGATGTTTCTCAACGCTTTCCTCCAATTCAGAACCTGCTGCTCAGTAAAATGGACTCGGTTATTTCGAAACTAGAAATAGCAACAGTTGGCTGCCTTGACAGATGCTGTATTGTTCGAAATAGTTACTTGGCAGTAGTTTTCTACCTCAGAGTGGTACCCTGTTCCTTTATACAGTAAGGTTAATGAGCAGCCATCATCTAATTTCAATGAGCCACAGTTTGAACTGCACAACAGCAGTGACATTTTTAGAGTTCTTTTACAGCCAACTTTTTAGAATTAAGATAATAGAAAAAAATACAAAACTAGGCCCTTAGTCTGTTGATATGTCCTGAGCTTGGACTGTTTTGAGTCCCACTTGTTAGAAGGAGGTGTGATATCTGTGCTCAGTGGAACATTTTCCTCAAGTGGGTGACAAAACAGGTATGACACCTGACAAGTCATTCTCAGTGCACACAACTTAAGTGCTTCCTGTTTCTAAGGTGACTACATTGAAATTATAGGCAGGATCAGTCTGGGTGAGGTGGTTGTTTTGTGAACAGGAAACAAAGTTAGTAATAGGCTTGTTTGTCTTTTCTAGACTTTCTATTGTCTTGTTTTTGCTGTCCTTATGCTTTTAAGTTTGCTGTTAGCTGTTGATTCTGTTGGCCTGATGTCTCCAAACAAAAGTTGTAGCGAGCTTGTTATTGATCTATCTCTTTAGAAGAATACCTGACCCTCTTTGTCCTCTAGCCTAGCCCTCCTAGATAAATTTAACTCATTTTAATTAGGCTGAAATAGCTATTTTTGGTGTTCAGTTGAGTAAGTGGAAGAGAAACTGCACAAACTTAGGAAAAGTTGACAGTGAGTTTTTGTGACTTCATGATGGCTCATCCCTAAAGGGTGTTGGGAATTTTTGTCACTGAGAGTCATGGCTGAGAACATCACTGTTTTAGCTAGATTTCTCTCTTGTTGTCCCACTGTGGTGGTTCTTTGCCTTTTTAAAAAGGATTTAACTGTTCCAAAATACTTTCTGGATGAGAAAGCAGCACAAGCCCCTACATTTCCTTCAGTCTCCTCCAGTGGAAACTTTATCCTGCAGTGTTTGACTGAAAGGGAAGTAGGAAGTGAGAGTTTCTTGGGTGGTTTGGTTTTTTTTATAAACAATCCTAGTTGAGATGTGAAGATGCCTGAAGTGCCCATGTCATGATTGATGCATGTCTGATACATTTGAGGCAGGATCCAAACCTGGAACTTAATTGGCCTTAGTGGAACAGACATAGGGACTTAGTTCAGCTGCTCTCTGTAAACTGTAGTTGCCATGTTTATTCAGTGTCCTGGTTTCCCATTGACTGGAGTTGTGTTTACTTTTTCAGTTCAGGGGGCTTTTCTACATGTGAACACCTGAATTTGAACTGGTCAAATTAATTTGGAGCTTGTTTTACTGTGACTTACACCATAAGGTTTTTCTCTCTGTAGATTTCAAAATGATAGAGATCAAGAAATCTAACTAAACTATGATATGATTCAAAACCTCTTTTCCCCTTTGGAGTGTTTCTCATGTGGGGCTTCTGTGGGTCCACATGTTCTATTAGTGCATGGGTGTAAGAAGTGGGCAAGAGACTCTTCTGAAGAGCATGCTTGGCAGTGGTGCTTTTAACATGGTTTTTTATTATGTTTCTTGACAGGAGTTTAGAATCTCATCAGTGAACAAGTTGCTGTTTCTGCCACTTGAGCTGTTTTATCCTCCACGTGCAGTACACGTGACTTGAAATCTTTACGACTAACAAGTAGTTTTTTACCTCTGAAAAATACTGAAAAAATCCAAAATTCAGCTTAAAGTAACTTTGAAGTTACTTTCTTTATAAGCCTGTTCCCAACTTTGTGGAAGACTTCAGGTTTGTCATCTTCAGCAGCACGCCTTGGTTACCTCTGAAGATCTGCTTCCCATTAGTAGAGAGTGTTTCTGTCAAAACCAACTGCTGGCCCTCTTTATTTTGTGATTTTTGGATTCTTGCCTAAAATTCTATTGTGTTTGTCTTAATAACCCAGCAGAACTCAGCCATTGAAAAGAATTGACTGAAATAGATGCCAAATGTTTTGCTGATGGCCTCTTGATTTCCTTAGAAAGCATTCAGGCTGTGTAAAACTGTAGACTTCAGTAAATATTTTCTGCCTCTTAAAAGCTGCATTGCACAATATAAAATGGTAATATCATAAGAGCTCCTGGGTTCTGTGTCCTATCTCTTTATCCATTACTGGGTCATTCAATGTAGCTAATTCTGTCAGCAAATTTCAGGTTTTTTGGTAAACTCTCTAGTTGAGGCCTGAATTTTATGAAGCTGTGAAGACTGAGTTTGCCTTGTGGACTGAAAACTTCTTGAATGGTTGAGGCTGCTCTAGGGGCTGCTCTAGGGAGTTTCATTCCTACTAAGAATATATGCATCTAAAAATAAAGTGCGCTTTGCATAGCATGCATAACTTTCTTAATCAGTGCTGTAGAAATTGGATTTTAGCCTTGCATTGAATGACCAGAGAGGTACCTGTGTGCTGCTGCTTTCAAGGCAGCTCCCTTCATGGCTCTGATCCTGCTCTCATTTGGGTTGCACTGCTTGAACCTCTGAAATGCTGTCAGTCTGGTGCTTGTGAGAGCTCTCAGGGCTTTTCTGCCTACCAGGACACACATGGTGCAAATCATCTCTTTAGAACATAAATAGGAAGCTACTTCCCTCAGCTATTGTGCTTTGTCCTTGAGTCCTGCATGCTGTCAGCTCGGCCTCACCTTCTGCTTCCTTGAATGGGAAAATCTCCTTTTGACCCCAGCTTGGCTTCCTCAGTGGCACTGCCAGGTTGGGCTTCCCTGAGATTAAAGCATGTGGAGGTGCTGGGCCCTGCTTTTCCTGGAAGAAGGCAGTGGGATGGTCAGGGTGATTTTCGGCAGCAAGGAGGACCAGGTGTACAACTGAGCCCAACTCAAGTATTCTGGTACCTAAAAGCTTGATTTTTGGGTGGAGGTGTGGTTGTGGTGCTGTTTGTGTTGGTCTGAGGAACAATACCCAGAGAAATGTTGGTTTTTTCTTCCTAGGGGCCTGACAGGCAACCTCTGAAACTCCTGTGATTACCGTAACAGTGACTAAGCTGGAGTTTTGGTTTGGGTCCTCTTGTGTCCTGAGTTCAACCAGCCTGTGAGTTCTTCAGACTGAAGCCTGGTGCTCTGACAGGGACTGGATAGCTGCTGGTGGGGGCTTTTGTGGTGACCCAGTGGCCTGTCTGCTGGAGTTCTATCAAATATTCTTCAGAAGCTTTATGTTGGTCCAGTATGTTAAACCTTGTCAGTAAGAATGCCTTGGAAAGCATGTACTTGCCATGGCCAGTGATGCTTTCTGGATTATTCCAAAAGCAGAATTACTTAAAAAAAACCCCTCAACAATCAGGTACTGTCCTAGTGAGAATTCTTGATAACTTTTGTCCCTGTCCTTCTTACAAAGCTTCACAGTCAGTGGGCTTTTAAAGCTGGATAAAAAGGTAGGGAATTAGAACTTGTCAGATGTAGAGCAAAGAAAAATCAGAAGTTTGCTGTAATTCTTCTTGCTGTGCTTTTAAACACGCTCTGAAATTCTTTCATGGCACAACTGCCTTGTCATTGAAAAATGCTTTCAATATTACTCCTTGGAAATGTCTTCTTCAAGAGATGTTTTTCCATCAGTAGGATCTTTATAGCTTCTGGGGTTTCTGTGGCATGATGAAAGCCTGGAATTTGGTTGATTTAACTTAGAAATAGTTGACCCACGTTTTTAAGAAACTTTTCCAAAGATCAAGAATGGTCTTTATCACCTGCAGTGGGGTTTGTCACTCCTGATGTTAAATAAGCTGTAGTTCCAAGTGTGAGTGAGTGAAAAACTGTAGATGAAGGGAAGATGGGGGAAGACTTGTGGTTGTACCACTTGCCCCGAGGCTGTTCTGTTGAGTTCTTCAGAGGGCTGCCTGAGATATTCAGCTGTGCTGCTGGACTTTGCTTCTCACACAGCTTGCCCAAAGCAATGTGCCTGCCAAGTTAACACCTCAACTCTGCCATCCCTCTCCATGATGAGGCAGAAATCGTGGGCCTTAGAGCTAAGAGACAGTAAAGCAATAATTTTTATTCCAACAAAGGGATCTTCAGAGTTGGCATGGAGCTTGGTGACCTTTGTGTTGTGATGAAGCAGAGCTTCAAAGCGGCAACTCTCCAGCTCGATTCCACCTCTGATAAATTACAGTGTTAGGGCTTCTTGGGGCAGTGTTAGGGTTTCCTTAAAGGCTCCTCAGGCTCCTGGTTTTGTGATGCAATTTTATCAAGCTGGAATTTAACAGCCTAGATGGCAAGTGCCAAGTTTTGTGTTGTCACAGGAATTTATTAAGCTGGCAAGCCCTGCTTTGGTAGCTCCCTGGAAGCTGTTCCAGGATAAGTCAAACGTTAGGGTTAGTTTATTGCAGTTCTTTGTGTTGCTCATCCCCAATCGCTTGTTTTGGTGTCTGGGGTTCAGTGCATTGAAGGTAGTGAGGCAGAATCTCACAGAGATGGTTAAAAAGCACCTTTTTTTGTTTTGTTTAATAAACTTGTGATTTGAATAGTTTTGACCTCAAATTGTTGCTGTGTGGCATCTAACTCATTATGCATCTCGTTTTCTTCTTTCTCACAATGCTGAGAGGGTGGTTATTCTTCTGATGGAGCTGTTTGCTAGCTCCTTCAGACTGAATATGAATAAATGTTTTTGGGTGGTGTGAAAACTAAGCTTGTCTTGTGAAAACTTAATAGCACTTTTTTTTCCGCGTGGCCGCAGTTATGTCAAATGTTTGGTAGCTTAAATCATAGAATCATCAGGGTTGGAAGGGACCTCAAAGATCATCTAGTTCCACCCCCCCCTGCCCTGGGCAGGGACACCTCCCACTAGATCAGGTTGCTCAGAGCCCCATCCAGCCTGGCCTTCAAAATTTCCAGGGATGGGGCTTCCACCACCTCTCTGGGCAACCTGTTCCAGTGTCTCACCACCCTCATGGTGAAGAACTTCTTCCTAATGTCTAATCTGAATCTACCCACCTCTAGTTTTGACCCATTCCCCCAGTCCTGCCACTACCCGACATCCTAAAAAGTCCCTCCCTCCCCAACTTTCTTGTAGGCCCCCTTAAGATACTGGAAGGCCACAATAAGGTCCCCTTGGAGCCTTAAACCATATCTGTATTATCAATTTCTCTGTTACACTTTGTTTTTCTTGATTTACTAAGTTAAGAAGAAAAATATAAAAGAAAAAGTTCTAAGGTCTACTGCTGAATTTCCTCTAGGGTTTAACCTTCCACCCTGTGTGGTGGAAGTAAAAAACGCAGAGAAACTACTGGTTTTAACACTCTAGAAATTTAAACTTAAAGATTTTTTTTATAATTAAAAGAATAAAACACATCCTAACCAGTTAATTGAAATTAATTGGTAGTGTTTCATAGGAAGTTACCAGCAGTGCCTAGAACGTAGCTGTGAAGTTACTACGGAAGCTAAATCTAATATGCTGTCTTTCAGGTGCCATGTTTCAGACCAGAGGAAGACAACTGAGAAAGAAGAGCTGAAGAAAGTGAACACAGAAGCAGATACAGGCTAATTGGGGGAAAAACAATTAACCTGTCTCTGAGGTGACTAAAGGGGAATAATGGTGATTTTGCGCCGGGCTCGGCCGCCTGCTTCCGCCCCGACCAGCAATGAATCTTGACTCGCTCTCGCTGGCCTTGTCTCAAATCAGCTACCTGGTGGACAATTTAACCAAGAAAAACTACCGAGCCAGCCAGCAGGAAATACAACATGTGAGTAAACTCCTGCTGCCCCCAAGGACTTGGTGGAAAGGGACAAAAAAAGTGTCAAATGGAGCTTCCCTTCTCCTGTGTGTTCCTGTGCACTGTGGTGTTGAGAATTGCAGCTTGTGTTGCTGATACTCCTGTTGCTTTCATCTGTCAGGTCATGGAATACAACAGCTCAAAGCTGAGACCAGTAGTAACTTTAATATTAAGATTAAATGCTGCTCTTGGAGACTGGTATGCAAAGCTTTTTGAACCCCTTCAGGTGAAATCTTCCAGCTTTTGGACATTCCGCAGACCACTGATGGGGAAAGAGAGGGAAACACATTTACTCAGAGGGGTTTCGTTGAAAGCATGGGGAGGTGGTTATTTACATCTAAATGCTTTCACTTACCTCAGCTGGAAGTTCTTTGCTCCTCATCTCATTCAGTGAAGCGTGGCTTGGTGCTGAAGCCAAGCTGACCTCCTTAGCCCTGGCTTTTCAGAGGACTTGCAGAGGAACTGCAGTTTGAAACCCTACTATCTAAGATCTGGGCAAGAATTCTGGTTTAACCGACCTTTTTAAAAATAGCTCTGAAAAGCATTATCTGCAGAGGAGCCCTTAGGAGGAAGTGAATGCTACTGAGCCAGTTTTAGAAACTGGTTTAGTTCAGTTCCCAGCAGACAGCTGGGCCAACTAAATTTTTTTTTTCCTTACGCTAGTGCAGTCCTGCAGTGATTTGAATCAGATTAGGAGGCCAGAGGGCTTAGAGGGAGCTTCTGGTAACAGCTGACTCCTTTAGAAGTGCATTCATTCCTTATCTTGAGGTGAGAAGGGGTGATTTTCAGCAGCATTCACTGCTTAAAAGGATCTTGGAACACAGAGATGGAACACAGCTCTTGTAACCTTTGTAGTTGTCATGTTTTTGCAAGTTCAGTATTTGCAGGGGGCTTCTCTGAGGTTGTGCTGTCCTCTCCATCACTGTTGGTTTCCACAAATGGGTTTTCAGCAAGGTGTAACTGCAGATCTGTCTTACATAAAGGATAAATAAACACTACTTTGATTTGGGAGAAGATGTGGTTCATCTGCTGGAATATAGATCCCTAAAAAGGGCACAGATTATTCCTTATCTTTCACAGCAGGGCCCTTAGACTTGCTGTGGTGAGAGACTGGAACTGGGCTGTGGAAATGGCTGGTTTGTGTACATTTGGGTTTAAGACAGATCTAGGATTTCAAGACTAAATTCCGAAGATCTCCACGATCATTTGTCTGTCTTTTTTAAAGTTCCTGGTATTACTTTTGTGGTTGCTAGTACAATTTTTCCTTTGACAGCTGAAGAGATTAGATGGGCCTGCTTTAACTTTGTCTCAAACTACACTGCTTGGTGTAAAGTTTTGGTATCATTCACTCCATTTTACAAAGCTTATGTTGAAGTGTATGTTGAAAACCATTCTTGGGGTTGTTCTTGTCACATCCAACCAAAATGACACTTGCGTTTATATACATCACTCAAGCATAGCTTGTGGCAAAGATTGAGCAACTCATTTCTGCTTCAACATGCTTTCAGTAGTCATTTCACAGAGGTGATGATTTAAGAAAATGCAGTGTATGTTTAAAAAAAACCCCAAACAAGCTTTTATGCATTTGTCAGAAGCAAATTCTAAAGAATTAACTTCTTCTGAAATGAGTTTTTGTGGTCTCCTTTCCTAAATGAGTGGTAAAGACAGCCTGGTTGAGAGGAGGGAAGGACTTCATGGACAGATTCCTCTAGGAAATCCAAACTTTCTGGATCTAGAAAAGTAGTGTTAGTTTTGTACTAACCCTCTGTGTGCCTGAACAAAATCCAGCTAGTCTTTATGTGATGATCCCAAATATGAGTGACTTACACTTCATCCTAAATCACAGCCTGGTTGAGGTTGGAAGGGGCCTCTGGAGGTCCAACCTCTTGCTCAAATGGGATCACCCCCAGCTGGTTGCTCAGGAATACGTCCAGGCAACTTCTGAATACCACCTTGGGTGGAGACTACACAACATCTCTGGGCAGCCTGTGCCACTGCTTGGTCACTCTCATGGTGAAAAAAAACCCAACCTAGGCAGTCTTTACAGATTATGTTATGATTGAGGTTTGCTGTCTTGTAAATGTTCAAGAAGGCTGCCAAGGCAGAGGTTTCTTCCGGCTCTTTCCACAGGAAAACCAGCAATTCTCATTCCCTGTTTCCCAGAAAAGCTTTTATATGAATGTAGTTAGAGTTGAAAGACACTACACTGTATTTCCAGCCTTCTCTTCCCCTCCTCCCCACATGTCGTGTTCAAATCATTAACCTTCTGAAATTGCTTCTGATCAAGAAAGCAATCTAATCCTCATGCAGAGAAGTTGTGTTGATGGCTTTAGTATGTACAGTTTTCTTCTGCATCCATCTGCTTTGTTGAGTTCATCTTGGTCACAGCACCAGTAGCTCTGCAGATTGATCCACCTTCATGCCAGTCTTGTTACCACATCTAAACCTACATATTTAATTGGGATCACCTAAATGAATTGCCTGTTTTCTGAAGCTGGAGCTAACTAGTGGAACTTGCTGTCAGTTCAGTTTTTGCTGCCTTTTTTTGCACCCATCTGAGCATCGTCCCACCTAATCCTGGGGCAGGCTCTTTACTCTGGACTGACATCTCATGAGCACATCTTGGCCTCTGGCCAAGAAGCAGAGCTCTGTCCAACTGGGACGCTTCTTCCCAGCAAAACAACACTTGGCAGCAGCTGAAATAAACAGGCTGGGGGGGAAAGGGAAGCACAGTGTCAGATAATGGTAGAAAAATTGAGGTGAGAACAATCAAAGAGCAGAGCTGGAGCAGACACAGCCTAAAGCAAGCTGTTTGTGCACAAAGAAATGACCAGCAGACAAGTATATTTATGATGGGGTGAAGCAGTGGAGACAGGCAGAGCTCCTGGTTTATGCTGGCACACATTGTTTGTCCAGCAGCTAGAAAGGGGGAAACAATGGCAAAAAAAATTGCCAAGAGATGGTTTGATTTGTTGTTAGCTGCTACTATTGGGACAAAAGAGGTGAACTACTGGTGATGAAGTGGCTTCAAATTTCTGCCAGTATGGGTTTTATTAAGAACAAATAAGCTGAGGT
Organism: Brachypteracias leptosomus; assembly: GCA_013401335.1. NCBI lineage: Eukaryota > Metazoa > Chordata > Aves > Coraciiformes > Brachypteraciidae > Brachypteracias > Brachypteracias leptosomus. The sequence goes on from VYZX01024617.1 coordinate 318,170, forward strand.
TGAGAGAAATGACTAAGCATGGAAACAACCTGGAGGTACCTCACTCAACAAGCTGGTGAGCTGCTCTGTGGCCAAGAGCTAAACTGAAGACAAATGCTGGGAGCTGCTAACAAAAATGTCACGTTGTTAAGATTTAGTGATAGGTTTTGCAAATTAACAAATGCAGATTGCCTCTTTATGGCTGAGGGGTAGAATTGGGTTGAATGAGCTCTAATGACAGGGGAAAGGGGGGGGAAGGCCTCAGCTGCAGGTCTTCACCTGTGGCATTTGGTTTTAAAGCAAGTTTGAGATGAATTTGTATCTTTAGATGGGAGGAAACACTTCCTGCACTGTATTCCCTCTTAAAAGACCCTGGAGTAATGTCAGTCAAGCCAGTCTTGAGCAGGAGACGATGTGGAAGCTGCCTGCAGGCTCAGTGGAGATGCTGTATGATGGCTTGTCTCTGGGATGAAGTGGTGCTGTGGTGGCATAGCTCAGAGGAGCAGGCTGTCCCAGGGCTGTTCTCTGGAATTAGGCACTGTAGCTGTGGGGAACAGCAAGACCATGGCACTGGAGGGAGGATTCTGGGCTGCTTTGGTGGCAGAGAAGCTTGAAGTCATCCTATAGGTGACTTGAAAACACCTTTTTACTTAGCCTTTTTAGGATGTGACCCAGGAAATGTGTGGCTTCTGTGTCAGTGACTTGTGTCTAGATTCTTTCTTTATCTTTTTGTTTATACTTTTCATTTGCAAATAGAGTTAATGACTTGTTTTCTAAGCTGCTGATTAAAAAGGAGTATTCTTAGCAATTTCATTAAAACCGTAATGACCTAACCACTAAAACTACTGCTGTTTTCCCCATACCAGCCCCAGATCTTGCTCTGTAATAACTCTTTGCTCCCATGTTTTGGAGCTTTTTAATATTTTTTGGCTTTTTTATTTCCCAGATTGTGAACAGGCACGGTCCCGAGGCAGACAGGCATTTACTACGCTGCCTATTCTCCCACGTGGATTTCAGTGGCGATGGTAAAAGCAGTGGCAAAGATTTTCATCAGGTACAGCTTGCACCGAGGCTTCTGCTTATTACTTTTGGTTGTTAAAAAATCTGCAGTAGGATTTAATCCACTTGAAGCACAAGGGGTGGGTTAGAGGTAGTAGCTTCAAACAAACAAACTTTTGGTGTGTGGCCTTTGAATCACAAGCATCTTTTGCCAGTCCTCGAGTCAGAAGACAACAAATTGTTGCTGTGTGATGGTTGGAGTGGCTTGATCTGGAAAAACAGGTAGCTTGAGTACAATTGCTCTTTCTACCATGTGCAGTGCTCTGTTTGAAAGCCTTTCTTTGTCTTTTAAAACTTTGTCCAGATCCACTAACTGGCACTTGCAGTGCTGGCAGTGTCTGTTCTCAGGAGTGTTTTCATCCTTAAGCAATTTTGCCATATAAACAGGAATTAAATGTTCTTTGATTGTCTCTTGTGATGTATGAGGATGTTACAGGTGAAACATCACACATAGGATGTAGAATATTGATTGTTCTCTCAGTCTTAAAAGAAAAACCAAGCTAAGCCTAAAGAAAAACTGAACTAAGCCTGAAGAAAACATGAATAAAAAAAACAGTTAATGAGGATTTGGGCCCTTCTCAGACTCAAGCACCTTATCTCTGTTTAGTTTTACTGCATGCAGCAGACAGGGGGAGTTTTGTTTTTATTGTCCTGTTGCAAAACAATCTGAATGTTGAAGTTATCTTGTTCTTTCCAGACTCAATTTCTGATCCAGGAGTGTGCGTCGCTGATTACGAAACCCAACTTTATCTCGACGCTGTCCTACGCCATTGACAATCCCTTGCACTATCAGAAGGTTTGTACACCCCTTGAAGGAGATCCCTGTGGCAGAAACTGCAGTCAATTGGTTTAGAAAACAACCTGGTTTTCCCTGGTGGTTTTGTTTTTTTAATGAGTACGATTGGTTTTACTAAAGCCTTCAAAAATTGAGCTTGCCCAGAAGTTGGTTTATTTTTTTTAAATTGAGCAAGTTATTCTATTACTCAGATTAATCTGTGGCAGCCAGAACCAAACTAAATCATTGGTTCTCCTATTTCTTTCCATACAAAAGCCATGATAGTGGTTTAACGGTGTAAGAAAGGGATATGCAGAAGAAACTTTTATTTTAGAACTATTTTTGAATGCATCTAAGGATGTTTGTTTGGCTGTATAAGCTTTGTGTTAATGAATATTCCAGACCTGCAAATGGACTCTAGATATCTAGAATGAGACTAATCCCATAACAACTTCCAATTAACTCTTCTTACCTCTTTCAGAGTCTAAAGCCTTCACCCCATTTATTTGCCCAACTGAGTAAAGTCATCAAATTAAGTAAAGTTCAAGAGGTAGGTGAAGACTTACTTCAAAAGTACTTTAAATCTTGGGGGGTTTTTTTACTATGTTTGTTAGCAAGGGTGATATCCCCTTACTATGATGTTTGGTGTTGTTTGCAGGTGATTTTTGGTCTCGCTTTACTGAATTCATTCAGCTCAGATCTACGAGGTTTTGGTAAGTGAAGTTTCCAAAGTGCTGTAGCAGGGACACTTTTTTGCTTTATAAGCAGTGGATTTTCTAGATAGATGGATGGATGTCTGTGAAGCAAGTAGGGCAAGACCTTGCACCTTTATAGTGGTGCTATTGAAGTCTGAGGAGCAATAGATAGCAGTCATCTTGTCTTATATGAAGTTGAAGGTCCCTTCCATGAACTCCTTGCTAGATAATGGATCAAATTGAGGTACTGTGATATTAATGGACAACTAAAATGCAAAATATTTGAGTTCTGAGGTATGGATTATGAGGCTTATATTTCAATATCTGAACTGTTGTGGCTTGTAGTAAACAAACTTAAACTAAGAGAATGGTACCTGGCTTAAAAAATCTTCATATTAAAAAGAAATGTCAGGTTTTGGCTCTACGCTCTTGTTTTCAACAGCTGCCCAGTTTATCAAACAGAAGCTCCCAGATCTTTTGCGCTCCTACATTGACGCGGACGTCAGTGGAAATCAAGAAGGTGGCTTCCAAGATATTGCAATAGAGGTCCTGCACCTCCTCCTCTCCCATCTCCTTTTTGGGCAGAAGGGAGCCTTTGGGGTAGGACAGGAGCAGATTGACGCTTTCCTCAAAACATTACGTAGAGGTGAGTAAATTTTCATGACTCTAAGCAGTGTTTGCTCCAAACCATCAGCTGAGGAGGATTTGGACTCGAGAAACTGAGTTTAACTCAACTCCTTCCTTGGTTCTGCACAGGCCTAGAGGAAGGCACCTTTTATATAACAGCAAAATATCTGTTCTTTTTGTTTAAATAGAACTTCTTAGTTCATACTTTACTAAAGATTAGTGTATGAGCTTCTGTAATTGCCCTTGCTTTGGGAAATTGAGAACTCTTCTCAGAATGGCCTCAAAGGGTCTGGAAATGTTATGCATCATCTTAATGGTGTCTCAGGAAGGCTCACCTGTAAGGTGTCTTTGCTGCTTCCACTGTGATCCTCTCCAAACTGTCTCTCTTGGCTTCCCTGAAAGGAATCATCCCTCTTTCCATGCTTAAGTGTCTGGTTTAGACTTGCTGAGCTTTTTAGACTCCCAACAGCAGATCCTTTGTTTCCTAATACTTCCTGACTTGGAAGGGAGACTTTTGCTGTGCTGCTCTATTGTTTCCTGCTCTGTGCTTTTTTTGGATGGCCGCTGGTGGTGACAGTCTAGTTCTAAACTTACCACCAGCACAGCTGCCAGGCCTTTTGGGCAGCCACATTGAACCTGCCTGAACCTTGTCTGTTCTACATTCTTGTTCTCAAGGAACATCCAAGTGCCAGTAGGGAACTGGGAGGTGGGATGGAGGGATACCACAAGTGCCTTCTTCATTCCTGCAGCAGCAGGGACACTAGCACAGCAGTCATTTAGAATAGCCACTTGCACACAACTGGTGTTCTGAGGTTTTGACACTTAGTTTTGTTCCTCTTGCTTGTAGATTTTCCCCAGGAACGTTGCCCTGTGGTGCTTGCACCACTTCTATACCCTGAAAAACGGGACATTCTAATGGACAGGATCCTGCCTGATTCTGGAGGGATAGCCAAAACCATGATGGAGAGTTCTCTGGCAGATTTCATGCAAGAAGTTGGTTATGGCTTTTGTGCAAGGTTTGTAATTTTGCTTTCTTGGTTTATATTTTGCTTTCTTCTGAGTAGCACAGGAGGCTGTTGAGGCTGTGTAGGATTTTGTCATGGTAAGAAGTGCTGAGTATTCGAATTGTGAAGGTTTTATAAGAATTTGACCATCACCCTTGTTTCAAACCAAAGTTTAGTAAAAATACATCTGTCTTTAAACTCACCCTGGGTTTGTGCTTGTGTTTGTAGGCATACATTTCCCATGTCTTCACTGCTGTTCCATGTTTTTGCTCCTTGCCCCTAGCCTGAGATGCTAAATGGGCAGCTTTGCCAAAGATCTTTGCCCACAGCACCCAGCACAAGTGTTGCACTACATGGGCTGTTTATATATACATGTGAATTGGAATCTCCACTAAAAAAGTGGGAGGAGAGGCTGTCTATTGAAGAGTTAATTGGAATATATTAAAGGTTTATTTCCTGCTCTCTATCTGCTATCTCCACAAATCCAGCTGAACTTTTGAATGCAGTTTTTAAGGATTTAGGGTAGTGCTCTAAGACTGGCAGTGATAACAGCAGCTGGCTTTGAAGGGAGCCTTATTCTTAGCCCCCAGTATGAACCTAACAGGTTTATAAAGGAGGATTCATTAAGAAGCATAAGCTAAAAGATGTAAATGATTCTGTATTTTAAAAGGACTGTTGATTATAGGGAGGTGATCAAATGTCAAAGATAGTAAAATATTCTGTTTCAACAGTGAAGTAAGGAAACACAATATCAATGTGTCGGAAAATACTGAGAATTATTTTCTTTTAACACATGCCTGGTAATAAAACATCATTTATATATTGATGCCATACAAATCTTGGTGGCCTAATTAGGAAGCATTCACAAAGTGAAACCAAAATGGCAAAAAAAGTCTGCAGGTTTAAAATTGAGACTTAAACATCTACTCATTTGCTCTTTTTGGCTACTCAAAGTTTTTTCTAGTGACCCCTGATCCAAGGGGCATCCTGTCTTGGCTTCCCCTCAGAACCACGTGCTCTCAAAGCCTTTGTGTTGCTTTCAGCTGGCTCTTGTTTTACTCTGGTTTACATTGTCCCCCAGTGGAACCTGCTTGGCTATTGAGATCTCTCTGGTTGCACCCTAGTGTCGAGGAATGTCGCAACATAATCATGCAGTTTGGTGTTCGGGAAGTCACGGCTGCCCAGGTCGCCAGGGTGTTGGGGATGATGGCTCGGACCCATTCAGGCTTGACAGATGGTATTCCATTACAAGTGAGTGGCTTGCTGGGGGGGAATTTTCTGTATTATCAGCAGAAAACAAGGAGTTAAAATGCTCGTCTTTTATTATGCAGCACTTTCCTCTGTTCTGCTGTAAATCTCAGATACCTGCTTCAATGAAGAAGTTAAAAATGTTATGTTTTATTATTGAACACTTTGTTCTGCTTTAAATGTCTGATACCTTCTTGAATGAAGCATTCAGAAGTATGCAACTGGTGGTGTGTTACTGGTGTGAACCTACCTTCCCAGTGCAGGGAGTTGTGTAGCTGGTGGCTTTGAAACTATTGTTTTGTTTTGTTGTTTTATTTTTTCCCCTGATACTTGATGGTGTTTATTTAACTTGCAGTCAATTTCGGCTCCTGGCAGTGGGATTTGGAGTGATGGGAAGGATAAAAGTGATGGAGCACAAGCCCATACCTGGAATGTGGAGGTCTTAATTGATGTGCTTAAAGAGCTGGTAAGTTTTGTGAGCATCTTGGTCTTTTTTTGTAGGATATCTGGAAGAAGCATGAATATAAAGCTTTTTAAGCTCCTAGGAGCCTGAGCATCTTTGAACCTCATTAATCTGATTGTGCTGCTGTACTTAAATGATTGGTGTTTTTTATTCCTTGTGAACAAGAATGTTTTGAAGAATTGTGGGAAATAAGAGCTGCCAACTTGGGTCCAGCTTGAGATTTCTTCCGTGCTGCTCCCATATACTCCAGCAGATGTTCTCTGAGGGTTTTTGTTTGAGCTTATTTCTCTCAGTGGAAAGTTTTGTGCATCAGGCACCTTGTTTTGAAAAGCTTCTCATGGTAGGCTTTAATTTCATGAAAAAGAAACAAAATATTCTTGTAGCAATTCATTTCAAAACTCAAAATGCTTCTTCTGTAAAATGACACTTCAGATACAGGAAAAGTTTTTTCCACCACTTCATAAGCAGCAATTTTTGTAATTTACTCAGTGAAACATGAGTACCATTTCCTTTGCTTGCCTTATACTGGGGCTGTTCAGCCTGGAGAAGAGAAGGCTCCAGGGAGACCTTCTTGTGGCCTTTCAGGCCTTCAGGGGGCCTGTCAGAAAGCTGGGGAAGGACTTTTACAAGGTATTGTAGTGATAGGACAAGGGGTGAAGGTGTTTGAAGGCTTCAAACTGGCTGAGGGGAGATTTAGGTTAGAAATTAGGAAGAAATTCTTCACTGTGAGGGTGGTGAGACACTGGCCCAGGTTGCCCAGGGAAGCTGTGGGTGCTCCATCCCTGGAGGTGTTCAAGGCCAGGTTGGACGGGGCTTTGAGCAACTTGGTCTGGTTGGAGGTGTCTCTGCCCATGGCAGGGGGGTTTGAACTAGATGATCTTGAAGGTCCCTTCCAACCCAAACCATTCTATAATTCTATCATATTTTTTTGTCCCGTATGTTCTCTTTAATCTATGCAAGAGTCACTTTTGTTTTTCTAAACCTTGAAACATACAACAACTTTGTGGTGCTCACCTACCTCTAAAATGAGTGGTCTGCATTCCATAATGGCCATAGTTCCCTCCAAGCTCCCTTATCCTTATGGCTTCACACTGCTGAAAATCTAATTGGCGCTTTACAAATATTTGCAGTGTACACCCTTCAAAAGGAGAAGGAGGCTTTGCTGGCCAGTGGGTCAGACCTTTCTGGCTTTTGCTGGTGGGCTTCTGGAAGTGTACAAACGGAATGAGGCAGTGTGCTAAGAAAGGAGCTGTATGTTTGGGTGGGTTTTGGGGTTTTTTTTGAAGACTCATTAATGAAATGTGTGGAAGGATGGGCGGCTTTTTCCTGGAGAGGTGGGGGAAGTGCAATCTCACAGGCTGGTTTCAAACACTAACTTGCATCAAGTTCTCACAACTATCTAAACCCTGTTCCTTTAGTTGAAAGCAAGGGTTTTGTTCTAAAAAGTTGGGTGGATGTTAAGCTGGATAAAATACTGAAGAAGAGGAGTTCTTACAGGACAGTACTGAATATTGTCATGTTCAAGGCTGAGTGCTCTCTTTATTTTTCTGGCTGCAGAATCCGAGCCTTGACTTCAAAGTAGTAACCTATGAATTGGACCATCCAGGATTTCAGATTCGTGACAGCAAGGGCCTGCATATTGTAGTGTTTGGCATCCAGAGAGGGCTGGGCATGGAAGTTTTTCCAGTTAATGCCATATACAGACCTTGGAAGCATGCAGAGGGCCAGGTAGGTTTATCAGTGTTTCTGCTCTATCTGTACTGGTGAAATCCTGGGAGGAGAAGTGTGAGGTTCAGTCTTCTGTAAAACACATTGATAGTAAATCTCGGCTCATCTCTACTGCTTTGTTGATTTGCATCATTTTCAGAAATGTGGCAGTTGATAAAGTGAAAAGAACTCAAAACTAAATCTCTGAACTATTTCTGATGCCTTTTATTCTAGCTCTCCTTCATTCAACATTCCCTCATCAACCCTGACATCTTCTGTTTTGCTGACTACCCTTGTCATACTGTTGCCACAGACATCCTGAAAGCACCACCAGAGGATGACAATCGAGAAATTGCCACATGGTAAACCTGCTCTCAACTGCTTTTCATACCTAGAGTTACAGTAAGATCACTTCTCTAGTCAACTGGGGCCTTATCTTCATGCAACCAGATTTATTTGTAGCTGTGTGGACATCCCAAGAGATCAGCCATTAGTATTTGTTCTGTTTGTTGGGGAAAGTTCTCATATTATCAGAACTTTCCATTTACTTCCATAACACCTGAAAATGTACCCCCAGTTCTTGCTTTATTGCAGTCTGGAGAATTTCTGCTGATGTATTTTGGCAGATACCATGAGCTCAGAGGGGGGATAGAGGAGGCATGAATTAAAATCTGGCTTTCCCAGGATGACATTAATGAAACTTGCTCTAATTGTATGGACAAAGTCCTGGGATTTAAATAAATTTATATAGCTCTTGCTGAGTGATTGCATCAAGCTGACTAAAAGTGTGACTTTCTGAGCTGACCTTTACACCCTTTCTTCTGATAGAGCTGCGTAGCTGATTTCACTGAAAATTTTTGCTTCTGTTTCCATTGTATGGACCAAAATAGGGAATTGGAGGATGGGGAATACGGGTAAAAGCAATAAAGGTGGCAGTGATTTTTGTTGTTGTTGGTTTTGTCTGTAAAGCAGCCAAAACAAGTGGAATATTTTCACTCTTTCACAGGTGGTGACTCAGAGGCATTTAAAAAAGTATATTCTATTTCTGGAAATATGTTTCAAGCTAAATTATCCAAGTGACCCACCTCAAGCTGAATTTTTTCCATATCATCTTTCAATTCTCCCATTTCCCAAACAGAACCAGAAGCTCTTAAGCTCTTAAATTGGCTTAAAAAATAAAAGGACTGGGGGAGATTTATTTTTCATGGTGAAGACTGGTCTTGTAGGATTAATTATGTGCTAAGAGCTGCAATATGAGGCTGTTTGCAGCGGGCATTGCTTTATATAGTCTTAAAAATGGGTGAATTTAGGATCCTGTAGCTAACCGCTTTAACTTTTTTGGGGGGGCTCTCTCTTTGGTTTTTTCCTTCTGTTAGGAAGAGCCTGGATTTGATCGAATCTCTGCTGCGACTGGCAGAAGTGGGGCAGTATGAGCAGGTTAAGCAGCTCTTCAGTTTTCCCATCAAGCATTGCCCAGATATGCTGGTATTGGCCTTACTGCAGATCAACACCTCCTGGCACACCCTGCGTCACGAGCTCATCTCCACCCTCATGCCCATTTTCCTTGGCAACCATCCCAACTCTGCCATCATTTTGCACTATGCATGGCACGGACAGGTAAGTGTTCTCACTGGGGCATGCCTGTAGTTCAGTTGGGTAACTGGAAGCTTGTCAAGCAAGTGCTTGTCTTGGTTTATGGACTGGTAATATAAGTGATCAGTGGTTTATGCCAAGTAATAGGAGCTGTCTTCTCCCCATCTTGAAGCAAACTGCTATGATTGAATTTTCTTTGAGGAAATCAGAACAAAGGAAATATTAGTGGAAAAGGTAGAGAGACCCAAGTTAAATTTGACTGAAAGTCAAGTGACTGACACTTCGGTTTTAACCAAACTTGACCAAAGCATGATTTTAAAAAAAAAATAACAAACAAAAAACCAAAACAAAATCCTCACAACAGCAACAAGCCCCAACCCCAACTCTCAGCCTCCCCACATCTGAAGTGTAGCATCTTGCAGCAGTGAGGGGATTTAAACCAAAATAATCCCCATTGTACTTGTTAAAGGATGGGGACTATTCTTGGGTATCAAGAAACTACTTAGGGTCTAAGTTTTAAGAGTCTGGGGTGTTTTCTGAAGACTTAAGACTGTTTGACTTTCACTTCCTCAGATGAGGGAACTGCTAAGCATAACCTGTGCTGCCATCAAAATCTTCGTTGTGTTGTAGTTTTAAATTGCCCCTGTGTGAGCAGGGAGACTAGATACTGTTTTCCATCTTAAGGTGTGATGCTGCACTTCAGGGTATCATGTCAGGCATAACTTTTGCTAAATTATTTGCGTATTCCAAAAGTTTCTCTACAATTGAGAGGAATTAGACCTGTCCAGTGGTAGACAAGAGATGAGGCTGTACCTACTTATCATTCCTAGTCATCCTACATCCTGCAGTTGTAACTCCTGGGTGGTTTATTATTGCACAAAGAGCCCCACTCAAAAGCAAAGTTCTGAAGCTGAAGAGTAAATAGGTTTGCATGTTAAGCTTTAGAGGTGAAATAGACTTAATTCTCATAGGGTTGATGTTTTTCCTAGAGGCATGAAGTGCAGTCCTAACTGAATTCTCCTTAGGGTCAGTCTCCTTCGATCCGCCAGCTCATCATGCATGCCATGGCAGAATGGTACATGAGAGGGGAGCAGTATGACCAGGCAAAGCTCTCGCGTATTCTTGATGTGGCTCAAGACTTGAAGGTGAGTTTTGCACAACCCCACCATCATTTTCTGTCTGGGTGTCTTACACAGGCTTGTTCATCTTTGAACAAAGGCTGAGCTTAATGTAGATGTGACTAATTTAGTAAGGATTACTTTAATCATGTCAGAATTCAATTGTTACTGCTGTACCTTATCTTAAAAACCAAACCCAACCTATGTTCATGTGACTTGAAGTGCTCTTCGCTGAGCTGTGGTTTCCAGCTGCAGATGTTTTCTAGCCTGTCCAGTTGTGAACCTCAGACATTTTACTTGGTGTTTGCAAGAGTTGGTTTTCATGGCTTAGCTGACAAGCAGGTTGGGAAGCAGTGTAATAGAGCTGCTTGCTCTGTAAATCCAGGAGGAGCTTTCACTGTTGTAACCTTGAATACTATTGAAATGGGAATGTAGAAAATATCCTTCAGATATTTGTGTGGAAGTGGCAGTGCCAAGCTTAATGGAATGGGAATTTCTTACAAATACTATGACTTCTCAATTATTTACACATTCATGAAAAACTGGAAGTTGTGACTAAATTCTTTGAGGCCTTCATTGCTTCCTAAAGTTCGGTACAAAATAATTGGATGTCTCCAAGTGCAAAAACACCAACTGCTGCTTCAAGTCCATTTTGTGGTAGCAGCTGCTGTGTTCAAAGATAAGTACTTTGAGCAGGTACATTCCAGGTGGCTCTGGAGGGGTTGAGCTGCTGGGTTGCTCTGATGGATTCTGTTGCAGTATCAGCTTGGGAGTTCTTGGCCACTTGCTGGTGGATTTTTATATAGAGGGATTTAAAACTGTCAGCACAAGGTCGCTTCAAAGAAGGTAGAGTCATGGTCTCACATGAGAGCTCTTGCTTATTTGTCTCATGAGTAAGTGAAGCTGATAGTGAAGATTTTGTGGACAAAGAAAAGCAGAGCAGCTTGTGGTAGCAAGATTTCTTGACTAAAAAGTGTATGGGGATTAAAAAGAAAGGAAAGGAGGAAGGGGAAAAGAAAGGAAGGGTATCCTTGTGTCTTCACTAGTAGTATTCTGATTTTTTTTTTTTCCTTTAGGCCTTGTCAATGCTGCTAAATGGTACTCCATTTGCCTTTGTTATTGACCTTGCTGCACTTGCCTCTCGACGGGAATACCTCAAACTTGACAAATGGCTCACAGATAAAATTCGGGAGCATGGGGTAAAGCAGGATTTTATTTTTTCTTGTTATTTTCTGCATTCTCTCAGTGACTGACTTAAGTCACTTTAACAATTTTATAAGTAGCTTTAAAGTTGTGGAAAGTGTCCGTGGTCTGATAGTTCAATGCTTTCACTGAACTATAATAGCTTAGTGCAATTTTTTCCACAGTGCAATTGCCAAGTTTGAAATTGTGGCCTGGATGCTGTTTGGGAGATTAAAAGAACATTTTTTTTTTTTCCTCAGGAGCCTTTCATCCAGGCCTGTATGACTTTCTTAAAGAGAAGATGTCCATCTATCCTGGGTGGCCTTGCTCCGGAAAAAGATCAACCCAAAAGTGCTCAACTTCCTCCAGAAACCTTGGCAACAATGTTGGCATGTCTGCAAGCTTGTGCTGGGTAAGGATTATATATTTATGTATTTATATATTTATGTTTGCAACTTGTTTGCTGGCCTGTGGTCATGGTTGGTTTGGAATTTCACATGGAGAATGGAGTTCATGAGAGTATATAAACTTGCAGTTCATTAGTACATTGAGTCTTGCACAGAAACAACTGTTGTAGGCTGAGTCTCAAGAGCTTCAAAGAGCAATCCTCGTGTAGAAGAGAAGCAGTAAGTGGTGATTGTAACATAATTGAGACTGAAGCTATATGTGTAACTTCTGTTGTCTTCATCTGAGACAGTCTCAAAGTAGTCAGAGGATAGAAAATACTCAAGATCTTTTGCAGATCTTGAGCTAAAGTCCAGGATAAAAAAGTGGGGGTCTTAAAGAGCTGTTTAATCTGCTAGAGGGAGGGGTGGGCTACAAGAAAGGCTGATGGAAACTGAACAAACTGGTTAAATACCATGTTCACACTGAGTAAAAATGACTGAATGTTGTAAAATATTTATGGTGTCATTTATGTTAACCAGGATGATTCATGGCTCTTGGGTAGGAAATGGGTATCAACACACAAGTGTCACAGTGGCTGTTTGAATTAGGAGGGAATTTGAGGTACCTGTAATATTTTAGGAGAAAGGATTCTTCTGATTTTCACTGGGACATGTGCAATTAAACTTCAGAATGCTGTTGAAATACTGTTTCTGAAATGTAATGGTTGTGAACTGAGAAAAATGGCTGTTATTTTCCAACTCAAAGTGCATCTTCTGAGGCTATAGTTCACAAATTAACTTAGATTCATTATTTGGCATGCTGCCATGGCCAGATGTGAGAGGTTTAATAGTTAGATGCAAGTCAAGGCTACAGTTAATGTCACTGTGTTCTGAATCTTGATGTGTTACCAGGTTTTATTTATCCAATTAATTCCAAGAGCCACTAGTTCTCTACTGGCACAATTCTCTCAGCTTTTGCTTTCTTTTTTTAGCCACTTGTATTCCCTTTTTTCAAGAATGTGACCTACTTGCAGTCATTTTCCATTCGCTGTTCTCTTTGATCTTTAAAAAGAAAACACTTGGATTTCTTTCATGAAGCAATTGCTTTGATTAGCTTCAGTTTCAGTCACAAATGGAAGCAGGCGGCGTAAAGACTAGGAGATTAAAATCACAGTAAATATTAAATACCTTTGGGAAGGGAGTTCCACTTCCCCAGCTGAAGTCCACCATCTCCTAAATCTGTTAATTTAAGAGCCTGCTCTTTAATTAGGCTGTAGCTATTTCATGTCGTGTTTTGTGTTCAGGGAGACACTTTTCTGTGCCACCAGGACCCTGTGTGTTCTGAAACTTTTTATTTTTGGTTCATCTTGTTTATCACTGAGTGCTGCAGTTGTGGCATCATGGAGCAGTGAGGCTTCCAGAAGAACTAAATGTTTCTTTTATTACTGAGTGTTTTCAAAAGGAAGTCAGGGTGGTTGCAGGCACCACAGGCTGACCAAGCATGTGATTTGGTAACAAACTGCTGAGAAGTCCTCCCTTTCAGGACCTGTGGTGAGTGGTAAAAAAGGGAGGGCAAGAGATGGAAGGTGGTAACCATGTATGACCTCCACTCTTCAGTCCCATCCCCTGGTTAGCTGCAGTGCTGTATGATCAGAGAAAACCGTATATACCTTGAAATAGGGTGATAGATCAGTGGAATGGGCTGCCCAGAGCGGTGGTGGAGGCCCCCTCCCTGGAGTCATTCAAGGTCAGGCTTGATGGGGCTCTGAGCAACTTGACCTAGGTAGAGATGTCCCTCCTTGTGTAGGGAGGTTGGACCAGATGACCTCTAGAGGTCCCTTCCAGCCTAAAACATTCTATGATTCTATGAAACGTGGAGTTTTCTGAGACTGTGGCATGAGTGCATAAGGAAATGTGTGTTGTAGATACTGAGCCTAGCATGCACCATGCTCAGAGCACTCTCTTCAGGTCTGTTTGCCCTTTGGGTGTTTTTTGAAGGTAGATTTCTGATTGCTTTTTGATATGTCCCCCCTAAGCCTCCTGCTTTTCAAGTCTTTGACACCAGGCCCTGGTGAGAGGATGTTAAAGCACGGCTTGTGAAACAGTGAAACAGTTGCTAGAATGTTTGTGGCCCTGTATGGAAACTGCTCACCCACTTTATCTCCCCAGGTTCCCCTGGTTCTCTTGGGTAAGCGTTTCCCAACACTACATAGCAGATCACTGGCTTTGGAGAACAACTGAAAGCCATTAGCTCTGTGTAGCTGTCACAGGACACTTGCCAAAGCTGAAGGCTGATCTACCCTTTGTTTTCCTGCTTGTAATCATCAGGATGGTTCCTCTTCCTTTCTTTTTCCTCTCATCCCAACAGCTGTGCAGTAAAAGCTTGTGAAAATTGAGTTAGACTGAGGAATCACCAGAGGAGGTGTTGGTGTCATTGCACTGTTACATGAAAGGGACCTTCTGCTTTAGCTGTTCCTACCCAAAAAGGTTAAACTAAAGCACAGGAAAGCTGTAAATAATTGGCTTATTTTCCCAAAGGAAAATGTTAGTGTGGTGTTAATGTTTGTGGTTAGGTATGTCAGCAGCAGAGCTGCCTTTCCTTCCACTTTGGGAACCTGGTGGTGAGATGTGGAGCACTTTGGAAGCAGTACTGACTACTCCTGATTGTACAATGACTTCATGCCCAATGTTGGAGTTTTCTGTAGGCTCCTGATTAGAATTCTCTTGTATAGTTGTTTTCCTGTCTCTATTTTGGTTTCATGTTAGCCTGAGAAGCCCATCTTGCAATTTATAGACAGATGAATTTTAGTGAAGCAAGTGGTGGTATTTACCTCTCAGCCTTTTTAGTCTGAATGTGTAGCCCCAGGCTTTGGTCATGTTGTGTCTCCTCATTTGGAGAGACCTTGTGTGTAATGAGATTCAAAACAGAAATAACTACAAACAACAAAATCTGGAGACAGGAAAGAGCCTGAGGAGTGGGTTTGAAAAGGGATCATAGCATCAAGAGTGTCCCTGCCCGTGGCACGGGGGTTGAAAATAGGTGATCTTCAAGGTCCCTTCCAACCCGAACCATTCTATGATTTTATGATGTGTTATTGTGTGGTTTAATTCATGAGGCTGAGCTGTCAGTAGTCTATAATGTGGACAGACTAAATAGTCTGTGCTTCCAAGGACTGTTGGAGTCATGTGGGTCCCTGTCCCAGCTTTCTGCATGTCACTGCTTGCTAGGGTGTTACTTAAGTAGTATTTGAATTATTGAAAACAAAGGAATATTCTGTTGGAGATTAAGTTTTAGAACTACAGGTTAAAAATTTCCTGTTGAAATGGGATGTGCTCTAATGCAGGTTTTGCTAAGGACAAAACGTTGGGGTCGTTTTGCAACCACTATTTATGAAACATGGCCCCAGTTCCTGTAGGAAACCAAGTAAGTTAGTTCCACAACTGTTATACTGTCCTACTGCTCTGTTGCAGGAGTGTTTCTCAGGAGCTGTCAGAGACCATCCTCACCATGGTAGCCAACTGCAGTAATGTCATGAACAAGGCCAGGCAGCCACCCCCCGGGGTCATGCCGAAAGGACGCCCCCCCAGTGCCAGCAGCTTGGATGCCATCTCACCCGTACAGGTAGACAACAAACCTGCTGCCTTTCTAGAAACCCATCTGGATTTAGCATTAGTTCTGCTGCACCATTTGAGCTCCTTCAGCTCACTGGTTTTGCACTTGCCTGTTGAGATCATTTGCTCGTAGCTACAGGATGATACCTGAAGGTTGTAGTTCACAACTGTCCTGAACTTCACAAATGTAAGTGAAGCACAGTAGGATGGGAGCACTGAGGAAAGATAGATATGGGTTGTTTAAAATAACTGAAGGATTCTTGTTAAAATTTACTAAGTTTTGAGAATTAAGCACTGCCTTTGAACCTGATGTGTCTTGTAGCTTCACGGGCCAAGCAGCAGTGCTAGAGCATAAGGACTTGTTATAACTGGGGCTCTTCAGCTCTGAACTGAACTGCTCTTTTAAAAACAAGGTACACTTACTCCCTGCCACTCAACATCCCTTCCTCCTCTGGGAGCAACCCACTACAGACAGGTTTTGCTTCTAACAATTCCCTTCAATGGCAGATTTTAAAGCAGTGACAAGTTTTTTCACGTGAAATAGTGGCTGTTTGGCATTGAAGGACATCTGAAGCATCAGTAGGTTACATAAACTGAAGACAGAGAGCGGTTTCCTTGTAAACTGGTACTTTACTGGAGTTGCTCATCAGATACACTGAGTATCTTGGCAACCTGCTGCAAATAAGTGATGTGAACAAATAGAGCAGCAGATGTTAGTCTGTAGTCATGCTGGCTTTGGGGAAGTTAACTCCTTTTGCTGCTGTTCCTAGGCAGGAGCTCTGAACTTACTGCTTTGTCAGCTGGTATTGTGCCTTCCCACCTACTCATCACCCAGGTCAAAGGTATTTAGCTGTGAAAACAATGGCATCCTTCAGACAGTCAAAAATACTCTGTAAGCTTGATGGGAAATACTTTTTTTTTTTTTAAGTCTTGGGGTGAGATCTGAGGTTACAAACTGCAGAACAGAAACTACTCCAGTATGAAAATCTATGTACTGCTGCTTATGAGCATTTACTTGTGTTACACTTGAGCAGAGACTATGGAAAAATCAGGTTTCTGTCAAATATCTGATAGGACAGGATTTTATCAGGTTGTAGAAGAAAAAGCAAAGTTTTAGTTCTGTAGACCAACTAAGCTTTTGGGGTGATTTGGATGACTTCAGAGCTTCAAGTGCCCATGCAGAAAAGCTCTTCTCAGGAATGTTTGTGTATGTAGCTGTCTTTATACCAAACCTGATAAATACCAGCTTCATTGCACTTTAGGGCTCTCTGTGCATAATCTTCCTTTCTTTGTTCAGATCGACTCGCTTGCAGGAATGGCTTCTCTTAGCTTGGGTGGCTCAGCTGCTCCTCACACCCAGAGCATGCAAGGCTTCCCTCCAAACCTGGGCTCTGCATTCAGTACTCCTCAGTCACCAGCGAAAGCCTTCCCCCCTCTTTCCAGCCAAAACCAGACTACAGGATTCAGTGGCATCGGAGGACTCTCCTCACAGCTCCCAGGTACAGCTCTTTGGCTGGAGTCGTTTGGGGTTTTGACACTGCAGAGCTAAGGAGCTGTTATTGCCGTGGTTGGAAAGACTGGACAAACAACTGGGTTGTGTGGGAGGGAATTATGCAGCCCTGGCTGTTGAAACAGCTCTGGAGGGTGTTGTAACTGCAACAGGTGAAATGTTTGATAGTCAAGAGGGTGAGTGTTCTGACAGATTTGGGCAGCATTATTTTAGGTTGGGACAGAAATGAAGGAATTGCTTAAGATAAAACTGCTTGATACTGTGGGCAGCAGGTCAAAGGAGGGGATCCTGCCCCTCTGCTCTGGGGAGACCCCCCCTGCAGTGCTGGGGCCAGCTCTGGGGTCCTCAGCACAGCAGAGACATGGACCTGGTGGAGCAGGGCCAGAGGAGGCAGCCTCAGCAATGATGGGAGGGCTGGAAGCCTCTGCTGGGAGGCCAGGCTGGGAGAGTTGGGCTTGTGCAGCCTGGAGAAGAGAAGGCTCCAGGAAGACCTTCTTGGGGCCTTTCAGGACTTCAAGGGGCCTGTCAGAAAGATGGGGACAGACTTTTTAGCAAGGCCTGTTGTGACAGGACAAGGGATGATGGATTTAAACTAAAAGAGATTGAGAGTAGATAGAAGGAAGGAATTTTCTATGCTGAGGGTGGTGAGCCCCTGTCCCAGGTTGCCCAGAGAGGTGGTGGCTGCCCCATCCCTGGAACCATTGCAGGGGAGGTTGGCCGGGGCTCTGAGCAACCTGCTCCAGTTGCAGATGTCCCTGCTCCCTGTAAAGGGGTTGGACTAGATGAGCTTTAAAGGTCCTTCCAACCCAAACCATTCCATGATTCTACAGTATTACAGTTCTCAGGCTGTATAGCTCTGAGTTCTTAGAAATGACAAGTGCTGGAGTGATCAGAGCATACTGTGAAGGGAGCAACTGAGATGACCAGTTGTTTGCTCTTCACGAGGTGGTCTTACTACAGGTTTGCTTTTCAGTAGGTGGTCTTACTACGGGTAGCCTGACTGGCATAGGAACTGGAGCCCTGGGCCTTCCTGCAGTGAACAATGACCCGTTCGTGCAAAGGAAGCTGAGCACATCTGGACTGAACCAGCCTACATTCCAGCAGAGTAAGATGAAACCTTGTAAGTGGTAGTGGTGTCTGTGGCTGTGACGTGTGACTGTGGTCTGCAGGTCATCTGTATTTCCTGCAGGGGAGGCTTGGATCTATAGGTGCTAAATGTTAGAAACGTGGCTATGATGCCATTAGTCTGAAAAAGGGGCTTCTAAACTATACTAAAAGTTTGCCAAAGTGGCCTGGGAGGGAATTAAAAAGCTGAGAAAATAAGTTATGGATTTGCATGAACAGTTTTGTGTCCTTTGTTGTTGTGCTGTTTTGAACAAAAATTGTCCTCTTTACAGAGAATTTGCTAAACCTGGTAAGAGGGTGGGTTTTGTTTTTTAGGAGGTTAAACACAGCTACTGGGGCAGGTCCTGCTGCAGCAGAGAATGAAGCAGTGCATCAGACTGCAGCACTGGATATGGATAATTCTAACAGAAGGTGTTTTTGGAAGGAATAATGTTTCTTAACACTGAGCCATTGTCCTTCACTCATGCTTCCAAAGTGTGCTCACAGACAAACATTTGAGCAATCAAAAGTTGCCTTTAGGAAGCACAGCCACGTGCTAAACCCTCCCCACTGCTATTACATATATCTCCCTTAATAGCTCCTCTAGAAAACCAAAGTTACCCATCTCTACAAATGTAGTGACCATGGGTTTATATTTTGGGGCTTGAACATTCAATATGAACTTGCTTTGAAGCTCACTGGTGGCCTGAAAGTTGGTGTGAAAGTTTGTCTGCATGTTTGTGTTGTGTAGCATGTTTTGGTCGGGTTTGTGTTCCTTTAGTTCAGGCATCACTTGAGGTTTGCTTGGGATGCAATGAGTTCTGGGAATACCACAGCAGGAGCTTAATGCTCTCTTAGGATTCAGCTCTTCTGCATGAATACAACATGGAAAACTGGTTTTAATAATTCTGGTCTGCTGGCAAGATGAAATATCCTGCTTTTCAGGAGCACGAGCAGGTTGTGTGTAGGTTGGTGGAAGTAGTAGGTGAAAGGCAGCCTGCCTGTAGTGCTGCTGAGCTTGCTGCCTCTTCCCTCTTTCCCCAGCTGACTTATCTCAGGTGTGGCCAGAGGCTAACCAGCACTTTAGCAAAGAAATAGATGACGAGGCAAACAGCTACTTCCAGAGGATTTACAACCATCCACCACATCCCACCATGTCTGTAGACGAGGTGAGTCCCCTTCTGCAGAAGCTGCATCTCTTGTCCAGAGTCTTACTATAAAATTGATAAGAATTATTCATTCATGTGTTTAGTTTCAGTGGAAAATAATAAAAAGCTAGTGATAGATGTTTGCAGCATTACCCCTTTTTTTTTGGCTTGGTTGAAATTCTGTATTTCAGCAGCTGATCATTACATTCAGCTCTGCCTTGTGTGGACTGAAGACTTTAGGTGTCTAATTAGCACTCCTAAAATGATGCTAAGTGGGAAGAGTTCAGTGTGGAGTGGAAACTTGTGTGTTCAAAATTAAGTGCTAAAGCGTGTCTTTAAACAGTTAGGATAAATTCTACTTCTCTTGAATATATTTGGTTTTGAAGTATCTAAAATGACTGCAGCTTCTAAATATATAAAGGTGTCCTCAGCTCTACCTTCTGAGCTTTGCTAATTATTTTGGTTAGTCTCTAGGAGAGTAATTAATCAGTCTGATGTACTTGCTCTTTGAAGTACTTCATATTTACTTTCATATATTTGTGTGGTTATAAATTATGGAAGACACTTGAAGATTCATTTTCATTTTTCTCATTTGGAAGCAATGGAATTAGGAGGTCACCAAAAAGTTGTTGTGTGAAGACAGTAACTTAAAAGAAAGGGGAGGAAAACTAAAGCCTGAAGAGGAAGCTTGTTGTAGTGATGTAGCTTCTGCTGGCTAAAGCAAGGTGCAAAGCCAAAATAAACTGCATTTATTTTATAGTCTCTCTTGTCCTAGTGCTGTTTCCCTTAGCTGCAAATACTTCTGAAACCTAAAAGGGCCAAAATGAAGCTAATCTCTTGGTGACCATTTCCAATTTCTTTTGCAGGTCTTGGAAATGCTGCAGAGGTTTAAGGACTCCAACATCAAACGGGAACGAGAAGTGTTTAACTGCATGCTGAGGAACTTGTTTGAGGAATATCGTTTCTTTCCCCAGTACCCAGATAAAGAGCTGCACATCACAGCCTGCCTCTTTGGTGGGATAATAGAGAAAGGACTGGTTACCTACATGGCACTGGGCCTGGCCCTGCGCTATGTTCTTGAAGCCTTACGAAAGCCTTTTGCATCCAAAATGTACTATTTTGGTATTGCTGCACTAGATAGATTTAAAAATAGGTGAGTGTCCTTTTTGGTAATCCTTGTAACAGTACATGTGGTGGCTTGTTAACCTTGAACCCGCTCTAGGCAGCACAAAATTGGGTATGTGTGTTAGAAATCTACGCTTCAGGGTTCTTCTGAGCTGAAACAAAAGGTTTTATGGTGCTAGTTAAAGAGTAACTCTTTTATAATCAAAATATTCAATGCAGTACCTGTATAAATGTGGGAGAGAGGTGCTGAAACTACTTAGCAGGCTTTATTTCTCACAATAATTCAGTGAAGTGTTGAGTTGAAGTCATCAGCTCGTTAGAAATGAGGTAGGTGTAATTACTCTATACGTATGCATTCTAATGGAGTGCTATTTGCACTGCTCCTTACTGAACAACTAGCCAGGAACTAAGCTTGGGTTTTACACAGAAAGCTCAAGTATGGCAAAAAGTATCTTTAAGTCCTAAAAGCTTTCTCTAAGCTTTTAATGAATTGCAGGTAGAGGAAGCTCTCCAGGCAGGCTCCCATAGGAGGCAGGATTGTACACCCATGGGGAAAAATCAAGCTGGAAGAAGATACTTAAAGTATTAGAAAGCTTCCAGGAATTGTTTAATAGCCAGAAATATGCGGATTTATATGCAAGGAGCACATTACTTTCTGTCCTTATTCTTCTTTTCTAGTTCACCTGCAGTATCTCATCTGTAATAAAAGCTGCTGCTTGCAGCACTTGTGGTTGGCTATTGTGGAATAAGCTGAACAGAATGAATCTTTATTCTGAACCTGACATATTTGAGACTTGGCCACCCTCTTAGTCCTTTTAAGAACCATTTCAAGCAGCACCTAAAGATTTTACTCTGGATGAGTAGTAGCAAGGTCTGGCATTCATAAGTAGAACTGTAGTAATCAGTGTGCACAGATGAAACTTCTCTCTTGGGTGTTAGGAACACTCAAGTTTGCTGTTCAAAATGAGCCAGACTACAAGTGATTTGGCCAACAAACTTATTGCCAGCACTGAATAGAAATACAATTGCATGCTCAGAAGTAATCGAGGTGTAGGATAAGATGAGTTGCTGTGAATAAACCTTGTGTTTTGCTAAATAGATTCATTTCAAGAGGGCTTTGCAACAAAAAGGCCTTTGTGGGAGGTGCTGTGTTTATAGCAGGCCAGAAGCAATTCTGTGATGCGGTGTGGGAATGATGTAGCAGTATTTGTTTTTCTCTGTGATACTGTTTATGATCTGGGCTTATGTTTCTGACTAATGTGTATTTTGTCTGACAGATTGAAGGACTATCCCCAGTATTGTCAGCACTTGGCTTCTATTAGTCACTTTATACAGTTTCCACATCATTTACAGGAGGTGAGTGCATTCGTATTGGCACACTAGTTTTCTGATTTTAAATTTCTTTGAGCCTATTCCTGGTTTCCTTTGGAGAAATAGTCTGAACTGTCACAATTTTTGGTAGTGTACATCCACAGAACCAAATGCCTTTCTCAAAGGTTTTGTCATGGGGTGGCGAGATGACAGTGGTTATCTGGTACCTCTTCTGTTTCCATCGTCAGTCTGTTCGGGTAGCTTATATTGGGGTTGTTCAGCCTGGAGAAGAGAAGGCTCCAGGGAGACCTCACTTAAGGCCTTCCAGGACTTAAAAGAGGCCTACAAGAAAGCTTGGGAGGGACTTTTTACTAGGGCTTGTAGTGATAGGACAAGGGGTAATGGTTTCAAACTGGAAGGGGGAGATTTAGATCAGAAGTGAGGAAGAAGTTCTTCACTCTAGGGGTGATGAGACAGTGGCAGAGGTTGCCCAGGGAGGTTTTAGATGCTCCATCCCTGGAGATGTTCAAGGCCAGGCTTGATGGGCCTCTGAGCAACCTGTTCTAGTTGCAGATATCCCTGCTGTCTGCAGGGGGGCTTGGACTAGATGATCTTTGAAGGTCCCTTCCACCCCAAACCATTCTATGATTGATATCACTGCACATGGGCCATACCCAAAGATTTTAAAGACCTTCAGTGGATTCACATTCCAGTCCCTTAAGGACTTGGAGTTTTCTTCAAAAATAGAGGCCGTTCAACTGAATTTACACAGTTCCACACTCAGAGATGATAAAGTAATCCAGAGAAAGATGAGGAAAATGTCATTCATGAAAATCTGGTCAGAATAATGGAAATACCCTGTAGTCCAAGGAGTAGAAGTGGTGTTGACCGTAAGGTGTCTGCCTCCAAGGTCTTACCCTCTTTTGCCTGGCTGTCCCAAGTCTGGGGGTTGCTGGGTAGTGCTCTGTAAAATTTTAAGAGTGTCAAGTCCCTTGACACTTGACATCAACCTGTTGAGGACAGAGGAGCTTGAGGCTCTTCTCCAGTAAGAGTGCCAAGATGTGCTTTTTAAGGGCATTCAGTTGTATCTTGTGGATTCCCTTCATGGCATCAGTGTCAAGTATTTTAAAGGCTGTTGGCAAACCTTTTATACTGTTGATGCTAAAACTGAGCCCATAGTTCTGTTGCTGCATGTGAACTTTCTAATTTGCTTGTTGTCTGCCCTGTTTTAGTACATCGAATACGGACAGCAATCCAGAGACCCTCCTGTGAAGATGCAGGGTTCAATCACCACTCCTGGAAGTATTGCACTTGCCCAGGCTCAGGCCCAGGCCCAAGTTCCAGCAAAAGCTCCTCTTGCTGGCCAAGTCAGCACTATAGTAACCACCTCAACCACCACCACTGTTGCAAAAACCATTACAATCACCCGACCAACTGGAGTCAGCTTCAAGAAAGACGTGCCGGTGAGTGTTCCCTCACTCCAGTGCCCTTACTGGAGAGGCAGAGGAGTTAAGTTGCTGATCTGTTGAGTACATGGAGCCAAAATCCAATTTGATTTCTCTACTACAAGTTTTCAAACTGATTCATATTTTGTCTAAAGCATATAACCTTTTCAAGCGACCTTCATTTTCATAGAGAAGTTGAAAACTGGAAAATACCTGAAAATAACTATCTACATGACCTAGTCAGGTGTGACAGACATTGACAGCAACACTATGATCTGTCCCCTGCAATTTGTTCACAACATTTTCAGCCACCTTGGGCTTTTGTCTCATTTGATTTGAGGAGCTTCTTGGAAGAGAACTATAAAAGGCAGTACCAGGAAGCAATTCAGGCTTGCTTCAGGTGTTTATATTTTCAGGTGTTTCTATTTTCCAGTTTTAAACTTAACTCATGATTGGTATTTAAAACCATCTCCTTTCCCTTAATTGTCATGTACCAAAGCCCTTGGATTCAGACCTGCAGCTGTAGGGCCATGAGTTCCATTCTGTTGATTTTACAGCTCACTGTTTCTCTGAAAGGAACCCCTGGGATTTCTTCTTCCCCAACCAGCACTGAAGTGTTCCTGGAGGCTCATGACTACAAAGAACTTCTCACTATTGTTCCGTGACTTTCTCCAGGCTGGCAGCCTAACGGGTGCTGTTTCAGTGGCACCTCTTACATATGAATGTAAATGTGAGAGGTTTTTTTACAGCAGAATTCTTCTGTTGAGTATTAATCATTGTTTGTAGAGTAGAAAAATCACTTGGCTCTGCTGAAAAAGAATCAGAGACACCAGATGTCACCTGATCAAGCTCAGTTCTTTTTTCGCTTGACAGAACACAGCAAAAGTTTCTTTTGATGTTGCCTAAAGGTATTGTCTATTCTTAACTTCTCCTTCTCCCTCCAGCCTTCCATTAATACCACCAACATTGATACACTGTTAGTAGCAACAGATCAAACAGAGAGAATTGTGGAACCCCCAGAGAACGTCCAGGAGAAAATTGCTTTCATCTTCAATAATCTGTCTCAGTCAAATATGACACAGAAGGCAAGTATGGAAGAACACAACTTTAATTTTGTGTAGATTTACAGAAGTACTTTCTAAACTGACATGTGGTGGTGTTCCTACAAAAATTCCAACTTGCAACAAATTTGGAGGGAGCACACCATAAAGAAATAGTAGTTTCTAACACTCCTCTGAACCTCCTTGGAGATCATTTTTTTTCAAGAGAAGGAGAGATGGATAGAAAGGAACTGTTCTTAATTGTACTTCTATCTACAAGTTTTCCTTGTTCCTGTGTAGCCAGAGCCCTTGTGCTCAAGTCAGTTATATATAATGCATTGTTTTCAGGAAAGCACTTCTAGTAGGTGCCCAGAATAATTTCTGGATAGTCCTTCCTGATGTTCTTTGGTGTTTGAAAGAACTGAAAAATACTACTGCAAGTTTCTGAACAAGTTTGAACAACCATTGGGTTGGGTACCATTTATTGTGAGGTGAAGCTGATGGACTCCTGTGAGTCCTTGCTGGTTGACCAGATCTTTGGATGATGAGACGTTGACCTCAAAGCTTTTTTCTTTAAAAAAACCTTAAGTGTTAAAAGCCACTTACTGGTCATGACTGTGTTGGTCAGAGCTGACCCCAGAAATTTATGGTTGTCCTCTCATATCCTCCATGGTGTGCTTTTTCCTTTGGTGTGGAGATAGGTTGAAGAATTGAAGGAAACAGTGAAAGAGGAGTTCATGCCTTGGGTATCACAGTATCTTGTGATGAAGAGAGTCAGTATTGAGCCTAATTTTCACAGCTTATATTCCAACTTCCTTGACACGCTTAAGAATCCAGAGTTTAATAAGATGGTTCTGAATGAAACCTACAGAAATATCAAGGTGAGTAGCTCAAGTTTTCTAATACTTAGGTAGATTTAAAGATTTAGATGTGCTGTTCTCAGGCTGTTTTCTTAGTATGTTGCTGATCTTCAGATATGGGATTTCATCCAAAAATCTACTTGCTAGCTTGCAGCTGAACTAGCAGGTTACCTCTATAAATACCAGGATTCTTCTGCTTTTGGTCAGGAATGTACCAAAGACTTAATTCTAATGAGGGAGAGGGCAAATCTGCATTTGAATTTATTTATATAGGTGGGCTCTAAATTTGTGTGAGGCTTGTAAATTATAACCTGGGGGAAAATTGCTTATGGTCTAGTTCTTTTGTACAGGGGAAAGTATAATGATGAGAAAACCACTCTTTCTGCTGTTCTGATCGAAGCAGTGTAAAGGGGAAGGAGAGGGTTTAGAAAGTGTGGGTGTAACAATCAAAACTCACTAGAGGGCTAAGAGAATATGAAAGGGGGGGGGGAGCAGTAGCCCAGGAGGGATGAGCAGATGAAACAAGTTTGTCAAGCACTATGTTTAAACCTGTTGGTGGAATTCCCTGACCACCGTGGGTTACGCTGTAGTGCAAAAGTATCTCCTGGCTCTTTAGAGCATGGCTGACCTTGCTCTGTTCAGCCCCTGCTCCTCTGAAGCTAAGGAACAAGACTAACAGCAGAATACTTGAGATGATTCGAGGCTTGAAATAAGAATTCAGTGGTTTCCCAAGAAGCACAAACTGTAGCCTTCAGGTCTGCAATGAAGAGAAAGCATCACCTTCAAGTTACAATTTACTAATTGAATAGTTGTAAGAGTCTTGACAGAGCAACTAGTAAGGTCTGGGAAAGTGTCATCCTCTGGAAAGAAAGGAATTTTCAAGTCATTACAGGGCAGATTTACAAGGTGCTTTGAGTACCTCTAGTGTAACTGAAGCTCAGAACTTAATGTTCTAAAACTTTACTTCTTAAGTCAGATCAGCTCTTGTATTTGAGTCTGATTATTTTCCAGTTGTTGCTCAAGTTGCCTTTTTTTCTTTAGGTGCTACTGACATCAGATAAAGCTGCAGCCAACTTCTCAGACCGTTCCTTGTTAAAGAACCTTGGTCACTGGCTGGGAATGATTACACTGGCTAAAAATAAGCCCATCTTGCACACGGTGAGCTTCTGTCTTTACAGATTTGCTTGGCATCACTGGACATGCTGTTATACACTAGCATAGTCTATTGGAGGAGTTTTATCACCTTCCTGGTCCCTCTTTTATGTGTACTAAGTACCAGGTATCATTCCAGAGCTGGTCGTTTAAGACTTCTAAATATTTTTTGCACAAGAAAAGTTAGTAGTTACATTCTTGCCAAAAAGAAATGAGTTAATCTCATGTAAATCACTTGTATATCTGTAAATCTTTGTTCAAAAAGTAGTTTGGCATTTTTGCTTTTGTCAAGACAGAAGGATTGTCTCGATGCAGTCTTTCCCATATGTCCTATGAGAAAATAAGTGGAATTTTTGCAGCGTGCTTGCTCTTTTCTCCACCTCTTCCCCTTTTCAGTCATTGTTGGTGTTTTTCAGGATTTGGATGTGAAATCGCTGCTACTGGAAGCATACGTTAAGGGACAGCAAGAATTGCTTTATGTAGTGCCATTTGTTGCCAAAGTCTTAGAATCCAGTGTCAGGAGTGTGGTAAGTGACTTTGTGCTGACAGATTTACTGCTCAGATGGCAAAATAAGTATTGCAGAAAGTAATGAGCTTTTTCATAAAGGGAAAAATGGGTTTCATGGAGAAAAAGAAGAGATTTAAGGGCTTAAAGTGGAGGAGTTCTGTTCTGAGGGGAAGCCTGTGCATTTTTACAGTCTAAATTGGTGCTATTTGCTGAATTGTGCTGTGGTATCCCTGAACGGTACTCTGGTGAGAAATGGAACAATACCATTGGAAAACTTCTAGGATCTACTTACTCATTTTATTTAATTCCTCCCCACCTCCCTTTGACCCAGATCAACTCTTGTCAGTTCTGCTTGACAGAACTGATCTCTCAGAAAGACCAAGTCATTGTGTTTCCAGTTTAATGTTCAACAAGCTTCCTAATCTAGTTTCAAAGAGAATAAATTCAACCCGAATTGCAGCTGGACAAACTTTTTCACAGTTGTATGCACACGTGTTGACATTGCAGAAATTTCCAGTCATAAGTTATCCTCATGATTCCACAAGTTTGCATAATGCTGCTTTTCTTTTTCTTGTAGGTCTTCAGGCCTCCAAACCCATGGACAATGGCCATTATGAATGTTTTAGCTGAGCTACATCAAGAACATGATCTAAAAGTAAAACTTCTGTTTTTCTTTTCTATACCTACTGAGTGTGAGGCTTTCTTGACATACCAGTCAAGAAGGATGTTGTGAAGGACTAAATGTCACTTCTCACTTCTTTAACGTGGGGAGAATTGGGCGTTGCTTAATTTGGTAGAGCTTGGATGAAACTCCTCTCCTGTGAGGTCAGCATGCAAGATATTTGTCCTAATCCTCAGTCACTATTAAAGTCTCTAAAAGACGTGGGGTTGGAATGGGAAGCTTAGGAGTCAAGTGGCCCAGTAAACGTTTCGGGTGTTTTCCTTGTGCCATAACCTAAACTAGAATTGTTGTGCAGTTGAATCTGAAGTTTGAGATTGAGGTGCTCTGCAAGAATCTTGCACTAGACATCAACGAGCTGAAACCTGGAAGTCTCCTGAAAGACAAAGATCGTCTGAAGAATCTGGATGAGCAGCTGTCTGCTCCAAAGAAGGATGTGAAGCAGCCAGAAGAGCTACCACCCATCACAACAACTAGTAAGTACTTTTCATAAAGAATCCAGAACTGCAGTGTAGAAGTTCAAATAAGACATGTTCTGCTGTTGAGAAGAAAACCATGAAGCTATGTACACCATTGTAACATTGCTAAATGCTCAGGAGCACTCAAGTAGTTTTGTAATAGAAGTAAGTGTACACTGTTTGGAGACAGGAGGGGAATGGAAGCCGACCTGAGGACTAATTCTACATATGCTGTGTGTAGCTGCTCCTTGGGAGTGAAGCAGGATGATCTATTAACAGTACATCAGGGGTTAAACTGTCATAAACAACTCAGTTACATCATGCTGAAGCTAGTTTGATACCCAAAATTGGGAAAAATTGAGATTAAAAATGGCTTGATAAGTTTAGGAGGCTTCATGGTCAAATGGGAGAACTTTTGTTTCTTGGTCATTTGCTGGATTAAATTAGAATTATGTAATCCCATAATCAGCATTTGTTTTTCCATAGTGATTCGATACTTTCTTGTATTCTACAGCTGCTTCTACAACTCCAGCAACCAGCACCACCTGTACAGCCACAGTTCCTCCACAGCCCCAGTACAGTTACCATGACATCAATGTCTATTCTTTAGGAGGGTTGGCTCCACATATCACCTTAAATCCAACAGTAAGTTCTAGGTTCGCTAAAAGAATTCTTGCCACTACATTGCCACAGATCTCACTGGTGGGAACAACCTTTTGGAAGCTGAAACTATTGGAGAGTCACTTTTCAAAAGTAATGGGGAGGGTGAGCACTAACAGGAAATGAAATGGAGATCTCTAGCCATTGGCTAACAACATCTAACATGGTTGAGTGATCTTTTGCTGTGACATTTACATTAGTATCCAGTTTATTTCTGACAATAAGTGTCAGTTGGGATAGTTGCTATCAGGATTTAAGCTTAAAAGGAGCTCCTTTTAAGGAGCTTAAGCTTAAGCATGACTTAGTGCTTAAGCTAGTCTTTGCATTGTGCTCAGCTGCAGCTTTGGAAGAAAAAGGGTCAGATGTCCCAATTTCAGAATGATCAAATATTGTAATAGAATCACAGAATCATTTTGTTTGAAAGAGACCTTTAAGATCATCAAGTCAAACCAGGGCACCACTGAACTATGTCCCTCAGCACCACATCTCCATGGCTTGGAAACCCCTCCAGAGATGGGGATTCCACCACTGCCCTGGGCAGCCTGGGCCAGCCTTTTCTAACCCTTTCAGGGAAAACATTATTCCCCATGTCCAGCCTGGCACATGTGTGAACACAGGAGTGCCCCACTGTAGACAAGTTATGACAGTAAACTTCAAAGCTGTTCAGGAAATGTGAGCATCTAAGGTAGCCAGGGTTCTAATTGACTTTCTTCTCACTTCACTCCCCACCCTCCCCCAGATCCCTCTGTTCCAAGCCCACCCTCAGCTGAAGCAGTGCGTGCGGCAGGCCATCGAGCGGGCGGTGCAGGAGCTTGTCCACCCAGTGGTGGACAGGTCCATTAAGATTGCCATGACCACCTGCGAGCAGATCGTCAGGAAGGACTTCGCCCTGGATTCGGAGGAGTCGCGGATGCGGGTGGCTGCCCACCACATGATGCGCAACCTGACTGCTGGCATGGCCATGATCACCTGCAGGGAGCCTCTGCTGATGAGCATAGCTACCAACTTGAAAAACAGCTTTGCTACTGCACTGAGGGTAAGAGTGGCATCATAGAATGGTTTGGGTTGGAAGGGACCCCCAAAGGTCATCTAGTCCAACCCCTCTGCAGGGATGTCTCTAACTAGGTCAGGTTGCTCAGAGCCCCATCAAGCCTGACCTAGAAATCATCTGAAGCTTTCTTCCAACTTCAAGGACTGTAGACATCCAGCATTAACAAATCATTTTTCCACACTGTGGACTTGTTGATTATGTGGCTTAACTAGGACTAATTATGTGGCTAACCAGTTCTCCACACTGTAGACTTGTTGATTAATTATGTGGCTTAACTTGGATTAGTTGTGGCACATCAGTTTTCCACAGTGTAGACTTGTTGGTTAGTTATGTGGCTTAACTAGGACTAGTTATGTGGCAAATCAGCTCTCCACACTGTGGATTTGTTTGTTAATGATGTGGCTTAACTAGGGTGGAGATTAATGTAATAGACAAAAGCCTCATGACTTGTGGAACTACGGTGGAAAAAACTGTGCTGAGATTAGTGCCAAACAGTCCTAAGCCTGTAAGGTGGATCTTAACTATATTGCACACAAACTTTGTGATCACCTTTTTATTTTGCCCCAGTGTTCTTCCTCTGGTTTGATGACATCACAGAAGCCTATTTTGTGGAAGATTTAGTGCTGGGTATTGCAAAATGTCATGAGTGCTTTGAAAGCGTAATATAGGAGTCAAGATTTTTTTTATCCCTGAAGATGTTTGACATTGAGACGGGGCCAGTTGTAATCCAAGGAAGTTTTCTTAGGGGGTCGTAGAAAACATTGTGTTGCAGAAGAGTACAAAACATCTAACAATTCACATCTGGCTTATTGTGTGACATGGGTTAACAAGCAAGAATTTATTTTGAGAGAAGCAGTGTAGTTTTCAGGAATTAATGAAGTGGGGATTGATATTGATGGACAAGAAAATCCAAGTAGATTGGACTGTTTTTATTGACACGCGTGTTCCGTGCCCAGTGAAAGTTGCTGCTTTGCCAGGGTTCTCTTAAAGCAGACTCCTGAGAGGAGGAGGAGGAATTGTGTATCAGAAAGGGAATCCACTGGGAAAGGCTTCAGGAGCATTGTTAGTACTGCACCTTTATGTCTTCTGATTCCAACCTAGAAAGCAGAAAAACTTTTATGCTGTGATGCCAGGCTTGATTTTACTGCGTTAGCATCAGTTTGAGGCAAGGCTTTATTTCTATGCTCTAGAGATGGGTTGGTGAAGATAGAGAACCTCCTGCTGTTTTGTTCCTTCTTGAAAGCCTTTACTGTTGCCTTGCCTCCATGTTTTATTCAAAGCTATGCAAAATTAAATTTATTATTGTGTATTCCATGCAAAGACGGTGCATTCCTAAGAGCATTCCCTTTTTATTGCTCATGTTCTGTAGAAGCAGTGCAGATTTTAAGGCTAGTAACATAGAGGGGGAAATTTCCAGCCTTCACTGATGATTGTGGTTTCCAATAGGCAGCCTCCCCACAACAGAGGGACATGATGGAGCAGGCAGCTGCCCAGTTAGCCCAGGATAACTGTGAGCTGGCATGCTGCTTCATCCAGAAGACAGCAGTGGAAAAGGCAGGCCCTGAGATGGACAAGAGGCTTGCAACTGTAAGTATGGGCACACTCTTTTAAAAATATTACATGTGCTTATATACATCAAGACTCACTGTCTAACTTTTCACATGGTGTTTGGGCGGGTTTTTTTCCCCCCCCAGGAATTTGAGCTCAGAAAACATGCTAGACAAGAGGGCCGTCGGTACTGTGACCCTGTTGTGTTAACTTACCAGGCTGAGAGGATGCCAGAACAGATCAGGTTAAAGGTGAGGGTGTGAACTGGGCTGCTGCTGCTCCTCTCCCTCTCCTGATAGTGGAGAGGGGATGGTGTGGCTTCAGCTAATATCTCTATTGTTAGTCTTGTCTAACAGTGCAGCTGCTATTAGCTTGATTAGTAACACATATTGATCCAAAATGAGTGTTCTTATAATTTTCCTGAATTCCTCGAGGACGCTTAAAGTCCCATCTCTTGTTCTGTGCTGTTCCTTTCATTGAGAGATGACTAGTCTGTTCATTGTCTTGTCTCCTTTATATTCCATTCCCTTCCCTTAAACCTTGTGCTCTCAGCAGAGCATTTGTCTTGTGCCTCAGACACTCATGAAGTCACTGCTCAGTTATTCCTATTTCTGGGAATGTTGTAGAGCAAAATTCTCCTGTTAGATGTGGCAGGACCTCAGCGTGGAGCAGACAACTCCTGCTTCTTGATGTCTAGGCCACTGTTTAAGAACATGACTGAGCTCTTACACAAACTACCCTGGTTTCTTACTGCCACGGTGTTTACTGATGAGGTTAATGCCTGTTCTTTTTGTTCCAAAGGTTGGAGGTGTGGACCCTAAACAGCTGGCTGTTTATGAAGAGTTTGCACGCAATGTCCCTGGCTTCTTGCCTACCAATGACTTAACTCAACCTACAGGATTCCTGGCTCAGCCTATGAAGGTAGGAATTCCTGAATTAATCAGCTCGAGTGGACCCTAGGGGTGAATGCTGCAGAACTTGGGTCCTTTGCTAGAGGACTAGTATGAATCAGGTGTTTGTATTGCTTGGGTGGGTTAGTTTTCATGTCAAATTAACAGCAACATAAAATTTATATCCCATCTTAGGGGTTTGTAACTCAACTTAGGACAAGATCTGTGAGTTAATGACTACATGTAGCTTCAGTAGCAGCAAAACATTTTATTCAAATCTCAGGTTACTTTTGTGGGAAGATATAGTTGACAAGTGTAGATTTGGAGATAATGAACAGGTTTTTGTGTGCATGCTTGGTCTTAAGGACTGCTAGAATTATTAAGTTGTGGAAATAAATAGTCAACGTGCTCCTGTTTATTTAAAATGCCAGCATACTGTAGAAGTCTGAATTCTGAATGCTGTCATTTCCAAAGCAGAATCAATATTTGAATTTCACAAATCCAGTCCTTCCAAAAACCACTCATTCTCATTTTCTCCTAAGCAGCAAGCTTGGGCTACAGATGATGTAGCCCAAATCTATGAAAAATGTATGACAGAGCTGGAGCAGCACCTGCAGTCCATTCCACACACCCTGGCCATGAACCCTCAGGCTCAAGCCCTGCGCAGCCTCTTGGAGGCTGTGGTGGTGGCTCGGAACTCACGCGACGCGATCGCTGCCCTTGGGCTGCTGCAAAAGGTGGGTGCTGACAACTCTTCTCCTACCAGATCACCTAGAGCAATCCTCTTTGGTTTCAGGGTGATTTGGAGGCTAAGACGATGTTTGAATCGACCCTGTAGGTGGATGGTGTTGAGCATGGTACTGCATTTATGGCAGCACACTTGGGGATTGTATTTTGCAGTGACCGATAAATGTGTGTGCATGATGGGGGTGACCCTGACCAAGGGGCAAGCATCCATCCAACTGCTTGCTCATTCTCCTCTAGGGGAAAATAGAGGGCAGGCAAAATGACTGGTTCATTGATGTTGTGGCAGTTTAGCAGGGAGAGAAAAAGCTGTGTGCACAAAAAAAAGGGGAAAGAAGTAAAAATGCTGACTTCCCATCAGCAGGCGGATGTCAAACCACTTCTTGGAAAGCATGTGTAACACTTGCTTGGGAAGGCAAACATCATAACCATGAATGCCCTCATTCATGCAAATTCAATAACAGTTGACTTCCCATTAACTCCTGAACATCAAATATTAGAATAGTGTAAAAACTAAAACCAGTGGTCTGAAACCACTGAAAAAAAACATCTAGAAACATCTCTCCCAGCATCCATAGCAGAGCTGTCAGCTCTCCCAGTCTCCTTCTGGATCTTGCCAGGCTTTGCACTTCAATAGAGACTCCACATGCTGGGCTGAGGTCACTAACCACCAGTATCAGGTTAATTTGAAGAAAATTTATATGCTGATGATGNAGCTGGAATGCTTCTTTAGTCTCGACTGATGGTACCTATTAGAGGATCTAATCCTAATGAGGACATGACCAGGTAAATTCTGCTGCCCCTGTCTGTAGCAAACAGAAAATCAGTCTGACCAGCACTGATGTTCTGACTGCTGCAGCTCTCCCAGAGAAGCTGATAGCTGACCTCACGCAGGGTCTACACATATTTTTTTTTCTTGTAGTTTTTCATGAGTTTTGTCACTGCCTTACAGAAACTGCAGCACAAAATGATCTGGTCTTTCCTAGTGTGTCTATAAAGCCAGTGGGGCACAGGAAGTGGGCACATACTCCTACCAAGGGGTCACCATGATGACTAAATTGATCTTTGCACATCTGGTGCTAACTCGCTGCTGTAATTTGCAGGAGATTTGGAAGAGTACTTTGTTTTTCCCTCTGCTAACAGGTTGCATCTATTCTAGGCTGTAGAGGGCTTGCTGGATGCCACCAGTGGGGCAGATGCTGACCTCCTGCTTCGCTACCGTGAGTGTCACCTGCTTGTGCTGAAGGCTCTGCAGGACGGCCGCGCTTATGGATCTCCGTGGTGCAACAAACAGATCACTAGGTCAGTCATGAGCCTGCAGGAGCATTGCTGTAGCTTTCGTCATCTTTGGGGAGCTACTGTCCTATTCCAGATCTCTCCCATGGTCGTATTTTGCTTTGCTGCCATTTGGACAGACAAAAAATAACGACTCTGGGAGGGCAAAAGTAACTAGATCTTCTGATAATGCTGCTTCACCGTAGAACATTATAGGAAGCTGTAATAGAATTAAGTATTAGAGATGCTCCGGGGTTTTTTTTCCTCATTTTATAGTGAATATCTCTATAAGCTGTCACAGTATGTGACAGGCAGATGTGCCGCTTTGTCCTGCTTTTGCTGCATAAACTGAAGCTCTTGAAGGGCTGTGACCAGTTGTGCAGGGCAACAAATGCTTCAGGCTGGAACTCAAACATCACCTTAGAGAATGCTCTAGACAAGGCTCCTTGTGGAGCTGAGTAAGGAATCCCAGTTGCTAAGCAAGAGATTTGCGCTGCTTTGCTTTCAACTGTGCTAAATCCACCTTTTAAAAGCAATGCCATTCTTCAGGTGCCTGATTGAATGCCGAGATGAGTACAAGTACAATGTGGAAGCTGTGGAGCTGCTAATCCGCAATCACCTCGTCAACATGCAGCAGTACGACCTTCACTTGGCTCAGGTAAAGGGAAACCAGCTCTTCTGCAGGAGCAGAGTTCTGACTGGTCCACTGTAAGACCTGTGGTTGACCTTGAGTTGCCTTTTTCACCTTGACAGTCGATGGAGAACGGTTTGAACTACATGGCTGTGGCCTTTGCCATGCAGCTGGTCAAGATCCTGCTGGTGGATGAGAGAAGTGTGGCCCACGTTACAGAGGCAGATCTGTTCCACACGATTGAGACACTCATGAGGATTAATGCTCATTCCAGAGGAAACGCCCCTGAAGGGTGAGACTGAAATAATCTGTGATAGATCCCTTCCCTTGTGCTCGTTTGATTTGAGTGTTATACAGGCAGTGCCTCATATTATTCAATCATTCCACTTTAAACTTTCTCGAGGGCTGCACTCTGCTGTTAAACTGTCACTCTGTAAGGTAATTGTGATGGTTTTATGTCAAAACAGAGGCAGCTTCAGCATCACATCAAACCAAATGCTTGAGGGAAAATCTTCCTATGTGCTGTGCCCCAAAATAACATGGTACTGTGAGAAATTTGATTGAGTTCCTGCTTTATCCCCAATTTAGGCAATATTCTTACCTGTTTAAAACTTAAATATCTAGGTGTTGATTTGTTAATCACAAGCAATTCATCAAAATAGACAATCCTTTGTTTCCTAAACAATTTTGTGTAGAGTCTATGAAGCAATCACCCACCAATCTCACACAGCTTTTGTATCCACCAGCAGATCATGGGGCAGCAAATGTTGCCACAGTATCTGGAAATACCTGTGGGACCTGCAGGTCTCCTAACTATCTAATCTTAAAGATCTTTTCCAACCTAAATGATTCTATAACAAAGGTGGAAGCAATTCTGCTAGGGTTGAGACACATGGATTGGAGCTTGGAGAGCTCTGGATTGCTGTGAGAGCAAGCAACAACTGGCTGCCCCTGTCAACACAATGTTCATGGAAGGTCCCCAAAAAAGTCCATCTCAGAGCATTTTAGGGCTTCTGAAGTTTGTTAAAATGAAGCTGTTTCTGGTACTTGTGGAGGTTTGTACACGCTGCTGGATGAATTGGAGTGGAATTTCAAAGCTTGGATGACTTCTGTGTTGCTTCTTTCATCATAAATCTCTTTGCTTTCATGACTTATTTCTGCTGTTCCACTGAGGACTAGGAGATACAAAGACATAATAAATAATTTGCTTTCTTTCAGCTCTGACTGAGCTTCCAGCTCCCACACCTTCTGAAGGAGGAGAAATTCTAACCCACCTCTTGCTCTGCTCTCCCGTTAGATTACCTCAGCTGATGGAAGTGGTCCGATCAAACTATGAAGCCATGATTGACCGTGCTCATGGAGGTCCCAATTTCATGATGCATTCAGGCATTTCCCAAGCCTCTGAGTATGATGATCCCCCAGGTCTGAGGGAGAAGGCAGAATATCTGCTGAGGGAGTGGGTCAACCTCTACCATTCAGCTGCAGCAGGCCGCGACAGTACCAAAGCATTCTCAGCGTTTGTTGGACAGGTAGAGCTTTTGGAAAGAAAGGTGCTTTTTATTCAACATCAGTAGGGTGTGATGCCCTCCATTTTAAAGCAGTGTTATAACCTGTCTTAGGCAACCTTTTGAAACTTTCAGGTGTCTGGCATTGACTATCAAAATGTTGGTTTTGATGGGAGAAACCTTTACCCTTCACCAAATCCTGTTCTTCAGATGTAGCACCAGGCTGTCAGTTCATACTATGAATTTTAGGATAAATCTGATGGGAAAAGAGCTTCAGCTCAGCTAAGATGTTGGGAATAGTTCTTACACTCTGGGTAATGAAGCTTGACTGGTGTTGCTCTATGTGGGTAACAGCAAAAGCCCTGAGAGCCTACAGAAGGAAATGGCTGATAGAGATGCAGGTGAATTTTTT
Source organism: Brachypteracias leptosomus (assembly GCA_013401335.1). NCBI lineage: Eukaryota > Metazoa > Chordata > Aves > Coraciiformes > Brachypteraciidae > Brachypteracias > Brachypteracias leptosomus. The sequence goes on from VYZX01024617.1 coordinate 354,674, forward strand.
CAGACCGTGTGAATAAGGGAATTCTTTTTTTGAACTGGAATCATTAAAGTGAGTTAAAACTTCATTAGCTAAATTTAAACAGCCTCCAACACCTTAACTGGTGTGGTGAACAGCACACATCTGCCTTTCAGATGTGGCTGGAAAGGGAGATGCCCTCAGCAGCCCAGCATAGGTGGTACAAACTCCCTGTAGATCTGCAGCCCTCTTCCTAAAACTGTCTTCCTGGCACCTCCTTGGCAGCAGCTGCAAGGAAGCCCCTGACTTACTCTCCTTAAATTTCCATGTTGATGCTGCCAAAATGCTACAGATCTTGCAGCTACTAATGAAAATAAGTTCAAGCTATGAAATATGCTTAAAGATCTTGACTGATGCAGTGATTTATTTTTTTTTTCCATGTGACTTTAGTGTCCTCATGTACTGGCTTGTAGCCAGTTTTCTGTTGGTCTGGCTTCTACTGCATAGCATCTTTTTTTAATGTTTTCAAAGGATCTTGTGTGACACTCACTAAAAAAACCCAACCTCTTCATGTGTCCTCACTCTTTTTATATCTTAAAGTATATTTATACAAAGCATACTTCAGTATAGTATACTTATAATATTCAGTGCACTTTTGTTCAGCTTCACTCTTATCACATTTGTTTACTTACCTTTGTAAATATTTGATCATATTTAACTCAGCAATTGAAATATATCAGAGTCCAGTGTTTATGTATAATTGTTTTCCTTCCAGGCTTTAGTTGTGGGGTTTAAAGGAGGATTTGTAATAATGATATTAAGCAAGGTTTTATTACTGAATTTAAATAATTGTCCATTTAAGTGTTGCTTCCTTGAGGACAAGAAGAAGCACAGAACTTTGGAGGCAGAGACATTAATTCCTTTTTTTTTTTTAAAACAGCAAAGGTTTCTCTGGAAATACAAGAAGTCCTCCAAGAGTTAGTGATTATGCTGTTGATACAGCTTCATGTCTGTGCAGTAGGAGGTTAGAAGTAAGATGCTTTCATTCCTGTAAGGAATGTTCAATCTCCAAATGCAGTTTGCTTGGACAGAATGTTGCTGCCCAGTAGTGATGGTTCCTGAGCTAGTAGCTGAGCTCTACACCCTGTGTGGGCTCTAAAGACCTGATGAGCAGAACTGCTGCCACCTCTTGCTGTTATCCATGCAAGGTTGAGCTCTGGTGGCAGCACTGAAACAGGCTCCTCAGCTATGCTGATGCTTGAAACAAATTGGGATCAAAAAGACTCTATTTGGGAGCAAATATCTTTGTTAAAATGGTGTTACCACCCTCAAGTTGCCTTGAAAATCTCAGGGCAAAGTAATAGAGATCTCTTTCTACCCACAGTGTGGTAGAAATTTAATTGTGCCAGGCAAGGTGGGTGCTTTGTAAAGTGTGTGTTTGAAATAACTTGTAAAATAAACTTGCTGTGGTTACGGTTCTGAGGTTTTGTCACTTCCCAAACAGATGCACCAGCAAGGGATCCTGAAAACAGATGACCTGATCACCCGTTTTTTCCGCCTTTGCACTGAAATGTGTGTTGAGATCAGCTACAGAGCTCAGGCTGAGCAGCAGCACAACCCTGCTGCCAACCCCACCATGATCCGAGCCAAGTGCTACCACAACCTGGACGCCTTTGTGCGACTGATCGCGCTGCTGGTGAAGCACTCTGGGGAGGCAACCAACACAGTTACCAAGATCAACCTCCTCAACAAGGTTGGGAAGCCTTTTGGTACTCAGGGGTGTAGCTTTGGTGATCAGTGTAGACCTTCATGTAGGCTGCTGCTGGAGTAGCAGATGAGGACTTCCATGGGTTGGTCAGTGAAATGATAAACTGAGTGGAGCATCAAGCTGCCTTGTTCACAAAGATTTCATATCAAACAAACCTCGAACTCACCTTTGTGCCTTGAAATTAAGTGCTGGTTTTTGGAGGCATTAAAGCATAGTTTAAGGTTGGTGATTTCTGGGTGTCTTAGAATCATGGAATGGTTTGAGTTGGAAGGGCCCTCCGAAGGTCATCTAGTCCAACCTCCCTACAGTCAGCAGGGACGTCTCTATCTAGGTCAGGTTGCTCAGAGCCCCATCAAGCCTGACCTTGAATGTCTCCAGGGATGGGGCCTCCACCACCTCTCTGGGCAACCTGTTCCAGTGATCAGTCACTCTCATATTGCCTTGATTTTGAGGGCTTTGTCTATGCTCTTACACTACCTGGTTCATGGCTGGATGGTTTTGGGTAGTTAAGACCTTCCAAAGCTGCCCAGTAAGGTGTTATGACTGATCCATAGGGTGGGGAGAGCAAGCTACAGTGGGAGTTGAAAGTTGCTGATACAATTATGTTTACATAATACCTCCAATAACTAGAATTTGGGAGTTTTGTTATAATCTACTGATTGATTATTTACTGATGGTTAAAGGATGACCATATTTTTACCAAGTATTATCTAGGCTGGCTTGCAAAGTCATTTAGGTGGTGACACCAAGAATGTCTTCATCTCTTTAGGTTCTTGGTATTGTGGTGGGAGTTCTTCTGCAAGACCATGATGTTAGGCAGAGTGAGTTCCAACAGCTCCCTTACCATCGCATCTTCATCATGTTGCTCTTGGAATTAAATGCTCCTGAGCATGTGCTGGAGACCATCAACTTCCAGACGCTCACAGCTTTCTGGTATGTATCTGAGATCAGCCACAGTGCTCATCCTTTCCCAGTAGGATCAAGATTGATTTTGTCATCTGGAGACTTATCTGGCTGTTCCTTTGTGGTGGCTTCATCACATTCAGAACAACTGGTTCTCCTGAAGACTGTCCACTTGCTTGTTTCAAGGAGGATGACTGGTAAAACCCCAGATGCTCAAATGCCTTGCTTTTAGGGCTGTGTATGTTCTCCCTCGATGTTATGAAAAGCAATCTTATTGCTGTGCACTTCTAACCTGCTCTAACTTTTCTTTCAGTAACACATTTCACATCCTGAGGCCTACAAAAGCTCCAGGTTTTGTTTATGCCTGGCTGGAACTGATCTCCCATCGGATATTTATTGCAAGAATGCTGGCACATACACCACAGCAGAAGGTGTGGCTGCAGTTTATCTCTTCTGAATTAAACCAAAAAAGCTCACGCGGATGCTTATCTGGTGTGGGGCTGTTTCACATCTCTCCAAGTGCACTAGTAGCATGGCTCTTCTGTTTTTGTTGTCTTCCATATTCACAGTGACCTAACTGCATGGAGGAGAGTCTTTGTGTCAAAACACAGAATATAGGGTGAACTGAATTCAATATTTTCAGTCTGGAAGAGCTCAAGCAAATACTGTCAAGTCAATGAGGCAGACTAAGGGTTCTGGAAGCACCCGTAGCACATGATGTGCAGCTAAAGCCCTTGAGATGAACTGTGCTGCACTTGCTGCTAGAGCAAGCAGCAGGACAGAACTTCAAAAAACAATCTAATTATCATTTCGAAATTAAGTTAACTGCTCTTCATTGCACGTTTTCCACCTGCTCTTCTTTTCTCTTGGCAGGGTTGGCCCATGTATGCCCAGCTGTTGATCGATCTTTTCAAGTACTTGGCTCCTTTCCTTAGAAATGTGGAACTCACCAAACCTATGCAAATTCTTTACAAGGTAAAAAAGATCACATCAGCTAGTAGATGTGTCGAGGTTCAGGTTCAAGCCACCTACAAGAGACACTCTCTGTTAACCCCTCTTTCCCCTCCCAAAATAGAGGAAGAGAAAGAGGATAAGGAAGAGAGACTTATGGTCTCCTCCCCTCCCAAATGGGAGAGTAGGGGTGTTCTGGTAGCAAAATAGGATTTACTGTGCTTTTATAATTGATATTTTAGTTAAAGGCAGCTCTCGTGTGGGACAGAAACAGGCAAACTTCTCAGATGAACGTTGTTGTCCTGTTGATGTTAACCACATGACAGAAGGATGGCTCTGCAAGCTCTTGGGTGGTTTCACCAGTTACACACATCTTAGATAATATTTTGTTTCACAGGGCACTCTGCGGGTGTTGCTGGTCCTGCTGCATGACTTCCCAGAATTTCTTTGTGACTATCACTATGGGTTCTGTGATGTGATCCCACCTAACTGTATTCAGCTAAGGAATCTGATCCTGAGTGCCTTCCCACGGAACATGAGGCTTCCAGACCCTTTCACCCCTAATCTAAAGGTAGGACTTACTTTCATGAGTTTGATAATGGGTAGCTTTAATGCTTCCAATTCTCTATCCATATTTTTTTTTTTTTTGGTGGAGACTGTGGAATTTTGGGAACAGTTTAACTGATACTTGAATTAATACAACCATTCAAAAATTAACAGGTAATTGGAAATGTGATATAACAGCTATCAGAACAGAATTTTTGAAGTAGGTAGGTTCCAATTATGTTCCTAATGCTCAGTGTTTCATAGAATTATATCAAAGAATGGCTTGAGTTGGAAAGGACCTTAAGGGGGGGTTCCAACCCCCCTGCCATGGCAGGGACACCTTCCACTAGACAAAGGTGCTCAAAATTCCATCCAACCTGGCCTTGAACACCTCCTGGCATGGAGCATCCACAACTTCACTGGGCAACCTGGGCCAGTGTCTCACCACCCTCACAGTGAAGAATTTCTTCTTTATATCTAATCTAAATCTCCCCTCTTCCAGTTTGAAGCCACCACTCCTCATCCTATCACTACAAACCCTTGTAAAAAGTCCCTCCCCAGCTTTCTTGTAGCCCCCCCTCCCCAGATACTGGAAGGCTGGAGTAAGATCTCCCTTGAGTCTTTTCTCCAGGCTGAACCAACCCCATGCCAAGTTGTATAGTTCGTGATCTGCAGGATGAGGTGTGGCTGGAGTTCAGTTAACTAATTGTTGAAGAGCTGGTGTCTGAGCACTGTGTAATTGTAAATACTTCATGGTGAGAAGCACAGGCACCATCTCATCTTGACAATAAGGAGAAACCACCTTTCTGAAGCAAGTCCCTTGCATAATAGGGAGAGACTTTGCCAAGTGTTAACGTTATCTAATTAAATCTTGGGGCACATGCCAGTCTCCTAATGACAGAATGATTAAAAGCAAACTTTCTCACGCTGTTAAAGCCTTGCCCTGTCCTCCTCCCTTTCCTGAGTGATGAGAGTGAAGCTGCAATACTCATTCCACTGGTGCTTCTTGAGACTGGAGAAGGATGTTTGTAGTTATCTAAACTACCAAACTCTCTAGGGAGACTTCAAAGGCAGTGGCTGAATTCCCCCACGGCCTTTGCCCTTGACTTCTTTACCCTCTACTCTCAGTTCTTTGAGACAGTCATCTAGTAAATTTGCACATTAGAGACCAAGTTTCTTCTGAAATGTGCACAACTCTAGTGTTTCCTTTTTGATTGCTGGTAGGAAAAGTTGATCAACAGCAGTAGTTGATGGCGTATCCCTTAGAGATGTGATTCTTTGTTCCTTTAGAGGCTGCCTGTGCTTTAGCTGCCTGGGTTTTCTCTTGACAGGTGGACATGTTAAGTGAGATCAACATTGCTCCACGGATACTCACGAATTTCACAGGAGTGATGCCACCTCAGTTCAAGAAAGACCTGGATTCCTATCTCAAAACCCGTTCTCCAGTCACGTTTTTGTCTGACTTGCGCAGCAACCTACAAGTGAGTAGCTCGTTTCTGAGGACACTGAATTTAAACAGCCTGGGACAAAGAATCCCTCTCCCTGGCTCTTCTCCTGCAGGAATTTTGTTGGTGTCTCAGGCAGTAGAAAAGCCTGGGGAAACCATGCTTCTATGAATAATTCAACAGCCTGTGAGGGAGTGATGGAAGAAGTGTGTGTTAAGTAGTTTCAGCCAGGTGGAATTTAAGGAAAGAGGAGTCTTGACTTTCACAACCTCAAAATAATCTAAAAGCAGTTGGATTTATCTACATGAGCTGCCGAGTGCTTGTAAATGTGAAGTTACCTAAAACTTGGACTCTTCTCTGCTTGCATAACTTTAGTCACAACCTCACAAACCTTTAGTGAAGAATGTAGTCAGAGCTGATTGCATCAAGCTTGTTTTTTGATCCTCACCCAGAGGGTGATGAAGAGTCTTGTGGCTTCCATCACACTGTTTATCCAGGCATTGTTTTGAGATTCAAGCAGTTGAGTGTGGGATCTTAGAATCTGATTAAATTTTGACTCCTGACGGGTTCATTGTTACAGAAACCTGTGGATCTGCATGTTAATGATTATGGGATAAAAAAAAAGCACATGAGCTGAAGCCCCATTCAGAATTGTTAGCCAACGTTTCATACATCACATAGATAATCTACATAATCACAGAAGTAAGACACGTGGATGGTGTTTTACCTTTGATTGTTGTGCCTTTGAGGAATATAGAAGGAATATAGAATGTTAATGCTTTTCATATCTTTCTATTAGGTATCAAATGAGCCTGGCAACCGCTACAACATCCAGCTGATCAATGCCCTGGTGCTCTACGTGGGGACCCAAGCGATTGCACACATCCACAACAAAGGCAGCACACCCTCCATGAGCACCATCACTCACTCGGCTCACATGGACATCTTCCAAAATCTGGCAGTAGATCTGGACACTGAAGGTGAGCTGGAAACACTTCTGGTTCATGTCATGCAGAATTGAAGAGCAGATTGTCTGTTTGAGCTGTGAGAAATAGAGATCATTTAATATGTTGGATGATCACATCCAGTGGGTCAATAGCTGAATGTCCATATGGACATTGATAACAAGTGGTGTGTCTCAGAGGTCTGTGCTAGGACCAGTGCTGTTCAGTATCTTCATCAATGATATAGTGGGATCAAGGTACCCTCGGCAAGTTTGCAGATGACACCAAGGTGGGTGGTGAAGCTGACACACCTGAGGGACATGATCCATCCAGAGGGACCTGGGTGAGCTGGAGAAGTGGGCCTGTGTGAATCTCCTGAGGTTCAACAAGGCCAAGTGCAAGGTTCTGCAGCAGGGTCAGGGCAGCCCCTAGTATCAGAACAGGCTGGGGGTGAAGGGCTGGAGAGCAGCCCTGGGAGAAGGACCTGGGGGTGCTGGGGGTGAGGAGCTGGAACTGACCCGGCCCCGTGAGCTCGCAGCCCAGCAGCCAATGTCCTCCTGGGCTGATTCCCAGCAGCGTGGGCAGCAGGGCAGGGAGGGGATCCTGCCCCTCTGCTCCGCTCTGGGGAGACCCCCCTGCAGTGCTGGGGCCAGCTCTGGAGTCCCCAGCACAGCAGAGACATGGACCTGGTGGAGCGGGGCCAGAGGAGGCCCCAGCAATGATGGGAGGGCTGGAACCCCTCTGCTGGGAGGCCAGGCTGGGAGAGTTAGGCTTGTGCAGCCTGGAGAAGAGAAGGCTCCAGGGAGACCTTCTGGTGGCCTTGCAGGACTTCAAGGGGCCTGTCAGAAAGATGGAAATGGACTTTTGAGCAGGGCCTGTTGTGACAGGACAAGGGATGATGGTTTTAAACTGAAAAAGGGAGATTTAAACTAGAGAGAAGGAAGAAGTTCTTCCCTCTGAGGGTGGTGAGTCCCCTGTCCCGGGTTGCCCAGAGAGGTGGTGGCTGCCCCATCCCTGGCACCATTGCAGGTGAGGTTGGCCGGGGCTCTGAGCAACCTGCTCTGGTTGCAGAGCAGGTTGGACTAGATATGCTTTGAAGGTCCCTTCCAACCTAAACCATTCCATGTAGCTGCTAGAGAATTCACAGTAAGTGAATATTAAACTGAATACAGGAGCAATATTAAAACCTAAACCTTAATCAATCCTAGTTGCTTCATTCCTTTTTGTGTGCCTGATGCAAACCCTGTGCCTCCCTTCTCCCCGTCCCCAGGCCGGTACCTGTTCCTGAATGCCATTGCCAACCAGCTTCGATACCCCAACAGCCACACCCACTACTTCAGCTGCACCATGCTCTACCTGTTTGCAGAGGCCAACACGGAGGCCATCCAGGAGCAGATCACCAGGTGAGAGGGAAGGATTTAAGTTGGCAACATTCAGCTTTTTACCTTGTGTGTTGTGGCTCTTGGAGCTCTGACCGTTTTCCCTTCTGAATTTCAGGGTTCTCTTGGAACGACTGATTGTAAATAGGCCTCACCCCTGGGGTCTCCTTATTACTTTCATTGAGCTGATAAAAAATCCAGCCTTTAAATTCTGGAACCACGAATTTGTTCACTGTGCTCCAGAAATTGAGAAGTGAGTATAACTTAACCACCAAAAGAAAAAGATTATCACCAAACCAATCCATCAGAAGGAGGTGTCAAGCTGCACCTTGAGGTTTTGATGCTTCATAGCAGAATAAACACCCCTAACTCTGCTTTGCTTCTGTGCTCAGGTTGTTCCAGTCAGTTGCACAGTGCTGCATGGGGCAGAAGCAGGCCCAGCAGGTCATGGAAGGGACTGGTGCCAGTTAGAGGAGCTGCAGCCTTCCATTGTAAGCATGCCTGGAGGTCCCAATCCCACCAGCTGACAGAAGAAGACTCTGTAAGGCTCCTCCTGCCCTTCCCAGCCCCCTTGATTGGGGTAGAACCAACAGACCCTGGGTGAAAAGTCATATGTGGGCACGTTCCAAAGTTTGAAACCAATCTCTTTATTTTTTTTTTTGACTTTTGGCCAAAATTCAGAAGATGCTGTGAATATTATTTTGAAACTAGTGTAAATACAAGGAACGGAAATGTTTTGTCTGGACTTTTGGGTTTGTGCAAATTGTGTAAAAAAAAAAAAAAAACCACAAAACAAAAAACAAACAAAAAAAAAAACCAAAACAAAAAACAAAACCACAACAAACAAAGGCAGGTGGGTAACTGGTGCCTGTCCAGCTTGTAATAAAGGGGCAGCTGCTGATGCTAAGTGCTTGTCTGGGGCAGACCTCCTTGTCCTGACATTCCCAGACTCCCAAAGAATACGGAAAAGCCAGTTATAATATTATGTAACTTATTTTTCTTTATGTGGATGGGGGACCTTTTAAATCGCTTAAGTTGTTTTACACACACAAAAAGGTGGATGTTTGGAATATGGGAATACTATGGAGGATGGGAGGGGTGAGGAAGGGGTTAAGGTTCAGTGTGGCTTCCCCCCCCCATGAAATGCTGACAAGTGGAGCAGCAGAGAATGCCTCCTTTCTGTTGGAGAAGACACACCTCAGGCCCTTGGGGAGAGGGTCACCTGTTTTTAGGAAAGAAACCAGAGACCAGGCCTATAGTGCGCTTTTTTTTTTTTGGACACTTGTAAATTTTGGAAGGTGGTGGGGGTTAAATCTAGACCTTTTCCCACCCCCTGTGACCACAGTATAAGTTTGTAAAAAAATAAAAACAAAACCAAAAAAAAGCAACAAAAGAAAAAAAAACCCAACAGGAACAAAAAGAAAAAAAAACCCTAAAGGACCAATACAGCCCATTTTGTAAGGATTTTGAATGTTTTGTAAAGTATTGGTCCACGTGTTGTATTTTGTAGCCTTTCTAGTTCTTGGGCTTTAGTTCTCCCACTTCTTGTATGTATGCATACTGTAGTTACACATTAAAGTCATGACATGCAGCACGTGCCGCTGTGCTTCTTCTCTCCAGCTCCATCCTGCCTGGCCACTTGATGTCTTCCAAAGGCTGTTCCACCCTTCCCCAGTGCCCAGTGGAAGCAACTGGGTTTGTTTGCTAGCATGAAGTGAGAGGGGAGTGTTGTTGGCTGGTCCTTGAAGCACAGGAGAGGACAGTTGTGTGGAGATAGAAGTAGCTCAGCTGGAAGTTCATGAGGAGCTTGAGAGCTGTCCTAGGAACGAGGCTGCTTGCAATGAAGGGCCATGGAGCAGACAGTGGATCAGCTGCTTTTCCAGTGGCTTTCATCCTGCTATGACATTCCCCAAGGATCTGTGCAAGGTTTCTGGTGGAGTCATAAGGGTAGATGGCTTCAGCAGTGATAATGCTGCAAAATCCTGTAGCAGCTGGGAGGAAATGGAGCTTCAGGGCTTGCTCTTGAGATAAGATGGGTGGAGAGATCAGGATTTCCTGCTAGGGTTTTAAGGCATTGTGTACCTGGAGCAAAAGCCACCTCCAAGGACTGCTAAGCCAGCAGGATGGAGCTTAATGGGAATCCCAGTCTGACACCCGTTCCTCCAGAGTTTCTCCTGTACCAAGGAGTTCTCTTGCCAGTTCCTACAGTTCCCTGGCATTTCTTGCACTGAAACTGAGCCTCCTGAAGTTGTAATTTTTTTTTTTCCAACTCCAGCTGACTCTTCCTCCTGTCTTTGGTTAGGATACAGAGAATCATCAGCAACCAGTTTTTCTTTATCTAGACTAGAACCAGTGGGATTTTTTCTACCATTTAACTCTAGCAAACCATCCATGGAGTCTGTTCACTTGTCCCCATGACTCAGAGCTCTCTGGTTCTGTACTAATGATCCTGTCCATGGCTTGTTCTCTTCAAGCTTTAAGAACCATTAGGCTGGTATAAAGAGGGTGTGGAAGGTGGACAGGACTTGACCAAGATCCTAGTAACACGTTTGAAATCTCATCTGCTGTAGAGAGAGGAGCACTGAGATGGCAGATTGGACTCTGAGCAGCCACCACATCACACCACTGTAAAAGGGAGGGTTAAAAGAAGCTATTCTAGGTACGGTTAAACCACCCTGGCCCCCAGCAGTGCTGGTGGAGCTGTAGGTGACCTTCATCTACACAAGTACAGTCTGGGTTGTGCAAAGCAAAGATTCCCCCCCTTAGGTGGGGCTCTGCACCCAGTTGAAGTAGACAGAGTTGGTGAGTAAGAAATGGTGTCTTTATTAAGTAAAGTAAAAGATATATCTTGCTCTGCTGAGCTACATGAAAACCAGATGGATGGGCTTGTACTCCTTAAAAAGCTTGGAGTTAAGTAGAGGTGAAGTTTAGTGTTGGCAGCATCTCCACCTGCCAGAGGTTTGCTCTGAACCTCTGGGGGTTCTGTAGGGTAAGAGCTACCAGGGCATTTCTGCCCTCTTCATCTGGACAAGGAGCAGCTCTCACCTTAAATTTCTGATGTCAAATGAGGGAACCCCCTTGCTGTGCTGACAGCACGTGTCTGCCTTCCAAAAACAGCCTTTAGGAGGTCTGGGTTTTGGTAAGTCCTCTAGAAGAAGGTGGTAGTTGTGCTCCAGAGCTCTTGCTGCAAGACAAGGCCACCCCAAACCACTTCTGTGCCGTGGAGGATCTTTATGTAGAGGTAGCTAAAAAGCCACATACCATGAGGGACAAGTGGGCCCATACTCCATCTTCTTGCTGCTGCAGAAGAGATGGCTAAAGGTGACCCCAGTTCCAGAAACAGCCAGGCTTCTAACTGACCAGCTCCAGCAGCTGATGCAAGATCCTCTTCTGGCCATAGCGCACGTGCAAGGCCTGCTGCTCCCTTCGGCTCAGCTTCTCAAAAGCCTCCTTGTTACTTAGCAAGTCCTGCTCTGCTTTCAAGTCTGACCTGTAGGACTCCAGGGTCAGCAGCACACTGTCATGGAGGAGCTTCTTGCAGGGGGCTTTCAGCCTGGAGAGGGCCTCATTTGAAAGGGTGGAGTTCTCCTCTTCCTCACTATCATCTTCCCAGCCATCCTGTTCCTTATACTCCTTGAATTCTTCTTCTGACATGCACAGCACCTGTAATGATCCAGGCAGAGAGAGAAGTCACTGGTCTTGTGAGTACATCAGGCTTCCTCTTCCACAGGAGGGTAGGTTTGCAGCCAGGTGGTGCAGGTGAATTGTTCCTCATCTGCACTGAATGTGAGAGAGGGAAACTGGCTTAGATACCTCCTCACAAATAACTTGTGGGCTGGAAGAACATTCAAACAGCAAACCTGGGTGTTGGGAACAGTCTTAAGGGATATCTCAGCTGCTGCCTATGAAGGTTGTCCCCCTTCACTGAACCCTTTTGCATGGCTGCAGCACTCCCACTCTGTATTCTTCCTTGTGGACATCTTCCACCACGCAGCAGTAGCTTACCTTGAGGGTCATGGACAACTCTTCCTCTGTCAGCACCTCATCCCAGCCGAGCACAAAGGCACCTTCCTCCCCCACCATCTCCAGCTGGCACAAGAAGTCCCACTGTGCTGTGACCAACTGCTGCTCTGCTTCGCTTCTGGCACCTGTTTTGAAGACAGCAGAGCTGCAAAAACCAACCTTGGTTGGTGGTGGGGGAGGAGGTGGGAATAGAGAAGGGGAAACAGGTGCTAGGAAACCCAGGTGTAGCCCCAACACCTGAAGTGCTGTGGAATGGGCTTATTTTTCATGTCACCCTTGATCCTCGTTTCATTATTATTTAACAATAAGGGCATCATTAAGACAAGGGAGTTTCTGGGCTTTCCAGGAATGCAGAAAAGGATCAGAGAGTCCAGAGCATCAACGTGAGAAGCTGATGCTTGTGTGGCTCTGGGATGTTATAATGTGTCTGTGATCATCACCATGCACCAGCCCTGCTGGTAGGATGCAGCTAGAGCAACACTTCCTATTTCAGGGATCACAATGATGAATAAAAACACCTGTCACACAAAATTGTTGTAAATCACAATCTCCAAGGAAAGGGGACTGCAGGGAGCAGGGAAAAAGGAAAGAGGTGTTACAGGAGCATATGGATTTGTCTCCAGATTCACCAACAGCTGGATGGGAAGGAAGGTATCTGCAGGAAACATGGACCTGGTAGAGCGTGGCCAGAGGAGGCCCAGAACCCCTCTGCTGGGAGGCCAGGCTGGGAGAGTTGGGCTTGTTGGCCTGGAGAAGAGAAGGCTCCAGGAAGACCTTCTTGGGGCCTTTCAGGACTTCAAGGGGCCTGTCAGAAAGATGGGGATGAACTTTTTAGCAGGGCCTGTTGTGACAGGACAAGGGGTGATGGTTTTAAACTAAAAGAGGGAGATTTAGATTAGAGAGAAGGAAGGAATGTTTGACTCTGAGGGTGATGAGAGCCTGTCCCAGGTTGCCCAGAGAGGTGGTGGCTGCCCCATCCCTGGCACCATTGCAGGGGAGGTTAGACAGGACTCTGCTCTAGTTGCAGATGTCCCTGCTCCCTGCAGGGGGGCTGGAGCAGGTGAGCTTTCAAGGTCCATCCCCTGCTGGGATGGTGCCCAGCCCTGGGCAGGGGGCACTCACGCCGCAGCGCTGCCCTGCGCACGGTGCCCATCTGGATGTCGGCCGTGTCATGGGTGTTGCCTGGGTAGGGCTCAGCAAAGCCGTACATGTGCAGGAGCTGCCAGTTGGCCATCTGCCCATAGGTGTTGAAGATCTCTTGTCCTTTGCGGACGGGCTGGGTTGTCACCATTCGTAAACATTGCTGCAAGCAGGGAGAGAAGAGGTGCTCAGAGCTGCAGAGGTCCTACCCCTCCAACAAGGTGTGTCACAGAGATGACCCTAAGCTCTAGCTAAAGCCAAGTGTGTGGAGCAAAATAGCTTCATGTTGGTGAGATTCAGGCCAGTGCCACCACTCCCAGAAGCCTTGCAGCAGGAGGAACCAGGATGTTATGATGCCAGGCAGGGTGGCTTTGCACTCACAGGAGAGTATTCCAGGTTGGCGTTGTGGTTGGCCACGTGATTCAAAATATCTGCCACAGGCACCATCATTGGAGGATTGGGGCCCTTCTCATCTTCATCCTCCTCCTCCAAAGGCTCCTGAAAGCTAAGACAAGGGAGATGAAGAGAATCCAGTCGTGCACCTTGCAGCACAGGGCAAGTTTCACCTTGTACTTCAGGTTCTTGTGCAACTGCAGCCTTTGAAGTAACACGGCCTGTAATGGTTCCTCTGTGATCCTACTACTGGGCCTTGCTCCCTGGTGGAGCAAAGCCCTCACTTCTCACCTGTAGGCCATGACAAAAGCCACCAGCTGCTTGTACAGCTCCAGTGTGTGCAGCTTGGGGTCAAAGATGTCAGGGTGGGACTTCATGAAAGGCAGGATGATGGAGCTGTACTCCAGGTGGATGTTGGCCAGGTCCTTGTCCACAGCTTCTGGGATGCCCGTGCCCTGCAGGAGCCTTGTTCGCTCTTCTTCAGGCCTGGGGCAAGAAAACAGCAGGTTTATCTCCATCTGTTCCTGGGAGAAGGGTGTAGAAACTCCTTCCTCCTTCAGAATCCCAGCTGCTGTTGTCCAGGTTCTCTGCTGATGCCTATAGCTAGTTCCAACCCCAGGTAGGGGTGTCCCTCAAGCTACTGCCAGTGACAGCACAGGACTGGAACAGAGGGATGGAGCCATCCAGGAGCACCACATCCATCCCCAGCACTGCTGGGCAGCAGCCCCTGGACCATGCTGGCATTAGCCACCCTGTTTGGCTTCACCTTACCAGAACATGGGGTGATCCAGGCTCCTGAAGTCCTGCCAGAGGGAGAAGTAAGGCTGCCAGTAGGAGCTGCTGGCTGTGTACTCGTGTAGCAGGGCCAGCAGGAGTGGCACCCACCCGGACTGGCTCTGCAGGGACTCCTGGGCTGAGGAACCAGAGACCATGGAGAAAGAGTAAGTTGATCTGAGTTTATGGGCTTTTCCGTTGAGAACAATTCTTCTAAGAACCAAAGCCTGGTACCATGAGCCTTGTGTCAGCATCAGTGTGGCCAGCAGGACCAGGGCAGGGATCATCCCCCTGGACTGGGCACTGGGAAGGTCATACCTCATATCATGAACTCAGTTTTGGGCTCTCACTCCAAGAAGGCCATTAATGGTTGGATACTATGATTTTAAAGGTCATGATTCAATTCTATGACTCCAAGCCCCATGGGCTGCCTCCAGCCTGCTTTTACTCTGGTTTCTCTTGGGTTTGTCCTGAGCTGAAACAGAACCAGCAGCTGCTGCTCTGGAGCTATGGAAGAACTAGAACCCTACATACCCCCTTGAAGTCCTGACCTGGTGCCTTCACCCAGAAAGGAACCGTGCTTTTTCCTAGCAGGGTGTGTCCTGGCCCTCAAGAAAAGCACCAGTGTGGGGGTGGTTGGCACTTCAAGATCAGAGATGCTGCATAACGGGTTTTTCTCCATCTCAGGGTGCTCCAGGCTCCCTTAGAGAAGGGTGGGTGCCCGACCACCCTCTTTTCTACTGGTTGTTAAGAGCCCACAAAGCAGACCGTGCCCTCGGGTTTATCCCAGGGGAACTTTAATCTGGGGAAAGCCGCGGCCCGTCGCCCCCGCTCACCTTCCCGCAGCAGCCCCTGGATGGAGCTGGTGTGCTGGGACAGCAGCGCGCTGCGCGGCACGCTGAGCAACACCTCCCCCGCCTCCAGCTCCTCCACGGCCACCATCCCGTACCCGGCCACCGCGCCCTCCCTGCTCAGCCGGACCTGCGGCGAGAAGGGAGCGGGGCCCGGTGAGGGGGAAAGGGGAGTGGGCCCCGGGAGCTCAGCCCGGCCCGGCGCGGCGCCGCCTCACCTTGGGGCTCAGCTCCAGCCCGGCCCGCCCGCACCACGCCAGGAAGCTGGGCAGGGGATCGGCGCTGCTGCCGCCGGGACTCGCCTGCGGAGGGGAACACGCGTGGGGCCGCAGTGCCGGCGGAGGCCCCGGGGCCGGCCCCGCTCCCCCTGGTACCTTGCGCCTCTTGGCCGCCGACGCCATCGCGCTCTGAACACGTGGCCTCGCACCACGTGGTCCCCGCCGGCCTCTGCCAGGCAGCGGGAGCCTCGCCCCGCGCTGACGGCGGCCGCGGAGGGACAAAACTGGGCGGGGGCAGCGGCGGTGGGAATGCGCTGCGCGGGTTTCTCCCCCTCCCCCACCTCCTCCCCCGTAGCCGCGCTTCTGAGGGCTCTGGGGGTCTCTGTGTGACGCTCCGTGGGGTCTGAGGGGCTTGTAGGATCCCTCTGAGGAGTTTAGGGGTTTCTGTAGAGTGTGGAGGCCTTGTAGGGCCTCTCTGAGGTGTTCATGAGTCTCTCGGTGCCTTGTAAGACCCCTGTGAGGGGTTTAGGGGTCTCTCTGTGCCTCTTCACAGGATCTGGGGGCTTTGTAGGACTCCTCTGAGAGGTATGGGGGTCTCTGTGCGCCTGGGAGCCTTGTGGAGAGTCCCTGAAGGTTCAGGGGTCTCTGTGTGCCTGTCGGGGGGTATTGTAGGACCCCTTGAGAGAGGTTTGAGAGTCTTTGTGTGACTCTGTAGGGTCTGAGGGTCTTGTAGGACCCTTCTGAAGGGGTTGGAGGCCTCTTTGTGTCGCTTTTTGGGGTCTGGGGACCTTGTAGGACCTCTTTGAGGGGTTTGGCGGTCTCTATGTGCCTCTCTGCAGGGTCTGGGGGCCTTGTAAGACACTTCTGAGTGGCCTGGGGGTTTCTATGTCCTTCTCTATGGGTCTCTCTGAGAGGTTTGGGGGCCTCTTTGTCCTACTCTGTGGGGTCTAGGGACCTTATATGGCCCCTCTGAGGCACTGGGGGGGCTCACAACACTTCTTTGTGGGGTTCAGGGGCTTCTGAGCACCTCTGAGGGGTCTGGGGCCTTCTCTGCACCCCATGGCCTCTGCTCCACACTGGGGCTTTTCAGGTGTCCTCTCCCAGGTCCTGGTGCAGCTCAGGGGGCTCTGGTGCCTCTGTGGGTCCTGCAGGGTTGGATCATGGAGCACCAGGGGGGTCACACCACGGGACATGGGTTAAGAGCAGCGGGCTCTAATTAATCATGATAATTAAGCTCCTGGCCTGATACATGCCAAGCTCTGCTCTCCCTCCCAAGGTTTCCTGAAGCACGTGGTCACCCCCCCAGTCCCCCAGCTAATTAATCCTGGCCCCAGTCCCACCAGAAGGGCAGATGTCTTCACCGGTTGCTCTTAATGAAGCCAATTAGTGCACATGAGGTGTTTGAAGAGGCCCCACAAGGTTCTCTGCAGGCCTGGGCTGTCCCCGTGGCTCTCCCCCAACCTCTTGAGCATTCGGGGTTGGCTTAAATCTTCTCCAGCCCTTTCTGGACTGGGTTGGACTGGCAGGGTGGGTTCCCTGGGGAGCAGAGGTGCCCCTGCCTGCAGCCCTGAAGGAAGGGCAAGAGAAAAAATGAAGGGTGGCCCTTCAGGAGCTCCCAGCTCTCACAGAAGTGCTGCTGTGACTCGGATTCGAACCGAGGTTGCTGCGGCCACAACGCAGAGTACTGACCACTATACGATCACAGCCGCCACCCAGGGCCTGCTGCTGCTCCAGCCAGACCCCCCCACACTGCCTGGGGGATGAGGGGGGCCCTGGGGCTGCTATGACCACCCCTGTGGGTCCTGCTTGCCCTCCACATGGCCACATCCCCCCAGCACTGGTGCTTTCCCGGGGAGCTTCCCTGGGCCAGGATTGGTCTCTGGTGGGAGGCCAGTGACCTGGGTGCTGAGCCCAGAATGTGCTGACAGTGCAGCTGAGTGGGGTGAGGAGCTGGTGCTGGACACTGGAAAAGCCAGTTCAAAGCCCACTGCTGCCACTGGGTTGTTATTTTCTCAGGCTGCTGTGCTTGGCCCTCAATGGGCTCTCCTTCCTCCTCCTCACTCTGGCTTTTGTCTCTCCCCAGGAGGAAAAAAATGGGGTTTCTTCATCACCTCCCCCTCTCAGTGACCCCATCCTTGCCTGAGGAAGAGGATCCAGGGCAGGGGAGAGGTCCTGGTGGTTCCTTTCCTTGTGGGAAGATGTCCTCTGCTGGAGTGGCCTCCTTGGGGTGGTGTGGGGATGGAAGAGGTCAAAGCAAGTCCCCATGTTGTCCCACCAGTGATGTGGTGAAGTGGGGCCTCAGAGCCTGTCCTGAATGTCCCCCAAAACCCCAAATATGAGCCTGGATAGCTCAGCTGGGAGAGCATCAGACTTTTAATCTGAGGGTCCAGGGTTCAAGCCCCTGTTCAGGCGGAGGTGTTATCCTTTAGGAGCCCACAGGCAGGAGCAGCACCTCCTGCAGCACCCCAGGGTAACCTCCCTGCTTCTTTTCCCACCATCACCAGCCATCCCAGCGCCGGCTCCATCCCAGCTGCCCTGCAGCCAACCCCGCACGGTGGAGAGGAGGATCCCAGTTGGGTGATGGAGACAGGCAAGAGTGTTCTTCAGGGGCATGCAGGGAAGGAGGGAGACACGGGATGGATGGAAGAGGGAGAGACAGAGCAGAGCTGGAGGGAAGGAAGCCAAGGGTGGGCAAGAGAACTGGGTGGGAACTGGAGGGTCAGGGGTGGCCTCACCGCAGGGTTAGGGGCGGAGACTTACTGAGGACACCCCTGAGGCTGGGTCAACCCTCAAACCCTCCACCTGCCTTTTGGCCTGTCCCAGGCCCTCCTGCCACCTCTGAGTGTTCCTCATCCCCATCCTCACTCCCCTCTGTGCCCCCCCCAGAGCTCCATTTTGGGCCCTCACCCATCNCGTGGCCACTGCAGGCCCCGGGGCCATGCATGCTGCGGGGCGGGGGGATATAGCAACCTCTATTTAATTACATTAAAATAGACTATTTAGAAAAATTATTTCTAGTAGGTAAAAAAGTGTCGTGGTCCGTCCACCCCTGGCAGCTGCCCTGGGGGTCTGGGGACATAGTGGCTGGTGTGGGGATGGACCCCAGCCCAGCTCACCCCTGACCCTGGGTAGTCCTGTCCTGTCATGGTGGGGGCTAGAGGGGTGGGCACCACCGGTGGCAATGCGGGGGCACCTCTGCGGG